>OZ010792.1:441030853-441637228 GCA_963932465.1 Maratus speciosus | reverse complement strand
AACAAGAGTGAGTGTCGCTTCGTGTTTACGCGGTATGAGATGACGTCATTGTTTCTAAAATAGATTTTTTTTCCGCGGTGTCCGGTTTTGTTCCGCTCGATAAAATGCTTTTGCGGAAAACTCGAGACGCGCGTTTGCGACGAAACCCGGCGAGCGAAGGCATGTCCGTGAATATCGTGAACATGAACGTGGGGATCACGAATAATTATTCGAACTCGACGAGGATTCCGGTTCCCGATCGCGAACAAGCGAAGGTTCGTTCATCTACCTCCGAAAACAAACAGCCCGCGAGGACCGAGCATGAACATTCCAGGTGCGTGGTCTCTGGCGGTAACAGCGAGTGGATTCACTCTCGTTCAATTCCGGGCTGGGGAAATCGCGAAACGCGGAGTCAGGAAACTGTACGTCTGCGACGATAGTACAGCGCCTAGAAGATACAGTGTGGAAAACGGCTATTCCTATAATGCTTTAAAAAGTGCTAAAAACTTGTATCCCATAAATCTCCAACAATGCTCAGCGGCAATATGCTGATACGAGCGCCATCTCGTAACTCTTTTCAATATAAACACTGTGTTTTCAAAAATTATAGAATGTTAAATATTGGAAACTATAAATATAAGATATTTTGGTCTGTTATAAGCTAATTTAGTTAAGGAATGACGTGAAATAGGTTAAAGAGTCTCTTTTAGAATGACTATCGTTTTTAAATCACTACGATGGCGCTACGATCGACATCTTGTTATTCAGCATCGTTGTACATTTATGGGATTCAATTTTTTAGCACTATTTTGTAGCCGTTTTCCACACTGTATCTTCTAGGCGCTGTAACGATAGAACTCGGAAAAAGTGGACGATTTCCGAAAATCGTACCCGCACCTGTTGGGAAAACTGACAGTGAAGAGGCGGGAGACCCCGAAGTACGCGGACGAGGAATGCGTTTACTGTCGGTCCTTGAACTGTCACAGGTGGATCGCCGTGTCCCTGCTCTCGGAGGTTTTCGAAATATTTTTCAACCACGTGGTCCACTGAGGACGGTTGAATTTACGTAAAAAATATCGTTTGGAAAGTCAAAGGAGGCGTCGAACGACTTGCGACTGGAGATGAAACGGGAGGCGTAGGACTCGTAATCATTTTCAAAGGTTTCCCTTTACCGAGGCGTTCCGGACACGTAAAATTTTTCAAAGGTCAGACGTTAGAAAGACGCGGTGGACTTGTAAAAATTTCAAAAAAAAATTTTAAGAGGCGTAGAAATCATAAATGTAAAAAAAAATGCAATTTAACAAATTACAACGACCATTTGGAAAATGATTTTTTCAGACTAAAATTTAAGACATAAAAAATCGCACAGAGTTGATCATACATTACGTACGCCATGGATTACATTTTTCGGTACTGTAAATTTTTAAATTTCTACGGAGCTGGTCATACATTACGTGCGCCATGGATTAAACATTAATATTCCTGAACAAATTTTAAATGAAATTTCATTCTTAAACTTCTAAGCATCCCACAATATTACTTTTTACACCGTCGTATAGTGAAAAATGTACTTTTAAATGCAATTTGTTTGAAAGCTGTATATCAATTTGCTTCTAGTTATTAATTTTTTTTGTAGTTTTTATTACTTTTTTGTCATAGTGGCAACAGAAGTATCCATCTCTGTTGAAAGTAAAGGGAAAATACAGATTACTGTATAGACCAATGAGAAAACGAATAAAATGCGGATTCAACTAATAAAGAGCTTCAGATATGTTTTTGATTTCCTACCTTGACCGGGGACAATAACCATTTTTCCAAATGGTTAATTTTTTTATTTTGAAATGTTGGAGATCCGTCTGGGAGTTTGCCACGGTGGACTTGTAAAAATTGTCAGATTTTCCCTAGCGTTCCGGACTTGTAAATATCTTCAAAGGTTTCCCGTTATAAAGACACGGTGGACTTGTAAAATTTTTCAGATTTCATTTTCAAATGTTTAAAAATACGCGGTGGACTTATAAAGAATTTCGAAAAAAAAAAATTTACGAGTCGTAGAAATCATAAATGTTAAAAAAAAAATTAATGTTGGAGATCTGTCTGGGAGTTTGCCACGATGGACTTGTAAAAATTTTCAGATTTTCCCTAGCGTTCCGGACTTATAAAAATCATCAAAGGTTTCCCGTTATAAAGACACGGTGGACTTGTAAATATTTTCAGATTTTCTCTAGCGTTCCGGACTTGAAAAATTTTTCAAAGGTTTCCTCTTTACCGAGTCATTCCGGACTTTTTACCGAGTCGTTCTGGACTTGTAAAAATTTTCAAGATTTCCCCTTTACCGAGTCATAAAAACCGAAACCACACGTGGTAATAACCTTCGAATATTCTGAAATCCGTGTTAAAAATAGCTCGAGGAACACGTGCCAGAAATCGCGCAATTTCCTCGTACGCGACCTCGGAAGATTCTAGAACTTTCCTTACTGGAAGGGTGCGGTCCGATTTTCCTCTCGCGGCGGCGGGGCCTCGGATATTTTTAGAACTTTCCTTCCGCGTGCCCGAATGCGGCCGCTTTTCGAGAATCGAGTCCAAGGTTTCGGTTCGAGTTTCTGACGCAATTTCTCTGTAACGTCAAGTAATCCCAGGGAATAAACACTGGCGTCCGAGCTCCACTCGTCCATTCGGTCGTCGGCGCGGAAAGGAGTTGCCACCAGAGATGCTGCCGGATGGACCAGGGGGTAAGTCGATTAATCGTTATTCGAGTCATCATCGACGTCGCGAATGCTTGTGTTGGGAAGGGTCGTACCCCAGGCTGACCGATAGAAAACGGTCGGGCGAGCCGAAAACTCCTCCGGACGCCGGACCGGGGCCGGATACTCGACCCATGGAACCCCTATGAGATGACCTCCGGTCGACTTTGAAACTTCAAAACCTCGTGTCTCGGGCCTTAATTGCCCGGCGGGGTCCGAATTTCGCATGCAGAACCGTAATCGACGAAGTTCGTGTGGGGTAGTTCGTGTCGGAGGATCTTGGACCCCCATGGTGAAACATCACGAGCCGAGTTTCGCTCGTGACTCGCGTTCCGATGGACCTGGGGACTCGGAATTTTTTCAAAGTGTCGCGGAACGAGTGTCGGAAATGCCGGTGTGAGGGAAGATCGTGCCCCCAGGTCGACCGATAGAAAACGGTCTCAGATAGCCAAAAACTCGTCCGGACGCCGGACCGGGGTAGGATATTCGACCCATGGACCTCCCATGGGATGACCTCGGATCGATCTTGAAACTTGAAAACCTCGTGCTTCGGGCCCTAATTGTCGGCGGGGTCCGAATTTCGCACGCGGTACCTTATTCGACCGAAGTTTGTGTGGGTGGTGTCGGGTTCTCCATGTCAGGTCTCGGACACCTATGGTGAAATTTTGAAATCTTCGAGGAACCATAACTCGAGACCTAATCTAGCGATCCGAGTCTATTTTTTTGCATATGTTTTATTCGGGAGCTTTTCGACGTCGCGTGTCCTTTTTCTCCTGCGACTGTTATTTCGATTGCCGTAAAAAACCAAAGTTTTCTAATAAAACATTTTCCCACAGATATCTAAAATTTCAAATCGTAGAGGAAAAAAAAAATTAAGTGTTAGATATCTGTCCGGCGTACATAACCGTTCTCAACATTTTGCAGTTAAAGATTTACCTTTATACAGCCGCGGTGGACTTGTAAAAATTTTTAGATTTTTTTACGAAGGCGTTTTGGACTTGTAAAAATTTTCAGTTTTCCCTTTACGAAAGCATTCTGGACTTGTAAAAATTTTCAAAGGTTTCACGTTACTGAGTAGTTCTGGACTTGTAAAGTTTTCAAAGATTTCCTTTTACAAAGGACTTGTAAAAATTTTCAAGATTTCACGTTACCGAGGCGTTCTGGATTTGTAAAAATTTTAACATTTTGAAAAGAGATGATGTCGCGTACAAATTTTAACATTTTCAAAAGAGATGATTTAAATTTTTTTTTCAGAAGTAGCCCTCGAGCTTTTCAACTCGGAAGATATAAAGCGTTGGATGAACAAATTCGTCATCTTTTCGCTTTCTCTTCCGCTCGTTCGAGGCACTGGACACCTTGCGGTGTTAACTGAAAGTGTCTCGATCCTTTTTACGCTTTTTCTTTTTGTGTCGCATGTTTTCGTACGTCGCTCTGTCTCTTCTGCTCGTTCGGTACACTGAAAACCTTGCGGTGTTAATTGAAAGTGCTCCAATCCCTTCGACGCTTCTTTTTCGCGTTTCTGTCTCTTCCGTTCGAGGCTCCGAAACCTTGCGGTGTTAACTGAAAGTGTCTCGATCCCTTCCACGGTTTTTCTTTTTGTGTCGCATGTTTTCGAACGCCGCTCCGAAAGTGAGGAAACGAATTCGTCTAATCTGTTTCTCTCGAAAATCTCACGCGAAGTGGATCAGGAAAAAGGTAAGAATTATTTCATTCTTTTCTAATTTTTTTAAACTCCAAGTTTTTCTAGTAACGATATTTTTTGGAATCCGACTCGAGCCATCCCTCCGCCTTCGATCGACCGAGGAAGCGTGTAGTGCCTCCAGAGACTGCGCTGGTGAATAGTTCGTTCGACGCGGCGGAGAGTTTTCGAGGGACATAGGCTTGGGCGGATCTTTTAAAGTTTTTTCAGTAACGAATCTTTTTTTTGACCGATCGAGCCGCGCCTCCGCCTTCGAACGAGAGAGGAAGCGCGTAATGCCTTCAGAGACTGCGCTGGTGAATCGTTCGTTCGACTCGGCGGACAGTTTTCGAGGGTCAGAGGCTCAAAAGATCTTTAGAATTTTTTTTTTAATTTAAAAAAAAAGACTTGCTTCCGTTTTTTCTTTCTCTTCACCCCCGTTTCGCACGCTCGTCGGACGCAGGTTCGGGCTCTCGCGCGTGAATTTTCCGGACGAAGAGTACCCCGAACACCGAGCCGCGAACTCCGAAGGATCCTCTCGTCTCTCGGCGAGGTCTGAGGAAGAACCTCGAAACAACGTCCCTTGCGGCATGTTTCGCGTGGCCTCTGGAGCGGGATCGGTTTCCGCCGATGCCCGCTGCAGCTGCGGTGGTCCGACGTGGTCCGCATCGTAGAAAGGCCGGCAGCAGAGACTTTCAGTTTCGGTGAAATTCGAAAAACGACGGCCTCGGAGGAAGACGAGGGGCGCATTTCTTCCCGGGGAGGAAATATCGAACTGGTTCGCGAGCGAACACCTTTTCACGCTTCTCCGGCGCCAAAAAAAGTCCGGGAGGAAGTTTTCCGTCGAGCCCCATAGAGTTCGCCGCGGAAAATCCAATCCTAGTCGTGACGGCGGTTTTCTTTATTTTTTACTCTCGGAGTGGCGTAAAGGTGACATTCTGCCATGGTAAAGACTAGTCGCCGTTTCCAACCATTCTTCTTCGAACTGAAGCGAAGCCTGGTTTCGCTTGGTAAAAAAGTGTCTGGTAAGCGACAGATGCTGTAGTCGTAAACCTCAAAGACGGTACCCCATGCAGAGTGAGCCTCGTCGAGCGGGTCTGGGACTCTTCGGGTGAAGGAGTTTTCAACCGAGAATCACTAGTTCCGCAGAAGACGAGCGGTTAAACGTGGGGCGAGCGAGCGAGGAAAACGGGAGTCGTGGAGATTTCCCGCGGGAAAAAAGGTGAGTAGTCTATACAGTTTCGATAAAGCTTTTTTTTAAAGTGTCCGCATCTCTTTATTCGAGTCGTGTAATTTTTTTTTACAACCAACGCAAACGGAAAAACATCCATCGGGCGGGAGCAGAGCAAAAAAAAAATTCCGAGTCAATAAAAAACGTTTGGCTCTCCCTCGGTGGATCGTGTTCTTTTTTCACTCACTCTAGCACGAACGGAGACGGATTTGTTTTTTCCTCGTATCGATTCGCCGACAAGAATTATTGGATAAAGAATTTATACAGGTGGGTCTCAAAAAGTACTATATTCGTTCTTTTCGCCCAATAATTAGATGCTGCAATTGCCAGCTGTATGGACATCAGACATCTTACTGCAGGAGACAGCCAATTTGCGCCAAATGTTCGAGAGGTCACTGCACTTCGGAGTTCCCTTTTGCGGGAGTTCCCTCTCAATATAGATGCACAAATTGTTTCCACTTACCTAATTATAGGAAACATTCAGCGGATTCCACTGTGTGTCCGGTTTATCAATCATACTTGGCAAATAGAAGATGTGTTCAGTAGGACCATTTATGCTCATATTGTCAAATATTAAATAACTCAAAAGAATTCTATAAGTTGTGGGTTAACTTTGAAACCCCCATTATGTAAATAGACACCATCCAATCATAAACTTTGGACTAAAGTGAACTTTTTCCTTTTCAAGTACAGATATATGTTATGCCTACATCTCTACGATTATATTTTATAACTCTGATTTATTTAATATATTTAATATATTTAAGAATATTATCTCATTAAGTCATACCTTCTCAAATTTATTGTGCTGTGGCAACTTGTCAGTTATTTTATCAAGTTGTATCCTATTGTATCTCATTGAATTCAATGTGCTGAGTAATACTGTTAATGTGTATTTATTATTCTTATTATTTATCTCATTTTATTTTTATTATCTTTCATTACCTTTTATTATCTATGGTAATTCCACGAGCACTTGTCGTGTAAGTCACATACTATGCTTGCTGGCCACCGTTATTTTATAAAAGTCTGCTTCGCCTTTTTCAGTTAATGAGATTAATGAGATATCTCCCATAAAATAAGTCAAATTTTTCCGTTCTAAAATACTGGTAGTCAAAAATCTATTATGTGACTTACACGACAAGTGCTCGTGGAAATGCCCCTATTACCTTTTATTATCATTTATTATCTTTATTTGTTTCAACCATACTTTTAACTAAATTAATTACTTAACTTTTATGTATCATTATCTTATAAAACTTTCATATTTTAAATATTTTAAATTTTAAATTTTGTATTTTAATTTTGCATTCTTGACATATGTTGTACTTGATTTTAAACTTTATTATAATTTCATAAAAATTCTAAACCTATACAAATTGTTGATCTTTGGGCTCGCCCTGAATAAATAGGACAGCCCTTTGTGACTAAAAATTGTAACTGAACTACCTATTAATCCTGCAATAAATGTAGCTGACGGTTCGGGGACCTCTTACTTACCTACCATGCTCTGTTCGGGGGGTCTGGCAGGTCGGCTGGGGGGTCTTCTCTTCCCCAATGCTGGTGGACCGGGTTCGGTCCTAAGGCTGCGGGTTTTGCTGGATGGTAGCATCCTTTCCTGCTCCTCGGCTCGGGTGTCCGCCCTAACCATATGCCAAAAGCGGGTTCCGAGGGTGGGTGATACCCGAGGCTCGTCGGGTAGACTTCGGTCGGGCCGACCGTTCGAAGTTTTCCGTGGTTTCCTTCGAACACCGAGCGAATGCTGGTCGGGTTTCTTCAAAGTTCCGCCACGGAGGGCAACTCGTCTAGTGATCCCATTGTCCCGTACCCGATCGTTCCATCGTCCCATCCTATTCAATTATTCCACCATCTCAAATGCCAAATCCCATCCTATCCAAATCCCATCGTATATCCAATTATTCCACCATCCCAAATCCCAGATCCCATCCTATCCAATCATTTCCCCCAGTGGCTGAGAGGCTCTGCTCTCGAAGCTGGTAGACGGGAGGTGCTGGGTTCGAACTCAATTGCGCCCGTCGGCCTAACCGTTTCGGAGTTTTCGTGGTTTTCTTCGAAACTGCGGATTCCCATGCGTAAATACGGGTTAGGTTCCCTTGGAAAGAGCCCCCAGGAAGGGCACTCCGCCCCCAGGGCCCATATCCCACGTGTTGATAATTGGCCGTCATAAACACAAACCAAACCAAACCAATCATTTCACCATATCCAATTATTTCATCATCCCAAATTCCAAATGTATCCTATCCAAATCCCATCGTATATCCAATTATTGCACCATCCCAAATCCCAGATCCAACCATCCTTTTTTTTTCTTGCCCGACCGTTTGAAGTTTTCCGTGGTTTCTTTCGAAACCCAAGCGAATGCTGGTCGGGTTCTCCAAAGTCCCGCCACGAAGGGCAACCCTCCCGGATTTTCGAATCTACCGAGCGGGTTGCGAACGACAAAGATCGGCGCGCGAGGCGTGAGTTTTCCCTAAAAATATTTTATCCCCCCCCCCCCCCCCACGAAATTCGAGAATAAAAAATTAACGAGTCGAGTAGAAAAAATTTAAAGTAAAACATTTCCTCAAAAAATTTATTTTTAGAAACAACGATGTCATCTCATTTACATATTCAAAATGTCTAATTTTCGAGATATCGAAACAGATTCAAATCTTCACTTCCGGACAGGGGAAAGACAGATCTCCAACATTTAATTTTTTTTTTTTTTATGTTGGAGATCTTGTTGGACTTGTAAAAGTTTTCAAAGGTTTTCCTTTACCAAGGCGTTCGGGACTTGTTAAAATTTTCAAAGGTTTCACATTACATATAAGGTGGACTTGTAAAAAATTTCAGAGTCATACAAATCATAAATTTTCCGAGTCATGCAAATCATAAATGTAACAATATATATATATATATATGTATGTAATAATAAAAATTTTCACCCTTTATTCTTAGTAAAATTATTCCAAATTCTTAATAGCTACCTTTTTTACTTGCTTTAATACTATCTTAAATATCTCTTATTTTTTCCCGTGCTTTAAATGCGTATTCTTTTATTATTCTAAAAACCTTAAATATATTCGTCAAAATCCATTAAAATACTTTTTCAGTTTATTTCTGATACTAAATTCTTTTTCTTCGAATGTTTTAAAATATCGTTTGCACTATTATTCGATTTGTTCCATCAGTTTCCCGCCAGCAGTTTGTTTACGCAGTTTTTCTGACGCCGGTTCGAAAGAGATCATTCGACGTCACGCGTTCGTCACCCCTTTCCATCGAATCGTGGCTTGTCTCCTGTCCCATTCCTCCCCACCTCTCTACTAGAGTGGTTCTCCACTGTTAATGTATTCATTCGCGTCCTGTTCTTCTGGGTATTTATAGCGTTGCAAAGACTAGGAGCTCATAATTTGTACGCTTTTTCGTTTGTCTAAATAATCCTCGTCACTTGGTGGTTAGACTTGTAATGTGAAGAAACTACTATTTTAACATCTTAAATTTATTATGAAGAGGATCAACGATGTCGTCGAGAGCTGATGAATATGTTACTGGAATTGTTTACGATATATTCCTATCAAATAAACCACGTTCAACTCATGATGCCTCTGTTATTCTTGAAGGGGAAATTTCTCCAATGTTTTCTTGAACCTGTCTTCAATTAGGCCACCACGACTGCACTCCGGTTGTCATATGATAACGGAGGGTTGGCAAAGCTACTGGTATTAATTACTAAACTGCATTATCTTTGATATATCGAGAGTCGTCGGAATGTCACAAAAAGTGACAGTAAATTATATCATATATATATAACATTTGAAAATTACAGACTTTTACGAACTATTTTATTAAATCACAAATATATACTTAAAATAAGAGAACAAATAACTGTTATACAATAAAGTAATAAAAAAAATTTAATTTAATAGATTACAACGACCATTTGGAATTTTTTAATAATCGAATAAATAAAAATCGAAAGCAGTTCCACCGAATCATCCACAGATCGCGACAAATCATCTTCGTAACAAAATTTAACCGAAAAATCTAAATTTCGTCCACCAAATTCCGTCTCACCCTCTTCAATAACATATCGCAAAGATCAAACTTCATCAAAATAAAACCTTCATCGATAAACTCTCCAAGTCCCGTTTCGAGAAGAACAACAGTTTACAAATCGAAAGCAGTTCCACCGAATCATCCACAGATTGCGACAAATTACCTACGTTGAGCTCAAATTTTCCCGGTTAGAATCGACCGATTGTAAAATGCCGTAGCTAATAAATTGGGGACCCTCGAGACATGGCCTTTTACTATCAATCGATTAAACATTAGATTATTTACTTTTTCGCGTTTGTCTTTTATTCTGTAATCGATTTTCATGGGCTACATAATCAGTTGAAGACCTCGATTTTCATGGCCAACATAATGAGTTGAAGACCTCGATTTTTGCTTTGCAAGTCGATTTTCATTTCAGCGTCGCTCTTTGGCTTTGGATTTTTTCATATCTGATAATTTGCGTCAACCCATTTTGTAACTTTTTTCAATTTTTAGCGATTTTATGCTTTTCGATTACCTATTCAAACAATTTGTAACGATTTTATGCCTTTCTATCACCTATTCAAATAAAATTTCTTCTAAAAGTAAAGAACATCGTTGAATTTCGCTAAAAAAAAATAAAATGCGAGCATCATTTGACCCCATCCTCAACTAAAAACAACAACCATTTCGAAATGGTTAAAAAAATTTTTTTTTTCTTCCGAGACATGGATTGAAAATAAATATAATTATAATTCATATTTTATATCAATAGAAAATTCCCGATTAAACATCTTTAAACATCTTTCGTACCTTAAACCTTTCAAGGGTAAGATTATAGTGTGGATACGCCGCTCGAAAAATCCCCGGACGGGATGGAGAAATATCTTGAAGACTTCGACCCCGTCGAAAAGAAAAATCCCGAGCAAGACTGTTTTGAAAAAATGTCTCTTAAACGTGCTGTCAGAAAACGATATCGAGGTCGCGCGTGTCGCTTTTGCAAAGATTATTATAAACTAGCTGTTTAACCCGTTCTACGCACAGTTCATGAATTTTATTCTAAAACCAAAATAAAAAATAAAAAACAGTACAACCAAACTAAAGTTTATGAATATAAAAATGTGTTATGTCTATTAAAAATCAGTAAATTCAAAACCAATGTGAAATAAGTATGTACACAAAAAATCAGTTACGTATTAAAAAATCAATAAAAGTAAGTATTTAGACAACTGAATTAAAGTTTGGGAATATAAAATCAGTTATAAAGTCTATATTTACACAACCAAACAAAAATTTGTAAGAAAAAACGAAATTTACATCGTGACTGCAAAAAAATGGAAAAAAAAATATTTTAAAATGAAAAATCTTTGCACTATTTTCCACATCACCAATGAGGTAAATTGCGGTAGACTCGTTTTTTTAGTAAGTATTTACACAACCAAATTAAAGCTTAGGAAATCAGTTATGAAGTCAATATTTATACAACTAAACAAAAATTTGTAAGAAAGAATGTAATGTACATCGTCATTGTAAAAAAATTAAAAAAAATTCTTTTAAAATGAAAAATCTTTGCATTGTTTTCCACGTCATCCATGAGGTAAAGTGCAGTAGACTCATTTTTGTTTGATTGTTTTTTACAATAAAGCAAAATAGTTGTGACTTAAGATAAAACTTCACGGAAGACAATGTTCTTATCAAAATGTGACAAAAGTTTTCCTTGTTTTGATCCGTCCTTGACCCAAACACGTACGCATCCTCTAGAAGTTGCTCTTTAAAAGGCTACATACAACATCCCATGTGAGAAAACTGGATTGGGTAAATAGATTCCAACCTTTTCCAAACTTTGACCCTGATATATATTGATAGTCATAGCAAAGGCGAGCCTAAGTGGGAACTGACGGCAGCGTAACTGGAAAGGTAAACTGGTATCCGACGGAGTAAGCAGGATCCTTGGTATGAAAACACGGGTGCCTCTCTGATATCCTGTCAAAACTTCTGCATCTATAACATTTTGCGACAACCTTTTGACTATTAAACATGTTCCATTACAGAGACCACTGGACAGATTCATGTTCCTAAGCAACATAACAATAATGCCAACTTTAAGATTTAACTGATGTGGTGGAATTCCAGAAGGTGTTAAATTATTGATGAAATCCATCTGCAAATTGTTTTGTTTTTCTTCATCATCACAAAGTATTGTATCAGCACTAAAATAAGACTTGACTTCGTCAGGTACTTTTCGTAAAACCTCATCATTCAATTTCAAAGGATCCTCATTCTTGGGACACGAAATGGCTCTTTCCGAAAGATGATCAAGATCAATTTCAGACGAATCAAAAATATCATCCACAGTAGAATCCTGCACTAAACATTCTGGAGGTATTTCAATAATATCTTCTCCGAGTTCATAATCATTAGTCAACCGATCATCCCCCAAGCGAATAAGGCATTCCACGAAATCAAGTTCCTCCGGCTCTGTTCGCATATTTGTAACCAGACTGAACTGTCGATATGTTGGCTAGAGAGAAGAATTCTTGATACAGCTTTCAAAAATGAGCGTTTTGTTTGCATAAATAACTACAAGTAAAATCTGCCTTTAGTCACCTCCAAGAATAAACACTTTACCTCCAAATGGGACATCCTTGCGAACCAAATCTCGCAGAAGTCTATCAACAGCATTCAAAGCATGAATAGGTGTCATGGTACATTCTTCCCATGTAATGAGCTTAGAAATTGGCAGTAATCTTCTTTCAGATGTATTTTGCCGAATTTTTGAAGCTGAATTATCCAATATGAAGACTGGTAATTTAAATTGTGAATGTGCAGTTCTTCCACCTTGTAAGGGTATAGATGCGCTGCCTGTCGTTGCAACGGAAATAGCAGTATGTCCCATTCCTCTGACGTGATGCAGCAAAGTATTGAATAGGAATGTTTTTCCCGATCCCTCAAAAGCATTGGAATAGACAACCTTAGCGGCATAATCATTTTGAATACTTTCAATGACAGCATCAAAAATTATACGTTGTTTCGGATTTAGCATGTTTAACAATCGCTGTCCCTCTGCTCTTTCTTCTGCTAAATCATAAACATCGCCTTTTCCAGAGTTCTACAGGCTTGAGGGTTCAGGCAATTCAAGGCTATGAAGTGTCATGTTGTGTATGCGTAGATGATTGGCTATGTCTTGAAGGGCTCTATCTCTACTCTCCTGTAGTGGCAGATGGCGAGCAAAATCTTCTGAGATTTCTGACTTAAACGGCTCCCATAATTGAATCGGTGAATTTGGATTGCCAAAGACACATATGAAAGAAAACAGTTGTCTCAATTTGGGCGACATTTCAAAACCACATGCTTCTGTTAAACAATGTTTCCATTCATCATCATCTTCTAATAAATTTCTAGCACGGCATCCACCCTCGAATGTTTTATAGACAGTATTCTCATACGTCCTTAACTCTTCGAAAGACTTGGCACCGGAAACATGAAAAAGCAGCATACGAAGATGGAATCGCTCAGTATCCTTTGGGCTTACAGAATACATCCTTGATACTATGTAGTCACCTAATCTAACACGCCTTTGCCACACATTGCCTTTCCATACAAAGTGCTTTGGAATTTCTGTATAGAGACAGATGTTTGCTGAATGATCTGACCTGTTAAGTAGAAACCAAGCAGTGAGCATGGTGTCTTTATTACTTGCTCTTTCAAAAGCTTCACGTTCTCCCGCTTCCCTAAAATACGCAGATTGCATATCTTGTAGATGCACCGGCAATCTAATAATAACATGCGACTTGTCCTGGATTTGCTTTTCAAGAAGTCGCCACATTGCCTCTGGTACCGAAACATATCGAGCATTTAAATAACTCTCCATCTCATCCCACACTACAAATCCCTCACCCTTATTTTCAAAAACAACTTTTGTGTAATCAACCCTCGAATACATACTTAAAAAGTACTTAATGGATTTAACAGAGCTTGCATATTTCGACATTAACATGGGTATTGTATTTCTTTGTGAGTTATGGGTTATAAGGAACAACCCAACGGTTGTCTGCGACATTTCCCTTTATCATTATGTGGCTACTATTACCACGTCGTCTATACATTGGGTATCCATCAACATTCTCAGCCGTTTTATTTCTGAACTCTTTTGGATAACCCTTTGAGCAAACACCGTCTTCCATGCAAGATGATTTTGGATTTATGAAGCCACATGATCCGTGAATCATCGTAGCCTTGACAATTTCGTGCAATCCATTTTCAATAGTGGAATCAGATAATTCAGCACAGACCATGGTGTCAATAGTGGCTGGATCTCTTATCTTATCATCATCAGTTAAAATGAGTAAAAGGGGCATGTGTGGCAATCCTCTCTTTTGGAATTCAATAACATGTAAGTCTGCGACTGTGCGTCCCAAAATGCCGCTCTTATTAAGATCGTTCAACATTAGTTTCTTCTTCATATCGAACACGCGTGCCACTAAATCTGGACGATCATGAGGCTTTTGTCCTGGGAAAAGGTTCCCTTTGATTTCTCGCCAATTTGGATTGCACGTTAGGGTGACAAAAAGATCAGGCTTACCAAATTCTCTAACGATTGTCATCGCATCTTGATAATTTTGCTGCGTGGCTCTGGGACTTCCTATGAATGTAGATGGCAAAATAACCATTACATTTGGTTTCAAACCAGATTGTTCTGCTAGAGCATTAAGGTGATATGCTAACCCTAAGTAAGATTCTACTCTTAATGTTTTCTGGTTAGAGCGGATGTAATTCAGACTGTTTCCTTCAACCTTGACATAAGCATCGACGCAATACTGCTGCAAGAGTTTTCCACCATAAAGTATGGGTTTGAAAACATTCCTTCTCACTGACAGCCTGTGACTGTAAAATTGAAGTTCAGAACATCCAGCATACACACTCCAACCCTTTTCGCCATGTGGGAAAAATAAAGCATAAGCCATGGAGCTACAATTGGGATTCAGGGCATTTATTCTACACGGCTGATTCCCCTTCGGATATCCTATTGGTAGGTGGTGCACCATCCGAACTATGGAAAACCATGGCTATCTCATTTGACTTTGGTGCATTGTATCTGCCTCGATGCTGGTCCGCTGATAAATTTTTATCGCATATATACATACACACGCTTTCAGCTGCTCCAGGTCCTTTTTCTGCGATGACTCGTTCTTCCATTTCATGAAGCATTTTAAAAGCATGTGCATAAGCATTAACTCGTCTGATAACATCCTCAAGCTTGCTTATGATTTCTTCTTTACATTTTAAATTTTCTCTACTGTTCATATGTTGCCGCAGTGCTATATCATAATCCTATACATACAATTGAGCATATTTTTCCTGACCTACTTCAGATGGATGAAGATGAGAAGTACTATGATAAATTTGTCCATGGATTCTAGAACAATACCGGCCAGTACCTGGGGGCGTTGTAACATGAACACCCATAGAGGCAAAAGAAAACGCACTGTTATATGACCTTATGTGTTCGTTAAAGTGAGCTGACGATCTATCACTGCCATCTATAAGCTGTCTCATCTGATCTGGATGTGGTTGAAGAGGTTCCAAAATTGCTTTGCCGTTGTGGCAACAGTGAGTATAAATTCTTGTATTCTTCTCTGCATTGAAAAACAAGTGGGTAAGTGTGATCACAGATTGCACAGAGGGTTTCGTTTAATATTCCTTTTAAAACACTTTATACGTTTTCGAAATCTGTCAGTTCCACATTTCGCAACCAGGGGGTGCTTTCTATTCTACACAAACCTCTATCCGAACGAAACTCCGTTTTACAACCTATCCATAGGTATATTTGTCGAGGCGATCGGGTCTATAGCACGCGAGATAGGTAGGCGCCCCCTGGCGGTAAAAAGTCGAACTGAAATATGTAAGATTATGTGCATAATATGAAAGAGTGGTCAACGTGGTATAGGCAAATGTTAGAAAAGTACCCACCGGTTGCAATGGGGGGAGGTTAGAAAACTTGCTTAAAATACACAAGTTAGAACCCGGTGGGTAAATAATATAAGACTTTTTGAAAATTTTATGATTTTTCGTGTGATCGCAAGTGTTCTGCTATACGTATGCAAAATTTCAAGTCTTCAACTTAAATAGGAGCTCAGTTAGAAAAAAAATTAAAATACACAAGTTAGAGCCCAGAGGTTTAAATACAGTAGAACCTTGATTATCAGAAGTAATTGGGACCGAACCTCTTTTGGAAAATCTAAATTTTCGGATAATCGAGAATACTTCAATTTTAACATTAAGGAGAAATAGATGCGCTATTTCTTATTATGGTAACAAGTGCTTGATAAAAATAAAGCAATAGCAAAATAGAAACAAGAATAAATTACCTGAGCTTTAATTTTGAAATTAAGTACCTTTTACGTATTTCACAAGGGTTTGAAACAATGTTTTGTTTCTCGCAATTTCGATTGACTTTGATTTGGAGCTCTATCACGAAGTTTTTAAATATCATTAGTTTGTCAGTATCACAGTGTTTCTAGTGCTCCAGCCAACCCAAACCTTTCGCAAAACATTCAAAAGCTTCAGAATCGCTAATTTTTTCGTTTTCTTCGTTCGTTCCATTCCGCAGCTTACTGGAGCTCAGGTTAAATTCAAAGGAATTCTAAGAAAGTGGATCGAAAATACTTATATGTACTTGTGGTTGGGAAAGGACCACTTGCACACGAGGAATATGACAGTTACAAAGAAAAAAAAGGTTTCAAAATGGATTTTGCACACAAGGAATGGGATAGTAAAAAAAAAAATAAAAAAAAATAAAAATGGATTTTGCACACAAAAAATGTGATAGTAAAAAAAAAAAAAAGCTTTAAAAATTGATTTCGGTTAACCGAGAGTTTCGGTTAAATGAGTTTCGGATAAAAAAGGTTCTACTGTATAAGGCTTTTTTAAAATTTTATGATTTGTCGTTTGATGTGATATGTTCAACTATAAGTAGACAGAATTTCAAGTCTTAAACTTAATTAAGGGCTCAGTTAGAACAAAAAGATTAAAATACACAAGTTGGAGCCCAGAGGGTTAAATATAAGACTTTTTCAAAAATTTAGGATTTGTCGTTTGATGTGATGTGTTCAGCTATAAGTATGCAAAATTTCAAGTCTTAATCTTAATTAGGGGCTCAGGTAGAACAAAAAGATTAAAATACACAAGTTAGAGCCCAGAGGGCTAAATATAAGACTTTTTCAAACTTTTAGGATTTGTCGTTTGATGTGAGGTATTCAGCTATAATTATGCAAAATTTCAAGTCTTAAACTTAATTAGGGGCTCAGTTAGAACAAAAAGATTAAATAAACAAGTTGGAACCCAGAGGGTTAAATATAAGGCTTTTTCGAATTTTTTGCCCCAATCATTCATGAGCCTCCTACCAGCAACCCCTGTGCAAAATTTCGTAGCCCTGCACCCTTTGGTTTCCGAGTTTTTTTGGTTACAAACATACGCGCACAGATTTTAATAGTATAGACTAGCTGTTTAACCCGTTTTACGCACGGGAGTTCATGAATTTTATTCTAAAACAAAAATTAAAAATAAAAAACAGTACAACCAAACTAAAGTTTACGAATATAAAAATGTGTTATGTCTATTAAAAATCAGTAAATACAAAACCAATATGAAATAAGTATGTACACAAAAAATCAGTTATTAAAAAATAAATAAAAGTAAGTATTTACACAACTGAATTAAAGTTTGGGAATATAAAAATCAGTTATTTTGTCAATATTTGCGCACCCAAACAAAAATTTGTAAGAAAAAAGGAAATTTACACCGTGACTGCAAAAAAATGGAAAAAATTATTTTAAAATGAAAAATCTTTGCACTATTTTCCACATCACCAATGAGGTAAGTTGCGGTAGACTCGTTTTTTTAGTGAGTATTTACACAACCAAATTAAAGTTTAGGAAATCAGTAATGAGGTCATTATTTACACAACTAAACAAAAACTTGTAAGAAAGAATGGAATGTACATCGTCACTGTAAAAAAACTTGAAAAAAATTCTTTTAAAATGAAAAATCTTTGCATTGTTTTCCACGTCATCCATGATGTAAAGTGAAGTAGACTCATTTTTGTTTGTTTGTTTTTTAGAATAAAACAAAATAGTTGCGACTTAAGATAAAACTTCACGGAAGACAATGTTTTGTGTAAGTACCTTATCTACTAAAAAACAACTTTTCAAAAGTAAAAAATAAGCCAAGCAAAAAAAAAAAAAAAAAAAAAAAAAGAAAAGAAAAGAAAAAAGGTGAAAGTTGTGGCTAAAAAATAGTGTGATATCAAATTTCCAAGCTTATATTGCGGTACTTATTTAACATTTTTTGATAAAAATTTACCATATGTAAGTCGAGTACCTAAGTATTCGTTGATAGAAAGCCTTTTCTCCTTTACTAAATACGCCCCACCAGTGGCCGAGAGGTTCTGCTCTCGAAGCTGGTAGACGGGAGGTGCTGGGTTCGATCCCAATCGCGCCCGTCGGCCTAATCGTTCGGAGTTTTCGTGGTTTTCTTCGAGCCGTGGATCTTCCATGCGTTAATACGGATTAGGTTCCCTTAGAAAGACCCCCACGGAGGGCACTCCCCCCGGGCCTATATCCCTCGTGTAGATAATTGGCCGTCAAAAATCAACCCAACCCAACCCTTTACTAAATACATCATAACGTGTTTCTGAAAATTAATTTTTTTTAAATTATGCATGATGGGCTTGGCGGCCATCTTTCCATATTTTACACAAATTTCTAAGCACACAAGTTCATTGTTAAGATTGGAAGTTCGAAATTGTTACTAAAGCAAACATTTTATTCTTTTAATTTATGGAAATGAGTGCCTAAAAATTTGTGTCTAAAAATAAAGCTGAAGTAACTTCAGGTTTCATCTTATGATTCTCTTTTATTGGAGGGGGTTAATTAATTAGTTAAAGCAGTAAAAATCAATTTGTTTTTTCAAAATAAAAAACTTTCTTAATTTATCTGTCTGTAGCTAAAACTATAACTTCGAAATTCTTAATAATGCAAATATGTTACGAGCTTGAGTGCTTAGAAATTTGTGTAAAATATGGAAAGATGGCCGCCAAGCCCATCATGCATCTCTCTATTCTAAAAAAAAGTAACTACCGCTGTCACCGCCGCCGCCGCCGCCGCCGCCGGTTTTGAATTTTCTGTGACTGGAGGTCTTTCTTCGTTAATATTAAGAAAAATAATGCATACAAAAATATAAAAATCGGTGGTTTTATACAGAAATGTTTGATAAACACGCTGAAGCAGACAGCTTTCAAATCGAAGAATTATTTTAAGAGATATTTAATGCTAAAGTTGGACAAAATCGTTCCACTAAAAAAGTTTTATAGCAGCAAAAACTGTACATGGCAGTGTAATCATTTTTAGATCATTTTATGCGTTAGAATTTGCTGGAGTGCAGATTGCATTAATTTTTTTATTTTGACTCATTTTTTGAGGTTTTATTTCTATTTTAAATTCAAATTTTCAGCATTTCTAGAGATATTTTTTACAGATTTTAGAAAGTGATATTAATTTAAACTGTTGCCAACTGTATAAACAGAGGAAGCAATAATGTTTGCTTCAAAAAAAAAATATTTATACGTGTAAATAAATTAAAAATTTATTTACACGTGACTATTATAAACAGAAAAAAACCCATTTGGAATTAGAATTAAATAATTATGTGCAAAAAGCAGGAACTTATTAAAAATTACGTCATAAAAACTATAATTACACGTGAATTTTAAGAGAGAAAGGAATTTGTAAAATAATAAATTTATTAACATGCGTTAGAAGTATTAAATAGGAGAAATTACGTCATATTTACGTCACATTACAGTTATTACATAAAATGAACGCAAAATAATAGTGCAAAACGGTTTAAATTTAAAAATTGCGCTAGACATTTATTTGATATTTTGAGAGGATACTTTTCAACTGGTATTTTCACGTGAATATTTAATAGAGAAAGAATAGCTTGGTAAAAATTACGTCAGATTAAAAACGATTAATTTAAAATGTCTCATTTAAAAGAACTTTCTTTTCGCTTTGTTAAAAAATACCAGGATACAAAGACTCTACTTAATTCCTTTTATATTAGCTTATTTTGAAATGTTGTTACACGTGTCTACGTCATCAAGTTATTTTTATTTCGACGTTTTATTTGTATTTTTATTAATGTTGTACTAATTTATTTGTTCTTTCGTTATTTAAAATAAAAATTATGTCAATTTGTATAATTTGGCGAGTGGTTTGGCGATTTATATAATTTGGCGAAATGGGTCGACGGGATAATCAAGTAGTAACGCAGCGGATTTTGCGTTAAAATTCCCCAATCAAAGAGAAATGAAAAGAAATTCGTTTATAGGGAGATCGCCACTGTTTTTTAAATTATAATTCAATCTTTCGAAATATTTTTAAAGCCGATCAAATTAGCGTGCATTTAGAGTCTGCGGTTTCTGGACGGGGGTTGGCGAGCGTAGCTCGTAGGGGGCCGAGCCCCCTAGTAATTTAAAAAAAAATAATTTTCAGAAACACGTTATGATGTATTTAGTAAAGGAGAAAAGGCTTTCTATCAACGCATACTTAGGTACTCGACTTACATATGGTAAATTTTTATCAAAAAATGTTAAATAAGTACCGCAATATAAGCTTGGAAATTTGATATCACACTATTTTTTAGCCACAACTTTCACCTTTTTTCTTTTCTTTTCTTTTCTTTTTTTTGCTTGGCTTATTTTTTACTTTTGAAAAGTTGTTTTTTAGTAGATATCAGTTCTTTTTTTAAAACAAATGATATATAACTGAAATAATTCTACTAGCTCAAATTAAAATTAGTCCTTGTATAGCCTTTATAAGCAGGGAGCAAACACAATATTATGCATTTTGTTTACCTATCATTCATTTTTTATAGTGATTAATAATTTAAAAGTAAGGAAAGTCAATTTCTTCTTTCAAAGTATCAGTCTTTCTCAATTTATATCTCCTTAAAATTTTCTACGAAAGATGAAAATTTAGTAAAAAACAGAGTCGAAATAAAATATATATTTACAGTTAGTGTGTCAGTTAATTGTTTTTTCTAACTTTTTTTGCTGACGGTTTTGCAAAATAAATTTACCTTTACAAATACCTACGGTTAATCCGAGAATGAAAACCCGCAGGCATCTAAAGAATCTAGGATCTGTAAATCTAGCAATTCTAGACATAATAAAGGAACATTTTTGATAAAAAAATCTAAAAATTTAGAGATATAAACTGTACATATAACTTCATCTTCATTTAGATCGTGTTATAGAGAAGAAAGAATAAATATGTAATTTTACTCAAGTCTGTTTATCCATACCTATTTGCATAAATGTGAGGATATTAATTTACTATAAAATTTCCCCTAAATTGATTATCTTTAATAGTCTATTATTAAAGCCGCATATACATTAGAATTAAATATTTTTCGGTTAAAAATTGCCTGAAATCTATAGTCTTATCGTTCGTTAAATTTATCTTTTTTTTTATGCCCAGACTCTTTTTCTGAACTCTGACAAAAGATCACAGACATATCGAAGCTATCCAAATTCTTATATCTTTCTATCGTATTTCCTTTTTTGAGGGGGGGTGTGAGGAAGAGCCTTAAGAACTTCGTTTTGTTCTCAGAATTCTGAATTATTCATTCAAAATTTCTACCTACATAAGTCTTGTTGCAGAATTTTCAATAGTTAAGAGTTGCATCAAGTTATACATCATGTGAAACTATTAAATTAATTTTGTGAAATACTAGGTGGGAGCCATTGATATTTCCAGACCATTTGCCTACATTTTAAACTTGAGTCATTTACTACTATTCATCAATTTTCTATACGAATTAAAGAAGTCGTTGTTTCCATGCCAACTGTACCTTTCACTATTGCTTGCTTGTTTGTTTGTTTGATTTATTGAACACATACATCATATCACATGCGGATCACGGCGGGATTCGAATCTGCTTCCACCTACGCTCTCAAGCGATTAGCGGCATTGTGTCTTATCCACTCAGCCACAGTGGGCCACTATTGCTTTCTCTAATGCCCAGATACTCAAATTTAACCAACTGCATTTAGAATCATGGTCATAACACAGAACATTTATATGTTAGAGCAGTGTTGCCAGCGGGCTACTTTTTTTAATTCAGATTTCTTGATTGCCAGCACTTATTATAAACGGTAAAATTCCCTTTGTTTTCGCCTTAATTAATATGTCATTAAATAAGGCGCATTTTGCAATTTCAAAAAAGTGGTGCCAATCAAGTATCTGAATTAAAAAAAGTAGCCCATCTGGCAACACTGTGTTTGAGTGGTGACATATGCACAAGTCGTGTACTCATATTCAATTTTTTGTCCAAAGTACGGTAACTCAGTTTTCAGTAATAGACGAGCAAGATTTCAATTAAACTAACCAGAAAAGTTAACAAACATTGGCTTCCTGATTTGATTTTATTCAAAATTGTTTTAACCAACCAAAGTTAATGTCCGGGATCCGGATAAATTTTTCTCTGTTAGTAAAATTACATTGACCAATCAGTAGCCTTTATCCTCGCAGGCTTTTCGGTGTTTACTGCAAACATCAAAAAGTTCGGAAAAATGCAGACGTCTGATTGATCGATCCCATCCCGCTAATAGCGAAATATCTATCTTGATCCCGGCCTATTCAACGCCCTTTAAATATTGGAGAAAGCCTTGACACGTGTGTCAGAAAAACGTCACACAAAGCAGGCAAAACAAAGAAGAAAAATCATTCATTGGCTCGTTCATATTCACGAGCCGATGAATGATTTTGTTTCTTTGCTTTGCCTGCTTTGTGTGATGTTTTCGTGACGCGAGTCAAGACTTTCTCAGAAATTTGGGATGCTTTGGCGTATTTCACCACCATGAAGTTATGAAAGGAGAGGAACAGACATGTCAATCTTCCCGTGTGAAAAACTAGTTACCAAAAAGAACGAGTTATTTCCCTCTCTTCTGCCCTTTTCTCTCTTGATTTTGACCGATAGCAGCCCATTTAGCAGTCTCCAGTACAAGATGCCGCTATATACGGTGGACGCAGGAGGGAGGGTGTTAGCGCGACCAATGACATAATAGGCCAGTTCATGATGTTTAAAAGTCACACGCAGTTGGATCGAGGCTAACGAAAAAGACAGGCTACAGCGGTGGGTCCGATTCTTCTTTTTTTACAAACCGCTGGAGTCACGTGATGCTCTTTTCACGCACCTTCTTTGGTGCATTCGAGCATCACGTGACTCCAGCGGTCTGTAAAAGAAGAAGAATCGGACCCACCGCGGTAGCCTGTCTTTTTCGTTAGTCTCAGAGTTGGATCATCTTTACACGATGATTAGTACAAAGCTGCGAGCCGATTTTTTTTTGTGTCCATTGCTGTGTACAGATAATCAACTCCGTGTGACGTTATGAACTGGCCTTATATGTTGTTGGCCACAGTTTAGGAACAGCTACAAATTACTTCATCTATATCTACTCCGAGGTAAACGAAAAAGACAGGCTACCGCGGTGCTACAGCGCCTAGAATATATAGTGTGGAAATCGGCTATCCCAGTAATACTTTAAAAAGTGCTAATATATTGGATCTCTTAAATTTCAAATGATGCTGAAATCCAATGAGTCGATCACAGCGATATCTGCAGGATATTTCCTAAAACTTCATGACGATTTGGTAACAGCGTCTAGAATACCTAGTGTGGAAATATTTTATTAAACAACGCTAAAAATTTGTATCCCGTAAATGATCGACGATACTGCTAAAATTCCAAGTGTCGATCGCAGCGAAATCTGCGGGATTTTCGTATTACATTGTATAGACTAGCAATATCTTTGAGTTATAGAAAATATCCTGCAGATGTCGCTGCGATTTGTATATTTCAGCAGCATCATTGCACATTTAAGGATACAATATTTTACCACTTTTTTAAGTATTACAGGGATAGCCAATTTCCACACTATATATTCTAGGTGCTATAATTTGGTCTAGACGCTGTAGCGTTTTTTTTTACATTTTATTAACATACATCTGACCTATGTGCTTGGCGTCAAGCCCGCTGTAATAATACGATGTTTACTTTGAAAGTTTATCACAGATGTCGCTGCGATCAGCTCCCTGAATTTCAGCGTCAGTGCACATTTAAGGGATACAACTTTTTAGCGCTGCTTGGATAGCAAAATTCCACAGTATGTATTCTAGACGCTATAGCGGTGCATTACACGTGACTCTTTCTTCTTTAAAAAATATCCTGCAGATGTCGCTGTAAATGACTGTTTGGAATTCAACATCGTTGTACATTTAAGGGATTCACTATTTCCGCGCTTTTTTAAGTATTGCTGGGATAGTCGATTTCTACAACATCTAATCTAGGCCTATAACGGAGCTATAGTACAGCGCCTAGAAGATACAGTGTGGAAAACGGCTATTCCTATAATGCTTTAAAAAGTGCTAAAAACTTTTATCCCATAAATCTCCAACAATGCTCAGCGGCAATATGCTGATACGAGCGCCATCTCGTAACTCTTTTGAATATAAACACTGAGTTTTCCAAAATTATAGAATGTTAAATATCGGAAACTATAAATATAGGATATTTTGGTCTGTTATAAGCTAATTTAGTTAAGGAATGACGTGAAATAGGTTAAAGAGTCTCTTTTAGAATGACTATCGTTTTTAAATCACTACGATGGCGCTACTATCGACATCTTGTTATTCAGCATCGTTGTACATTTATGGGATTCAATTTTTTAGCACTATTTTGTAGCCGTTTTCCACACTGTATCTTCTAGGCGCTGTATATATAGTGTGGAAATTGGCTATCCCTGTAATACTTTAAAAAGTGCTAAAATATTGTATCCCTTAACTGTGCAATGATGCTTCTGAAATTTACAGATCACAGCGACATCTGCAGGATATTTTCTCAAACTGCAAGATATTGCTAGTCTATACAATGTAATACTAAATCCCGCAGATGTCGCTGTGATCGATACTTGGGATTTTAGCAGTATCGTCGCACATTTAAGGGATACAAATTTTTAGCGTTGTTTGGATAGCATATTTCCACACAAGGTATTCTAGACGCTGTAGCCATACTTTCGGCAAAAACTTGAAATGAGCATGCTTCCTGTGCATATATCACCACTCTTATGTATGAAGGCTCTCTGTTATGGTGTTGATTCTGAGCGCTCTTTGTTAAATTTCTATATTTGTGTTTTAGAGAAAGCAATACAGAAAAGTACTGTTACTATGGAAACAACAACTTCTTTGATATTGAAAGGTATAGCAAAGGAGTTCAGAATCAGTGCCTTAAATAGTTTCGAATATGTATTGTTGTTATGACAATTAATACCCTACCTGGATGTGGAAATGCAAAATTGTGTTCAACATAATGGAGGATATTCCATCTACATTTTGATCACGTGGTCAAGGTAAAAACTTCTATCGTAAAGAAGGGAAGGCTCCGTAGACGTGTAATGTAAATCCCCGCTAGCCAATGAAATGGTTCATGAGGCAAAGTAGTAGTATCTTCCCTTCTTATCAGATAGAAGTTCCTTGGATAAATTACCGGTATCACGTGACTTTTTCAGCCTCGAACCCATATTTGAAATATCCTCCATTGTGCGCAATTTAGATAGATTTTTGGCTGTCAGAGAAACGAGATTCATCAATCAGAAGCCTGCATTTTTGTGAACTTTTCGCTGTTTGCAGAAATGCAGGCTATTGATTGGCGATTCTCGTTTCGCTAACAGCGAAAAATCTATCTGCATCCTAGCCTACATTTCTACAAACATTGCACTTCATCCACGGCACTAAAAAAATGACTCAAAACTTTCATGACATAGGCCGGGATCCACAAACAGCAAATATTCTCAAACATGCAGGCTTCTGATTGGTCAAACTCATTTCGCTAACAGCGAAAAATCTATCTGAATCTCAGCCATAGATATCTTCGATGAAATCAATGCAAAAAGATAATATAAAAGAAAAGTATAAGATTTCTAAAATATTTTGGCGGGTTTATCGCTATTTGGCATAATTTGTAAACTTTAGAACTAATTAAGTTTTTCGCTAATTATGAATAGAAAATTAATGTTTTTAAAGCTGAATTTTATAAAAGCACGTAGATTGAGTAAATATCTATCCAAAAATTCAATCCTTACTTTTTTCTGTCCACTATTTAAGTCTCTACCTCGATTTAAACATAAGTTGTGACGAAGAAAATAAATCTGTCATTTTCAGTATTTCGACGTTATTTTAAAAAATCTATATCTCTGTTTATAATTAATTTATGAGGATGCATTTGATCTCAAATTGAAGATCTTCTTTATTAGGTCCTTTTAGTGTTGGTTTTATTTTTCCGCGATGATTGCTTCTTTTGATATGGGAAATTTTACGCTGGCATATTTCGTTCATTTAACATGGAGAAGTTGTCATCAGTATAATAAGCAGTTACGGTGTCTTGCCTTACTCTTGGCGTTTGTTTGTTTGGCGGGGTTAGCATTTTTTTCAGCTTGGCTTGGCAGAACGACCGTCCTGCTTGATCAGACTGTGAGAAAAGTTTTCCTTGTTTTGGTCCGTCCTTGACCCAAACACGTACACATCCTCTAGAAGTTGCTCTTGAAAAGGCTACATATAAAACATCCCATGTGAGAAAACTGGATGGGGAGAGGAGGATGAGGATGGGATGGCCAATAGATTCCAATCTTTTCCAAACTTTGACCCTGAGATTTATTGATATAATCATAGCAAAGGCGAGCCTAAGTGGAAACTGATGGCGGCGTAACTGGAAAGGTAAACTGGTATCCGACGGAGTAAGCAGGACCCTCGGTATGTAACACGGGTGCCTCTCTTATGTCCTGTCAAAACTTCTGCATCTATAACATTTTGCGACAACCTTTTGGCTATTAAAGGTGTTCCATTACAGATACCACTGGTCGGATTCATGTTCCTAAGCAACATAACAATAACGCCAACTTTAAGATTTAACTGATGTGGTGGCATTCCAGAAGGTGTTAAACTATTGATGAAATCCATCTGCAAATTGTTTTGTTCTTCTTCATCATCACAAAGTATTGTATCAGCACTAAAATAAGACTTGACTTCGTCAGGTACTTTTCATAAAACTCCTCATTCAATCTCAAAGAATCCTCATTCTTGGGACACAAAATGGCTCTTTCCGAAACATGATCAAGATCAATTTCAGACGAATCAAAAATATCATCCACTATAGAATTCTGCACTAAACATTCTGGAGGTATTTCAGTAATATCTTCTCCGAGTTCATGATCATTAGTCAACAGACCATCCCCCAGACGAATGAGCCATTCCACAAAATCAGGTTCCTCCGGCTCCGTTCGCATATTTGTAACCAGACTGAACTGTCGAAATGTTGGCCAGAGAAAAGAATTCTTGATACAGCTTTCAAAAATGAGTGTTATGTTTGCATGAATAACTACAGGTAAAATCTGGCTCCAGTCACCTCCAAGAATAAACACTTTGCCTCCAAATGGGATATCCTTGCCAACCAAACCTCGCAGAGTTCTATCAACAGCATTCAAAGCATGAATAGGTGACATGGTACATACTTCCCATATAATGAGCTTAGCCATTTGCAGTAATCTTCCTTCAGATGTATTTTGCCAAATTTTTGAAGCTGAATTATCCAATATGGAGAATGGTAATTTAAATTGAGAATGTGCAGTTGTTCCACCTTGTAAGAGTATAGATGCGATGCCTGTCCATGCAACGGGAATAGCAGTATGTCCCATTCCTCTGACGTAATGCAGCAAAGAATTGAATAGGAATGTTTTTCCTGATCCCGCAAAAGCATTGACACAGAAAACAATAGCGGCAGTAGCATAACCATTTTGAATACTTTCAACGACAGCATCAAAAATTATACGTTGTTCCGTATTTAGCATGTTTAACAATCGCTATCACTCTTCTCTTTCTTCTTGTAAGTCACAGACATCGCCTTCCATAGAGTTCTCCAGGCTTGAGGGTTCAGGCAATTCAAGGCTATGAAGTGTCATGTTGTGTATGCGTAGATGATTAGCTATGTCTTGAAGGGCTCTATCTCTACTCTCCTGCAGCGGCAGATGGCGAGCAAAATCTTCTGAGAGTTCTGACTTAAATTGTTCCCATGATTAAATCGGTGAATTTGGATTGCCAAGGACACATATGAAAGAAAACAGTTGTCTCAATTTGGGCGACATTTCAAAACCACATGCTTCTGTTAAACAGTGTTGCCATTCATCATCATCTTCTAATAAATTTCTAGCACGGCATGCACCCTTGAATGTTTCATAGACAGTATTCTCATACGTCTTTAACTCTTCGAAAGACTTGACACCGGGAACATGACAAAGCAGCATACAAAGATGGAATTTCTCAGTATCCTTTGTGCTTACAGAATACATCCTTGATACTATGTGGTCACCTAATCTAACACGCCTTTGCCACACATTGCCTTTTCATACAAAGTGCTTTCGAATTTCTCTGTACAGATAGATGTTTGCTGAAGGATCTGAACTGTTAAATAGAAACCAAGCAGTGAGCATGGTGTTTTTATTACTTTCTCTTTCAAAAGCTTCAAATTCTCCCGCTTCCCTAAAATACACAGATTGCATATCTTGAAGATGCACCGGCAATCTAATAATAACATGCGACTTGTCCTGCATGGGCTTTTCAAGAAGTCGCCATATTGCCTCTGGTACCGAAACATATCGAGCATTTAAATAACTCTTCACCTCATCCCACACTACGAATCCCTCACCGTTGTTTTCAAAAACAACTTTTGTGCAATCATGACCCTTGTATATATACTTAAATATGTACTTAATGGATTTAACAGAGCTGCATATTTCGACATTAACATGGGTATTGTATTTCTTTGTGAATTATGGGTTATAAGGAATAACCCAACGGTTGTCTACGACATTTCCCTTTATCATTATGTGACTACCATCATTACGCCGTCTATACATTCGGTAACCATCAACATTCTCAGCCATTGTATTTCTGAAGTCTTTTGGATAACCCTTTGAGCAATCACAGTCTTCCATGCAAGATGAGTTTGGATTTATGAAGCCACATGATACGTGAATCATCGTAGCCTTGACAATTTCGTGCAATCCATTTTTAATTGTGGAATCAGGTAATTCAGTACAGACCATGGTGTCAATAGTGGCTGGATCTCTTATCTTATAATCATCAGTTAAAATGAGTAAAAGGGGCATGTGTGTCAATCCTCCCTTTTGGAATTCAATAACATGTATGTCTGCAAATGTGCGTCCAAAAATGCCGCTCTTTTTAAGATCGTTCAACATTACTTTCTTCTTCATATCGAACACCCGTGCCACTAAATCTGGACGATCATGAGGCTTTTGTCCTGGGAAAAGTTTTACTTTGATTTCTCGTCAACTTGGATTGCACGTTAGGGTGACAAAAAGATCAGGCTTACGAAATTCTCTAACGATTGTCATCGCAGCTTGATAATTTTGCTGAATGGCTTTGGGACTTCCTATGAATGCAGATGGCAAAATAACCATTACACCTGTTTCAAACCAGATTGTTCCGCTAGAGCATTAAGGTGATATGCTATCCCTAAGTAAGACTCTACTCTTAATGTTTTCTGGTTAGAGCGGATGTAATTCAGACGGTTTCCTTCAACCTTGACATAAGCATCGACGCAATACTGCTGCAAGAGTTTTCTACCATAAAGTACGGGCTTGAAAACATTCCTTCCCACTGACAGCCTGTCACTGTAAAATTGAAGTTCAGAACATCCAGCATCCACACTCCAACCCTTTTCGCCATGTGGGAAAAATAAAATATAAGTCATGGGGCCACAATTAGTATTCAGGTCATTTATTCTACACAGTTGATTCCCCTTCGGATACCCCATTGGTTGTTGGTGTACCACCCGAACTGTGGAAAACCATGGCTATCTCATTTGACTTTGGTGCATTGTATCTGCCTCGATGCTGGTCCGCTGATAAATTTTTGTCGCATATATACATACACTCGCTTTCAGCTGCTAAAGGTCATTTTTCTTCTATGACTCGTTCTTCCATTTCATGAAGCATTTTAAAAGCATGTGCATAAGGGTTAACTCGCCTCGTAACATCATCAAGCTTGCGTATGATTTCTTCTTTACATTTTAAATTTCCTCTACGGTTCATACGTTGCCGCAGTGCTATATCAGAAACCTATACATACATTTGAGCATATTTTTCCTGACCTACTTCAGATGGATGAAGATGAGAAGTATTATGATAATTTTGTCCATGGATTCTAAAACAATATGGGCCAGCACCAGGGGCCGATGTAACATGAGCACCCATAGAGGCAAAATACAACGCACTGTTATATGACCTTATGTGTTCGTTAAAGTGAGCTGACGATCTATCACTGCCATCTATAAGCTGTCTCATCTGATCTGGATATTGTTGAAGAGGTTCCAAAATTGCTTTGTCGTTGTGACAACACTGGGTATAAATTCCTTTTGTATTCTTCTCTGCATTGGAAAACAAGTGAGTAAGTGTGATCACAGATCGCACAGAGGGTTTCGTTTAATATTCCTTTCAAAACATTTTATCCTTTTGCGAAATCTGTTAGTTCCACATTTCGCAACCAGGGGGCGCACTCTATTCTACACAAACCTCTATCCGAACGAAACTTCGTTTTACAACCTATCCGTAGGTATAATAGTCGAGGGGATCGGGTCTATAGCACCCGAGATAGGTAGGCGCCCCCTGGCGGTAAAAAAGTGGAACTGAAATATGTAAAACTATATGCATAATATGAAAGAAGGGTCAAAGTGGTGTCAACAAAAGTTAGAAAACTACACTTCGGGTGCAATAGGGGGAGGTTAGAAAAATTGCTTAAAATACACAAGTTAGAACCCGGTGGGTAAATAATATGACTTTTTGAAAATTTTATAATTTTTCGTGTGATCGCAAGTGTTCTGCTATAAGTATGCGAAATTTCAAGTCTTCAACTTAAATAGGGGATTAGTTAGAAAAAAACTTAAAATACACAAGTTAGAGCCTAATAATAAGCTAGAAAAAGCAAGGGGTCGTCCGATAGCTTCATCGACCCGAGCACCCCCTTCACTGTTTTCGGTGTCTTTAATTTGTAGAATTTCCCTTTTAAATTTGTCCGGTTTCAATTTTTGATTTTTTTTTTCAATCTGGCTTACGCTAGATTGTCTTTCACTCAGGACGAGGCCGGGGACCTATGAAACTTGCTTCCACAAAAGAGTCGGACTAAGTGGAAGAATAAAGGGCTGCGGACGAAGAGGGGCCGCTCGCCGCGGCGGTTGTCAATTGAAATGATTTGTCGAAGTCTTTGACTTGTCAATCAATTTGAAAATTAATTATAAGACTTTTTAAAAATTTTATGATTTGTCGTTTGATGTGAGGTGTTCAGCTATAAGTATGCAAAATTTCAAGTCTTAAACTTAATTAGGGGCTCAGTTAGAACAAAAAGATTAAAATACACAAGTTGGAGACCAGAGAGTTAAATATAAGACTTTTTCAAACTTTTAGGATTTGTCGTTTTATGTGAGGTGTTCAGCTATAAGTATGCAAAATTTCAAGTCTTAAACTTAATTAGGGGCTCAGTTAGAACAAAAAGATAAAAATACACAAGTTGGAGCCCAGAGGGTTAAATATAAGACTTTTTCAAAATTTTAGGATTTGTAGTTTGATGTGAGGTGTTCAGCTATAAGTATGCAAAATTTCAAATCTTAAACTTAATTAGGGCTCAGTTAGAACAAAAAGATTAAAATACACAAGTTGGAACCCAGAGGGTTAAATATAAGGCTTTTTCGAATTTTTTGCCCCAATCGTTCATGGGTCTCCTACCAGCAACCCTTGTGCAAAATTTCGTAACCCTGCGCCCTTTGGTTTCCGAGTTTTTGTGGTTACAAACATACGCGCACAGATTTTAATAGTATAGATGTTTAAATTTAAACGATAAAGAATTGGAAGAGAAAGAAAAGGTGTCTATAGACACAGGGGAAAATCACTTCCAAAAGCACCGGAACGTTATTGGGAACCGGAAATTCCTGATTACGAGGAATGTTTAAAACGCGGCTGCGTCGGCCCCACGCAACTATATTACTTTCGAAAAACAAATAAATATGATAAAAAAATATATATATATATATTAAAAAAACCTAAATATCCATCACTCAAAAAAAAGGAAAAATAGGATTTTTTTTTCTTTTTTTTTCTACAGTGGTGATTTTATGACTCAGGAAAACTTCGGAAAATAATTCTCAGGAAACGCTGGCGTTTATAAATTTTACACAAAGTCGGGTAATAAAAACAGTCACGATCTTTCATTCGACTCGGGGGAAAAAGCCAAGTATTCGGCCAAACTTCAGACTCATAAAGTTGACATAAGTTGTTGATAATTGTAAATCACCTAACCAATGTCGCTGATATGCTGCATTTTTCATGAAGTATTAACATGTATGAGATAGAAGAAAGTTTTGGAATTGCCATATCCGACTGTTTACAAGGGGAAATTATACTGCTACGGATAATTTAAAAATTGCTAATAAAGTCAGTTTGACTAGACTTCATTTTTATACTTCATTAAGCGAACATGAGATTTAAGTTGAGAGATTCTCTGCAATAAGTGAGTATTTAAAAGTACTACATGGTAAACGGCACCCGCCGGATCCAGTTAAAAACAGTTGAGTTTTCAAAAATGCCTCCCCCCCCCAAACAAAAAATGGTATAACAACCTTTTTATTTGTAAACGCATCGGATATTCATTTATAATGCCAAATCGAAGTTATCCCTAAACATTCGTGAATGAAAACTATTTATCATTGTCAAACCCTATTTTACCTGTACTGTTCATCGAAATGCTGCTTGAAGCGCAAAATACTTTTGCGTTCTTTTTTTTTATAATTCGGAACAACTTTCTGAACTTTAATTCAAATTTAAATATGTACTACATCCTCAGAAAAATTCATCCATTATTCAAGACTGAAAGATTGATTTTATAAAATGTCCAGCTCCTTTCAAAGAAATTCTATCTTCTTTGTAGTTAAGCTTATCTAAAATACATCTAATCTACTTTAATATTTTATCTGGATGAAAGTGTCTCTCGATGCTTAAAATTTTCCAGAAACATTGCATCATGACTTAAAGAAAAAAATAAAAATCTGGAAGAAAAAAAAAGACTTTCTTTAGCAAATGTTAATTTTTAATCGTTTCATCGCTTTGGAATTTTGAATTAGACTAGCTTGTCTAAAATAAATTAACCCTTTATCTACTGACGGTATTTATAAGTACCACTCACTTTCAACTTTCATACCATAGTGAATATTACTAAAACTAATGGTACTTTGAAAAAACATTCTTTTAACTTCACTTTTTGAAGATACATGGTAGTAGTAGTTCTAGGTTTGTTATTTTAGCCAGGAAGGAGGCTATTTTTGAAACAATCGATGTGTTTTAATGCCAACATTTTGAACAGACTGTCATGCTTCTCTTTTTATTGCTGCAAACATAATAAAGAACATAAGATAAGTGTTGGATTTTTTTATGAGTTCATTGTGATCTTATAATATGATTTGACTAGCTATAAATGAATGGTGTATGTATTTGACTTAAAAGTTGAATTACTTGGCGATTCTTATAAATACCGCCAGTATACTGACTGGTGGGAAAAAAAGTCTTATTTATTTTTAGTTTGTATAGTTATCCATAGTTTTTATCTGCTTATAATATAATTACTAAAATGTAGGGGAGATCGGGGCAAGATGACGAATATCTTAATTTTTCCATTTTCCATTAGGTGGCAGCATCAACCGGACACTACTGGCTCTCCTATCGGCTATTCGTTAAACAATAGTAAAGAGACGCTGAAATCGCCATTTTTGTGTTAGTTGTGAAGCTTTGATTGTTTACCGTTGCCACGTTGTAACTTTTATGCATCTGTAAATAAGCTCTGCTACAGATACAGGTAAGATATATCGTTTCTCTTTAATACTTATGAGTAACTTAACTTAAGTACTACCTATTACCATGAATAAATGTCAGTTAATCGCCTTTCTTCATTGCAATGAAAACGAATATTTTTAAACAGGCACACAGTGGTCCCAAATCGCGATTATGTGGCCAAAAATCAGAAAATCGAAGTTTCGTATTTCGAAATGAAATAAATCCTACAGTATTTAGAAATATCTGAAGATTTATATTCTGTTATATTTTGCTTTTATCAGCTCACATGAATTAGCATTGCTTATGTGAAGTTAGGCGTTTTTAGCGTTTTCTGCTGTTGCGTGAATTTCAGGCAAATTCGCTGCATTCACACCCTAACTAAGACCGTTTCAGATAGTTTCTCGTTTTTTTTCTTTGCACTTCTCTGAAACAACATTAAATTACATATTTAATTTGATTTTTCGATTGCAAAAATCTCAAAAATTAAAAAAAATAAGAATTTTTTAAAAAATACATAGTTTTAAGGAATTTTTGTACATAAAAAGTGGTATATAAAAAAAGTCCTTCCGAGTTCCTCGGACTTTTATAGTACAAAATGTAGAATGAGCCTTCTAAAAGCATACCCCAAGAGATTTATTGCGACTTTTTGCGACTTTTTAAGAACTAGCAGTTTGACTTTGGACATTGGATATTGCCAGTGTTAGTCCAAAATGAGTAATCCGGTTTAAAGTCAATCTAATTTTCGCACTGACCCAAAATTGTCAGTGTTTATATAATGCAACATTCTAATTAACATAACACTGTCAATTGCATTTTTTTAATTCGCGGAGGGAGAGGGGGAGGGGTTAAGAATTGAGGATATTTTTTTATTTATATGTATATTTTTATTTTTTTTTTAATTTTTTCCTTGCTTTTTCGTTTACATCAAAAATAATATTAAAACTTGACCTTATTTTAAAAAGTACATATTTAAAATTCATTATATATATATATATTAAATTCTAGCAACATGCATGTCTGGGAAATTCAATCAACTGGGAAACATCATTTAATGTTTGTTTTTAATTTCCTGATTATTTGAAACGTACATTTTGCCTACTTACAAATAAATTTTATTATTAACCCCTTCGAGACCGGAGGGTTTTACACAAATTTTATTCGGTTAGCACCACTTTTTTTCAAAAGAGTTACCTTTACTTAATCAATCAAAAAAATGCTCTAATTAAAGAAACTAAATATTTAATTTAACTAAATTTTAACTAAACTAAATTAACTAATTTTTTTTTTTTTACAGGTGCCTAAAACAAATTCTGTATGCTCTTTTTCAGGGTGGACCTATGGTACCGAACGGGTTAAGTAGTATTATTAAGTTTTACTTTAATTTTCACGTATCGTCATATAAATCTATTGTAAATTTTTTTATTACGTTTATTATATGAATGTTAATTTAATTGTATTAATTTAAATGCACATTTAAATTTTAACGAATTTTAATAAAATATATATGAAAATTTCACTCAACCCTTAGGATGAAATATTGCAGTTACTTGAAATGTGTAAATCCACTTTTCTGAAGGTTTATTTAAAAAACTGATTTTATTTTATTTTTCGATAAAAAGATATAAAATTGTTTTACATTAAAACATAGTTTTGATTTTTTTTGTAACAATTTTAAAACTGTTAGAGATGTTAGAATTTTATACCGGAGAGAAGAGGGGGGGGGGGGGTGGAGAAGCGGAAATTTCAAATATTTTAGAAAATTATTGGGGTAATTATTTATTTAATATTACCAAAATAAAGTAACAAAGGCAGATTCTTCATTTTTATTGGAATTTCAAAAGTATTATTCTCTGTGTAAAAGAGAGAAGCAAAAGAAAGGGGGGGGGGGACCGAAAATTTTGGAAGTAATCTAATTAATGAATTTAATGATTTTATTATTAATTCATAGTAAATAGATGTTGAAAACTTAAAATATCGCAATGATATTTTTAAAATTTCCTTGGTATAGAGGCAAATGAAAAAAGGGGAGATTTCACGTGTGTGTGTGTGTTGGAGGGGGAGGGGGTAAAATTCAGGTGATTGATTATTTATGTATTTTACTGATTGCTTATACTCTTTATTTTTACTTTGCAATAACATTAAAAAGAGAAAAAAATAATAAGATTTTAACCTGTATATTTTCAGGGAGCGAGAGAGATAAGGGGTTAAAATTTCACATTTTCATCATCTATTGAATCAGATGATTTGTTTTGAAAAAGGGAAAATATTCCCCATAATCAAAAGTGAAAATTTCTCATTCCTGTAAAAAGAAAATCCTGTAAAAAAAAAGAAAATTTACATTTTATAAAAACTTGGCCCTCTATTCCGCTCCCCCAAATCCCCTCCCCCGGAACCCAATTACATTTAGTTTAAATTCGCAATGTAATGTCATTTAGAATGTTATAAAATTAAAAATGAAGGATATACAACCACCAGGAAAGCCAGAAATGATTTTTGGCCACTTGATCGCGATTTGGGACCACTGTGAGGCAGTCCTGTCCTCTTCATCCTCAGACCCTGGTAGTTGAAAACAAACGTATAAACCCTCCAGAAGAACCAAAACTTATGGCAAATGCTGATTCCGATGCATCAAAGAAGCCTGTTAGTGTTTTTGATTTCAAACCATTGCCTAAAGCAACACAATGTGAGAAAAAAAGAAAAAGCAAAACACTGAGCTCAAGCATTCTTACAAGCACACCCATCAAAGAAATGTTAGAACAAAGGGAAAAGCAGAAGGAAGAACAGAAACGTTTAAAAAAAACAGAGAAAAGAAGCTCGTGAAGCTAAAAAGGGAGTTCCTGTAGGCTTAAGTCTATTAAATCCTGGCCAAGCAGTCCAGTTGCATCAACTTCAAAGGATGGTGTTTTCAGATGTCTTGCTTGTGACGAGGAATATTGTGACCCATCAACAAAAGAATGGATCCAGTGCTGTAAATGCCAAGAGTGGTGGCATGAGGAATGTTCCAATTTTGAAAATGGCATTTTTATTTGTGGCTATTGTTAGCTGCACAACTAAACACTTCAACATTACGTTAGAATGCATTATGCTTAGTTTGATACTTCGTAAGATGTAAAAACACAGTTATCATTTGTTAAACCATGTAACATATTCAAAAAATAAAACATGTTCAACCTTTTTCAGTGTTGTCATCTTGCCCCAAGATGACAAAAAAATAAAATTACCCTTTATTTTTTTATTTGAAAAATTAAATGGTAATATATTTAATACTACAAAGGAACACTCTAACAGTTCATATAAAATTATATTTACTATACTTAAAAACAAATTAATAAACAACAAAAATTGTTAACATAGTCATCTTGCCCCGGTCTCCCCTACTGCAGTAATGTTTTTTCCTAGTATTTCTTTTCTGTTTCATTATTATTTTTTTTATAGGAAATCGAAAAGTAGTGGCATCGGCTCCCTTCTGCTCTGCTAGAATTTACATATGTATATTCATATATTGCATATGTGGAGATGCGAGAGAACATTTCCCTGAAATATAAGCGCCGCATAACTAAAGGACTGCTGACAAGATCGAAACAAAAGAAAAGTTTTGTAATATTTTTAAATAATTTAAAAGTTTCTTTAAAGTTTAAATTAAAATTTAATTAATAAATCTTAATTTTAATATTCAATAATTTTTAATTTTCAAATTTGAATGTTTACACATTTTTCATGGGTAAAATAAAACTATGTCAATTTAACATTTTTTTATGGTTAACTTGCGAGTGTAATCTTGTTATTTAGTATTTTTAAGAGTTTAAATTTTATTTAAAATATCATGTGTGTTTTCTGTTGCGAGAATATTTTAGGCATAGTGCACTGACCGTACTTTAAAGTACCACCTTAATTAATTACCTCTAACGAATTAAATTTCTCACGGGTGAGAATTTTTTTAATAAAAATCCTTTAATTTTTATTGCAGTAACTGAAAAAAAAGATACATGGAAAAAATTGCAGTAGATAAAGGGTTAATGTGATTTCTTCAATATCAAGAGTACTGAAATAACTGTATTTCTAAAGCATCAGCAAGGGTGCATGGTTAAAAATATCGTGAAAAATTACCTCTGTTTTTAAAGACTATCTACTTTCTGACCAATGAGAACGCTACATAAAAACCTATGGAGCGTTCTCATTGGTCAGAAAATAGATAGCCTTTAAAAACAGAGGTAATTTTTCACGATATTTTTAACAGTGTGGGGGAAGGAAAGGGCTTCTCTCCATCCCCAGATTTTAAAATTTTATTAACTAAATTTTCTTTACCTCTTATGATTTTGGAAAGAAGATCAGTTTTATTCTCCGCAAGTGACATAAAAAATTAAATACAAAGCGAAAGAAGAACTTTTTTTTTTTTTTTTTTTTTTTTTAAAAGAAAGCACTTCTTCCCTGAACACCCCGTGGAAAAAACGAAACAAAAAAAAATTGTTTTTCTTTTTACGTTCATGCGTTTCAAATTTATCTTAAACGGGCTGTTAGGGAAAGAGACCCCTGGGAAAAAAGGGAATGGGGAATAGGCAATTTTAATTCTTCATTTTAAAAAAAATGCTGGTAGAAATTCATTTTTTAATATTTAACATTTTTTAATTGATATGTGTTGCCTTTTATGCTAATATGCTTTAAAATTGTTTTGCACAAGGCGTTCTGACAAAAAATTCTTGGTTTATCTTATTTCATGTTTATATTCTGCTTATTAAAAACATGGCTGGGACTGCGGACTACAGGCAAATGCTTTTCGAAATATTTCCCCACCCTAGACTTCTTTCTGCCGACGGCCTTGCTAAATTTAATTATTTATATGTTTCACATCTAAAGTATTAAGAATTATTTTTATTTTACTCCTTTTTAACACTTTCCAACAAAGTTGAAAAGAGTTTATGAATTCGGTTCGTCTGTCTGTCTGTCTGTCCATCCGTCTGTGCTCTAACTCGCGTAAGTATAGTCCGACTGTCATGAAATTGCTATATGCTATTGGGTACCACTATGTCATGTTCGGTGTTGCAGATGAAGTGTATAGCATTTACCTTTCATTTACAGAGACACTCAAAAGAATTCCGTTACATGAACAATATTTTCCTCAAGTGCATTTTCAGTTGTGGAAGGTGTTTTTAAATTGAACTATTTTTTTATTTCAAATATTATTTGATATAGATAAATTCTATAGATCATATACAGGGCTGCACAAAATTTCTCAAGTACACTTCTGTTTCCTCACAAAAACTACTGAATGCAAATTTTCAGCTGTGCTATTGTTTTTCAATGAACAAACTTTTAGCATACTATGTAATAAACATACATATCCGTAGATGATATATAGGTCTGTATCAAAAACAGAAAAAAAGGATATTTTTCCAACTATTGACTGTAATAACAGAAATTGGGTTTCAAATGCGTTATGAGTTTTTAAATTGTTTATTTATACATCATATTTTGCATCAATAAACTGTGAAATTTTGTGACTGTATTCTGAACGTATTGAAAAGTGTTACATAATCTATGCTAGAAGCATGATTTTTCGTTCTTGTTTACTATATTTCTAAGCCGTGATGAAGCTTTAAACAAAAATGTATGACACCGTTTTGTTTTTCCTAAATTAAGCATTCATGAATCACAGTTGATATAACAGTAGAAAATTTTTAACACTGAGCAATTGTCGGCATTATGCTTTTTTCAGTTTTCAAAAATATAGTAGTTGTTTTGGATGTAAAATAACAATAGCTATCTCAGAAAATGATGAATAGATCGAAGGCTATATTTCATGTGAAGAAGTTCAATGGCTTACGCCCCAAAGGCGACAAAGCATCATTAAACATGGCACATTTTGGCCAAGGTCCAGATCTAGCTATGATATGGATTTCTAAGCTTATCTTAAAGGTATGGAAAGAAAGAATTCGGTTCAATAAGAAATATAAACGTCAGTAAATATTGATTGTATGAATATTCGCTCTGTTCGGGACCAATAAAAGAGAAAAGATATAATCTTATCCGATTTTATTAGATTAGCTTACTGGAATGGATGCTGCCAAAAAGAAAATGAAATATAATTGACGTTATTGGATTTCAGCGCTTTTAATTTGTTGTAGTTTGTGAAATTGAAGTTAAATTTAGTGGTTTGAACTCAAATGAAATGGAGTACTCATGCATATTAGTAATAGTAAAAATTACGTAAAATGTGTTGTTGAAGCAGCGATAAACTTAGACGAGTAATAAGAGACGTAAAATGAAAGGCAATTTTTGTTATGGAAGTTTGAGGCACTTAACGTGTCAAAAATACATGGTATTCCAATACAAGAAAATTTATAGTACAAGGAAATAGGTTTTAGCAAATAACTTTAACAAAAGGGAAGTTAAATACTTTATTTTTAATATACGTGAGCGTACGCCTTCCTCTTTGAAAAACATAATAATGTGATAACAAGAAAGAAAAAAAAATCATGCGTCAAGCATAGATTATGAAACACTTCCCAATACATTCAGAATAATGTTACAAAACTGCACCGTTTAATAAGTTAAAACGTTATGTCTATTTGAACCATATGGAAACGCATAACACATTTGAAAACAACTCAATTTCAGATGTTCTCATTTACAATCGGAAAATTATCCGAATTTTTTCAGCAGACCTGTATATGATATATAGATTTGTATCTATTAACCACGTGCATTCCAAAATTTAGCTCATTTAAGAAATATATATACCTCAGTTGAAAATTCCCCTTCAGCAACTTCCTCTAATGAGGAGGATGATACGTGAATACTTTTGTGCAGCCCTGTATATGAGTTTACAGAATTTATATATAACGAGTGACATGCAATAAATTAGTTAAATTGAAAAGTGCATACCGAATTTTAATACGCACACTCAAGCAATTATTACTCAAAGACAGTACTGCAACCGATCTCTTTTGTGTGTCCCTGTAAATGAATAAAAAATCCCAGTTCTAATGTAATCCTTGTGAAATTCAGCGATTTATATCTGTTTCAATACATTTGAAATAGCACAATCTCTTTAAATACTCTGCAAACGATTTTCCCTCATATACCATAATGTAACAGAATTCTTTTTAGTGAATAGGTCAATCAAGCCCCCCCCCCACTCTCTCTCTGTATATATATATATATATATATATATATAGATATAGATATTTATATATTAAAAAAAATATTTACAAAGTATACTATCTTAAGTAAGAATAAAATGCATGTTTTAATAAATTTTTTATTTGTTCCTCCCTCTCCCCTTTCATTATGTGTATTTAATTTTTAAGAAAGTTTGTAGATACATTAAACGTAACTTATTAATTTCAAAATTTAAGTATTATTAATATTAATTCCTTAGCATCTTAATTTTAATTTTAATATTTAATTACAAATTAATTTAAGTGATGATGCAATGTTGTCACAAGAAATTAAATTGTGATATGTTATAGCAGGGTACAAATATTTATATGATACATTAATAATCGTCAATTTCACCATTTTACATATCATTTTGATTTAATATACCAATTACTAAATTTTTATAATACACTTGTATAAATTTATTAACATATTTCTAATTATTATTTAATTATCATATATCTATCTCTAAACAGTGTTTGCTTTAAAACTTAATCCATTAATAGTTATTAATAGTTTTTATTATATAATAGTTTTTATTTTACTAATAAGTCAATAGATGGCGGTACCACACTGATTAATTTGAATACATGGAGCAGTTCATTCTTAATTCTAAATTATCTATATAAGGCGCTCGTTATATATAATGGGAGTGTGCTTGGCTATGCTGTATATTGTTTTGTTGATTCTTGGTACACCATCATATAAAAAACTTTTTTGGCAACATATGCTGTTTATCTCCAATGATTGTATTTGTTATGTCTTATGCTAAGACAGTATAAATTTTAATTTGGTAATTTGTTTTTTTTTTATTTTTCCTCTATCCTTTTCAATCTTGTTTTATTTTGAACGTAATTGGAGTTCAAAGGCTTTATTTCTCTGTTTTATGTGTCTGGTAGGCCTAAATTCATGTACTTTAGCTAATTTATGGCTAATATGAAGATGAAAACCTCACATTTTATTTGTGGAACTTTAGGAATTTGGGACCAGACTATTCTAAGTTCTATAAATTTCCATTATTCAATTTCTGCTGTTTTTTACTATGTTTTCGGAATCTATGTTAAGTGTGTTGGGGGGAACTGTATTTTTGTCAATTTGTTAATGTCATTTTTATTCATAATTTTACAGTTTTTGTTGGTGGTCGGTAATGGTTATTTAATGGTTATATACATATACATATATATATATATATATATTACTTTTTGGCAAAGTATTCAGTTTAAATTTTGACCTCTGTGTGTATGACATTGAAGTCTGATTCGGTAATATTCCATTAAAATTAAACTAATTCAGAAATAAGTCTACTGCATGCAAAATCCATTCAGACTGCAAATCAAAGTTATCCAGACTACACACTCCTCGACGAAGATAATGAAATATGGTGCAATATTATTCTATTATATGCGAACCAATTAAGAAAACTGAAAACTGATTGCTGTTCGATTATGACAACGTTTTTAACTTTTCAAACGCTTTTTAGTATAAAATATTATACTGCTTTATCAAAACAGTTATAATATGTGAAGAAGGTGCAGAAAGAATCCACGGGAATTATTATTTGGTTATTAGCAGCAGTAACGCAACTACTGCCCCTGAAAAATACATGGAATTAGCATCTGCCTTTCCCAACGCATAAGGAAGTGTGGGCAATTTTATACAATGTTTTTAAGATGGTGAAACCTTATTTACTATTAAATGTTTAAGAATATGTCTGGAACACACTAATTAAAAATAATTACAAAGGGACGTCGCAATTATTTTACACAATGCTTATTTTTCCAAATGCTGTTAGAAAACAAAATATGGAATCACGTCTTAACATAGAAAATTTTTTGGAATTTTGGTCAAAATAAATGGCTAATACCTTGTATTTATACCCTTTACCTCGACAATCTCTTTGATTATGTCAGAGATAGACTTATTTTCAGTCTGTAAATTAAAAACCATGTTTCTCAAACGTACCATATGTTTTCGATAGAATTTATCCTTGGACTACACACTAGTCACTTTGTTTGAGTGACATTATTTTCAGAAAGAAAAATTTTTCACTCTCCGCGGCAAATGGTAAGAAACATTGTTATCCATAATTATAACATCAATCTCTCTAAATTGAAGTTTTAAACTAGGAATCAGAAAATCTTCTAAAATTGGATAATATCTCCCTAGAATTCCTATTCTTATTCAAAACACACACACACAGTGTTGCCAGTGGGCTACTTTTTTAAAATTCAGATTTATTGATTGGCACCACGTTTTTGAAATGGTAAAATTCCCATTGTTTCTGCCTTAATTAATATGTCATTAAACAAGGCGAATTTTACTATTTCAAATAAGTGGTGGCAATCAAGAAATCTGAATTTTAAAAAAGTAGCCCACTGGCAACACTGCACACACAGTCTTCAACTCCTCTTAGAAGACATGCAATCCAAAATCAGGACGAAATCAGGAAACTACAGACAAAAATTGGAACAGTTTTTACTCTCTCTTTAAACCCTTGGGGACGAGCGACCGGTATTCGTGCCGCGTAAGGTGCTCAGAATCGAGCATTATTCTCACCAATAAAATTTTATTTTAAATTTTGCCTTTTTTAATCCGAGCATTTTCCCGATTCAATTAGGCAAAATTTTCTGTTTTAAAAAACTGGTGATTAAAGATGAAAAATTCTTTAAAAGACGCTCGTCCCGAAGGGGTTAATTTTGAATCCTCCAGGTAACTTTCATCTATCGTCCCTTGCACCAATACATATTTTTACTCATTGCTAAACGCCACTTTACTCCACTCATCAACAGACCAGTTCCGGAATTTGTTTGACTCACCATAATCTGTCTTGTTTGGTGCCTACAGCTTGGGTTTTGAATTGGCTTTGCGATAACGATACGCATCTTTATTTAATCTGTTGCACTACATTCTGTTTGATACTTTGGACTTGGATGCTTTGTTTCATTCATGTTTCGATATTTTCCATCTCATATTTTTCAATATTTTAATAAAGTACGAACCGAACGTGCTCATGTAACTCGTAGTCAACTTAAAAACGAGGAAGTTCTTCAAACTTTTAAGCTCTAGGAACTTTCTTGAAATTTTCGATACGGTAGATTGTGAGCACTAAAATATATTTTCTACATTTCACTGCGATTTCAGAGCAATAAATCAAAGTAAATATGTTCAGAATATAAAGTGAAATTAGTGTCAAAGTAGAAAATTGATAAGAGATAAATCGTGATTAGCTTTTGTGTGGTTGACAGCTCTACTATGATTACCTCATAAATAATATTTAACATTAAAATTAGAATTAGCTCTTGGTTGTGCAATCATATAAGTCCAGATTGTTGTCTTCATAAAAAAGCAGTTATAAAAAGATAATGCACCAATCATGAACGAATAAACCTCCAATGTTGATACTTCTGCCCTCTGCTGGAAAAAGTAAAAACTAGCTGATGAAAAGCAGAGTGTAGGGGAAAGAGAATTCAGATTATGATGTGATCCTCCCATCAATCTCACGTACAAATTAGAGAGCAGTTTAAGCAGTTAAATGTATTAGCAGTTTAATGAGCGCTTCACTAGTTGTCAAATCCAGATCTCTTACAGCGATATTTCTATCCATTCATTTGAAATCAGCAGAAGAAAAAAAATGTCTATGTATTATCACCGCAAGTGGAACTGCAAAAGACCATTGCGTAACATTAAACTTATCACCAGACATGGATATTTACATAAACAAGCGAATAATCCCAAACCTTTTCCCCAAACTGACACGATTGGAAACATTTTTGCTGCCATAATGTGCCTTGTTTGGTGCCGTACAGCTTGGGTTTTAAATTGGCTTTGCGATAACGATTCGCATCATTATTTAATCTGTTGCACAACATTCTGTTTGATACTTTAGCATTGGATGCTTTCTTTCATTCATGTTTCGATGTTTTCCATTTCACAATTTTGAATATTTTAATAAAGTACGTGCTCATGTAACCCGTAGTCAACTTAAAAACGAGGAATATCTTCAAACTTTTAAGCTCTAGGAACTTTCTTGAAATTTTCGAAACGGTAGATTGTAAGCATTAAAATATATTTTCAACATGTCACTGCAATTTTCTTTGCTTTAGCAGTTTAATGAGCGCCTCACAGTTGTCAAATTCAGCTCTCTTACGAGTGACATTTCTATCCATTCATTTGAAATAAGCAGAGGAAAAAAAATGCCTAATATATGCATTGTTACCTCAAGTGGAACTGTAAAAGACCATTGCGTAACATTAAACTGATCACCAGGTATGAATATTCACATAAACAAGCGAGTAATCCTAAACCTTTTCCCCCAAATCGACACGATTCGAAACATTTTTGCTGCACAAATTTTAGAAAAAAGATTATAAATAACTTTGAGTGATTATTTTGTAATTAACGTTGTGTTTGTCTATTTTAGAAATATTCATGATCCTTCATTAAAAAGAAAATTATAAAAGCTTTTCAATTGTAACAGAAATGTACATTAATTCTGAGTTATGGAATAGAGAGTGTTGATGCTATACTTTTTGCTGCAGCGTCTAGAATATATAGTGTGGAAATATAGTGTGTCTGCTATCCAAAGAGCGCTAAAAAGTTGAATCTTGTATTCCTTAAATGTGCAATGACGCTGAAATCCAGGGAGCCAATCGCAGCGACATCTGTGATGTATTTTCAAATTTCAAAGTAAACATCGTATTACTGCCATGGAGGAAAGAGATAGATGGAGTTTCAGCATGCTGTTAAAAAGGTTTGCAATATGAAACCATTTATCGCTCAAATTTAAACGTCCAAGAAAGCCCAAACAACACAAGCACGTGGGAGGGATTTTGTATCAATAAGACAAATTCAAAGAGGTGAATTACAGCTGAAGTATCTCTCTATTCTAAAAAAATGTAACTACCGCTGTCACCGCCGCCGGTTTTGAATTTTTTGTGACCGGGGGTCTTTCTTCGTTAATATTGAGAAAAATAATGCATACAAAAATATGAAAATCAGTGGTTTTATACAGAAATGTGTGATAAACACGGTGATGCAGACAGTTTTCAAATCGAAGAATTATTTTAAGAGATATTTAATGCTAAAGTTGGACAAAATCGTTCCACTAAAAAAGTTTTATAGCAGCAAAAAACTATACATGGCAGTGTAATCATTTTTAGATCATTTTATGCGTTAGAATTTGCCGGAGTGCAGATTGCATTAATTTTTTTATTTTGACTCATTTTTTCAGGTTTTATTTCTATTTTAAATTCAAATTTTCAGCATTTCTAGAGATATTTTTTACAGATTTCAGAAAATTGTACTAATTTAAACTGTTTCCAACTCTATAAAAAGCGCAAGCAATAATGTTTGCTTCAAATTAAAAATTTATTTACACGTGACTATTATAAACATGAAAAAAACTTTCAAATTAGAATTAAATAATTATGTATAAAAAGCAGGAACTTATTAAAAATTACGTCATAAAAAGTATACACGGGAATTTTAAAAGAGAAAGGATATTGTAAAATAACAAATTCATTAACATGCGTTAGAAGTCTTAGGAGAAATTACGTCATATTTACGTCACATTATAGTTATTACATAAAATGAACACAAAATAATATTGCAAAAAAGTTTAAATTTAGAAATTGTGCTAGACATTTATTTAATATTTTGAGAGGATATTTTCAACTATTTTTGTTAGGAAAGCGCAAATAATATTTCATTGCTAACAAAAGTACTTTCACGCGATTATTTAAAAGAGAAAGAATAGCTTGGTAAAAATTACGTCAGATTAAAAACGATTAATTTAAAATGTCTCATTTAAAAGAACTTTCTTTTCGCTTTGTTAAAAAATACCAGGAGACAAAGACTCTGTTTACTTAATTCCTTTTATATTAGCTTATTTTGAAATGTTGTTACACGTGTCTACGTCATCAAGTTATTTTTATTTCGACGTTTTATTTGTATTTTTATTAATGTTGTACGAATTTATTTGTTCTTTCGTTATTTAAAATAAAAATTATGTCAATTTGTATAATTTGGCGAGTGGTTTGGCGATTTATATAATTTGGCGAAATGGGTCGACGGGATAATCAAGTAGTACCGCAGCGGATTTGGCGTTAAAATTCCCCAATCAAAGAGAAATGAATAGAAATTCGTTTATAGGGAGATCGCCACTGTTTTTTAAATTATAATTCAATCTTTCGAAATCTTTTTAAAGCCGATCAAATTAGCGTGCATTTAGAGCCTGCGGTGTCTGGACGGGGGTTGGCGAGCGTAGCTCGTAGGGGGCCGAGCCCCCTAGTATTTTAGGAAAAAATGGTACATTTTTTAAACGGTCTTTGTTGTGTTGCTATTTATTAAAATAAATGTTTGCTTTTAAAATAATTGGAATTGGAAAACTAACAATAATAAAATGTCAAAATAAGATTAAATAAAATATTGAAAACATTTGATAAGAACTAAAAATTGTATTATTGAAAGTTTTCTTTCTTTAACCCTTTCCAACATAGATGAAAAATATTTGTCTTCGGTTTATATGGCCGTCTGGCCGAGCTCTAACTTTTGTAAATATACTGGGATCACCCTGCATTTTTTATATGTTATTGACGTTTACTATAGCGTGATCGCTATTGAAAAAAAAAAGTGTGGCACTTATAGTTTATTTGCATGGGCGGTAAAAAGTATTCTGTTACATTACGGTCAATGGGAAAAATCGTTTCAAGTGCATTTTAATGATGATAGACAATTTAAAACATAAAGAAATTGATATGCATTTATAAAGTGCAGTAAAACATGCATTTTGTAGAATATGGGATTTGCAAAGCATTTATTATTCATTTACAGGGCCACACAAAAGAATTCCGTTACATAATGATATAGGGGGGGGGGGGACTGTTTACAGCGATATTATGTTACTGAAATATAATGGAATAGACATAAATTACTCAGATTTACTACAATGTACTTGCTGTGAAATATGATATGCATAGTATTTATCTTTCATTTAGAAGGACACGAAAAAGATTCGGATACAGTACTGTATCTAAAGTACTTGTGAGTATGTGACACAAATTTTGTGGGCGCTCTATCACAAGAACTAATGCAAGGAATTTAATAGAAATTTATATACATATAGTCCCTAATATATATTTGTGCTGATTAGTTTTTGGTGTAAATCGCCCAACAGGTGGCGCTGCTATTCTGCATTTTTCGCGATTTCAGCAATAGCTGTATCTCAAGAACCAATACACGGATTTTCATCAAACTTCAGGTTCAGTTGGTCCTTAATATGAGTTGGTGCTTAATACGTTTTGGTGTAAATCGCCCAACAGGTGGCGCTGCCATGCTGCATTTTGTAGGTTTTACACGATTTCCGCATAGCTCTATTTCAAGAACTGATGCACGGATTTCATCAAACTTCAGATTCAGTTAGTCCTTGATATGACTTGGTGCTCATTGCATGTTGGTGTAAATCGCCCATCAGGTGGCGTTGCTGTGCTGCATTTTTCACGATTTCCGCAATAGTTCTATCAAGAACTAATGCATGAATTTTCATCTAACTTCAGAGTTAGTTAGATGTTAACACAAGTTGTTGCTGATAGATTTTGGTGTTAATCGCCCAATAGGTGGCGCTGCTACGCTAAAATTTTCATGATTTTCGCAATAGCTCTATTTCAAAAACTAATGCACGGATTCTCCCCAAACTTCAGATTCAGTTTGACGTTGGCATATGTTGTTGTTTGGTGGTTTTGGTGCATCACAGGTTTTGGTGTAAAGCACCAAATAGGTGGTGCTGCTAGGCTGCAGTTTGCTGGATTTACACGATTTCAGCGACAGCCATATCACAAGAACTAATGCTCGGAATTTCATATCTTTAGAATCCTCATGATGGGTATAGATTGCCATTTAATTTTGTCAGTGTGATAGCGAATTTTGAAGTATTAACATGTATGAGATAAAAGAAAGTTTTGGGAATGGTATATATGGAAGTTTTGTTTTTCTTTTGGTATCAATTTTCTGAAAAGAAAAAGTTATCCTTGATAAATGCATAACAATTTTGTGAAAAATAAAACTTTGTATCGAAAAGTCAAGTCCAATTACTCATGCGAGCCAAGCATTTATTGATAATAATTTCATTCTTACAGCTAAAATTTTCCCGTCAGGGAACTTATTTTTTTTGCAAATAATAATATGTTTCAAAACTCAAGTAATTCAAACTGATTAATGGAGTTTCTTTGATGGAGTGAAATTTTGTGAATGTTTTGAAACATATTTTATTATTTGCAAAAAAATAAGTTCCCTGACAGGAAAATTTTAGCTGTAAGAATGAAATTATTGTGAATGCGCTTCAAATAGGCCCCCATTTTTGACTGTATCAATCGCTACTAATTTAGATAAACGTCTTTGTTTTTAACAGCATATTAATAATTGTATGTAAACAGATAAAATATAATGAAGAAAGCATTCTTTTAAAATTATGTATGAAAACTTAAATTACAAATATTAATTGAAAATCTAGATTTTCAAGTGCAAACGATTTTCGGACAATAACGAAAGAATGTTACCCTTTCAAGTAAAATCTTAAAAGACGCTTCTGATATTTATATTTAAAATACATATGATAAAATAATCAAATAATTCTGTGAAGTGATATATTAGTATCTTTGATACATTCTGATCTAGTACTACATCCTATAACAGCGCATAAGTCATCTTTTATCGAAATTTTAATCTCATCTTGAATAGCAATTTCCGTCCGACGGTAAAAAATGGAAGCAAAGAAATACAGGTTTAAACCGGTTTGAACTGATAGACGTGTCAAAGCACGTGGCTTTGTTTGGGCTTTCTGTAGCGGATTTTAGGGTTACTTTTTTGGCGTCACCCCCAACCATCTTACTGCACCTCCATCTATCTCATTCCTCCATGTATTACTGCAGTGTCTAGACCAAATCGTCTTGTAATTATAGAAAATATCCTGCAGATGTCGCTGTGATCAACTCATTGGATTTCAGCATCGTTTGGCATTTATGGGATCCAATATTTTAGCACCTTTTTTAGTATTACTAGGACAGCCGATATCCACACTATATGTTCTAGATGCTGTACTTTTTGCCAGCGGTACACTTACAGCGCCTAGAATACCTAGTGTGGAAATATGCTATCCAAACAGTGCTAAAAATTTGTATCCCTTAAATCTGCGACGATACTGCTAAAATTTCAAGTGTCGATCGCAGCGACATCTGCGGGATTTTCGTATTACTAGTATTACATTGTATAGACTAGCAATTTCTTGCAGTTGTAGAAAATATCCTGCAGATGTCGCTGCGATCTGCATATTGCAGCAGTATCATTGCACATTTAACCCTAGAACTACCGGAAATTTTACTCAAGTTTTATAAAAACATTCTACACCAGAATTTTTACTTAAAACTATTTAATTTGTTTATTTAACTTATTATTGTCTGATTTATACATTTAGTTTGTTTTGAAGAAATTTCAGGTTTGAATAAATATTTTGAATGTACATGTCGGGTCCAATGGACCCGTCTGGTAGACGGAAGGTTAAGGGATACAATATTTTAGCGCTTTTTTAAGTATAACAGTGATAGGCGATTTCCACGTGTAGGCTAAATTTTACTAGGGGCAAGATCATAAATTCACACCGTCACTCCTTCTATCACTATTATTGTTAAAAGATAATTTGATTAAATAATTGTTTAATGTAACTGATGTAAACCATGCATCTACACACATACATTTTTAAGGTCTAAATTGTTTTGTCTGAAATACATTGTCTGCGTTTAATGCGTTTAATTTAACATATATTTTTAATATTGTAACTTAAATATATAATGCAAAAATTACAAGAAATGCATTATTGTAATCTGCTAATTAAAGAATTGCGAACTTTTTTGCTGCAAAAACTTTTATCATATACTTATAAGACTGTTTGTGAGCCATAAATACTCAAAAATTATAAAATTAATTAACTTTATTAATCGTTGCTACTTTGTAAAGTTCCTGAAATATGTTTTAACAAGTGCAAATGTTTAACTTTAGTTAGTACACTCTGTTAGTGTCGGTGTTTAACTTGCTAAAACTTCTCTCTTTGGAGGCGACAGAGAAAGGCATTGTAAGAAAGATTTTTTGAGACATGTAGAAAGGTTTAGTGAAACATCTTTACGTCTATATACATTATGTAAGATCTAATAGATCAATTACCGAACTTGATTTTTTAAAATTCCAATTCCAGTGTTGAAGTTTTAAACATCCAGAAATAGTGTATCTTGCAAGGGGTGAATCCAATATTAATTATTTTGAAATATTGGTAGCTATATTTAGTATAATATAATGAAAATGAATCCTCAGACAGCTATTGTATACATTTGTATTATGGAATTATTTAATTACCTTGAAATGTATAAAAAATTAATTCTGAAGAAATAAAAAAAAATAAAACATAACGCCGCTGTTCTGATAGAAAAAATATCGATAATCAAAACTAACTATTTTCAGTTGTGAAGTGATCTTAAGAAATTATAGAATGTAACATGGAATTCATACATTGCGCCAAGGTTTCTCTGTTTTTCATTGTTTTGCCAGAAGTATCTGTGGGAATTTTCAAATCGATTCTTAAGAAAATAAAATTAGTTTCTTATGTATGCTAATATTATAAAGAAGTAAAGTTTGTTTGTTTATTTATTTGTAGGAGGTAATATCTGGAACTACCGAACCAATTTTGAAAATAATGGTATCAAAATGATCGTGTTAGTCTCTGTTAAAACATAGGCTTATACTTATGTCGTGTCGATGGCAGTTCCCCAAAAAGATTGCAGGAGCAAAAAACGTTCTAAAAATGCATTTTTTTTGTTTCTGCAGGGCCTACAAACATAAAATTTGGCATGGTAGTTACATATTAGATATAAATTATCTCTAAAAATATTTCTAAAAAAATCGAAATTTAAAAGGGTTGAAAATGCGCAAAAAGTGCTTTAAAAAATGTTCTAAATTGCGATTTCTACGCAATCTCTGGAATTACCGAGCCGATTAAAAAATAATGGTTTCAAAATGATGGTGACCGCCATTTTCCAACATAGGCTATATTTTATGTCGGTAGCACTACACCAAAGAAGGTGCTGAAGCAAAAAACGTTCTAATAATGCGATTTCTGTTACTGAAGGGCCTCGAAACATGAAATTTAGCATGGTATTTACTTATTAGATATAAATGATCTCTAAGATATTTCTTAAAAAATTCGAAATTTAAAAGGGGTAAAAATGCGCAAAAAGCGTTCTAAAAAACGTTCTAAATGGCAATTTCTACGCAATCTCAGGAAGTATTAAGCCGGTTTCAAAAGTAATGTTTGGAAATTGATGGTGACAGCCCTTGTTCTAATATAGGCTCTATTTTATGTCGGTGTCACTACTACCTGGGGGTTCAGGAGGAAAAAACGTTCTAAATTGTAATTTTTGTGTTACAGGACCTAGAAACATGAAAACTGGCATGGTAATTACTTATAAGATATAAATGATCTCTAAAGACATTTCTTAAAAAATCGAAATTTAAAAGTGGTGAAAATGCGCGAAAAGTGTTCTAAAAAACGTTCTAAATTCCAATTTCTACGCAATCTCAGGAAGTACCGAACCGGTTTGAAAAATAATTGTGTGAAAATGATGGTGACAGCTCTTGCTCCAAGATAAGCTATAATTTATGTCGGTGACACAACTCCAAAATGGGTGTAGGAGCGAAAAACGTTCTGAAAATGCAATTTTTCTGTTACTGAAGGCCCTGGATACATGAAATTTGTCATGGTAGTTATTTATTACACATAAATTATCTCTAAGAATATTTCTTAAAAAATTAGAAACTTAAAAGTGGTGAAAATGCGCGAAAAGCTTTCTAAAAGCAGTTCAAATGGCGATTTCTACATAATTTCAAGAAGTATCAAACTGATTTCAAAAGTAATGGTTGGAATTTGATGGTGAAAGCCGTTGTTCCAACATAGGCTCTATTTCATGTTGGTGTCACTAATATCTGGGAGTTCCATGAGGAAAAAACATTCTAAAGCGCTATTTTTATGATACTGCAGCGGATAGTAACATGAAATTAGACATGGTAGTTATTTATAAGATATAAATGATCTCTAAGAACATTTCCTAAAAAATTCGAAATTTAAAAGGGGTGAAAATAGGCAAAACGCGTTCTAAAAAGTTTCTAAATTGTGATTTCCGAAATACGAAATATTGCGAAATACCAAACCAGTTTCAAAAGTAATGGTTGAAAATTGATGGTGATAGTCCTTGCTTCAACATAGGCTCTATTCCATGTCGATGTCACTACCACCTAGGGGTTGCAGGAGCAAAAAATGTTCTAAATTACGTTTTTTTGTGATACTGAGGGGTCTAACATTTTGAAATGTTTCTGGTAATTACTTAAAAGATGCAAATGCTTTTTAAGAACCGTCGAAAATAAATTCGAAATTTAAAAGGGGTAAAGCGAAGGAAAGGAGACAAGGGCGTACTAAAAATGTCTAAAATTACGCTTTTTATGCAATCTCAGGAAATAATAAACCGATTACAAAATTAATGGATACTAATCAGTGGTGATAGTCTCTGATCCTACACAGGCTATATTTTCTGCTGGTTCCACTACCAACTGGGGTTGGCAGAAAAAATTAAACTTTCTAAATTGCGTTTTCTATGGAATATTAGGAAACACCAAACCGATATCAAAATTAATGGTGACGGTCTCGGTTATCAACATGGCATTTATGTTAGTTCCACTACCACTAGAGAGGTGGTAGACCGTTAGACAAGAAGGTTAGAATTGGACATGATGGTTAATTTTAAGATGAACATTTAGAATTAGTTTTAGTTCCTCTTATATTTAAGCCTCATTTCTACCTAATGCGTGTAACAATGAAGTTAAGTCAAACTGTGGCTTAATTAGTAATTCTTGAATTATTTCTAAAAGTATAATTTCTTCTAATATAAATTAGACATGCAAATATCACTTGGCATATTTCAACTATTACGCGAGGAAAGACGTAAGTTTTGCTAGTGTATTGATAAAAAAATGTTGTGCAATTATTACATGGTTGAAACCATTTTTATAAATTTAATAGTTTATTAGTTGAAATGAATAATGTTTATATATTTAATAGGTTATTTGTCGAAATAAATAATATTTATACATTCAACAATTTACTAGTTGAAATATTTACAAAATTTAAATTAAATCTATATCCATAATATCCAAGCGTTATTTTTTGTTAATTGATTCAATAAACAGTCTTAGAATTTTGTTAATTCGCTGAAATATGCTGTAAAATATTCCTTTTAGATTCTATGCTTTGATTCATATTATATCATATTATTACATAGATGTTTAATTTTAAAAAATACACATTACAGATAAATGCATTCGATGTCCGATTTAAAAGGGTCACAATTTTTGGACTTAAAATAGAGTATAAAACATATAAAACACGACAATGCATTTTCCCCTTTCCTTTTAGCTCACAGGCTATCAAAGCCTGAGAGCTAATGTGTCCGCAAGTCCTGTATGTACGTATGTATGTAAGTAAGTATGTATGTATGTATGTAACGCGATAACACTTGATAGATATATTCGATTTGCTTCAATTTTTTTTTCTATGTTCATTCTGATAAGGCACTTCTGATTACTTTTGGGGGGTTGGGGTTCATTGCTTGTCATTGGGTTCATTGCATCAGTGTAAAGAGTGGGGAACGAGGGACTAATCCCCCCTCAATTTAGATAAATGGGTTTTTAATGTAGAATTATTTGATTTGCTTCAAATTTGATATACCGGTTTATTCTGATAAGACACTTTCTTGATTAGATTTAGAATTTGACTGGTTAAGTATAAAGGGGGGAAGGGAGCAAGTCCCTCCCCTCCAGTTAATTCAGATAAATAGATTTCGTGCGGTATTATCAAATTTGCTTCAAAACATTTTTTCTTGGTTCATTCTGATAAGGAGCTTCCCTGATTAGCATTGGAGATTCATTGGTTAAGTATAAAGGGGGAAATGGGGGAGCTTTTACCCCATAATTTAGCGAAATGGGTTTTTCATGCAGAATTATCCGATTTGCTTCAAATTTGGGATACAGGTTTATTTGATAAGGCTCTTCCCTGATTAGATTTGGAGGTTCATTGGTTAAGAGGCTACTTCAGTCAAACGAAAAGATGCGTTCGGTAATGCTAATTCTATGGAAAAAATTTATAAAGATATCTCGGTCGCATTTCAATATTTTAAAATGATTTTTCTTCTTGCATTGAATAGTTTAGATCGATCTGTATGCCGGCCGTTTTTTACTTTTTCGATTTTGATTGGAGATTTTTTTTTATGAGAAGGCTTTCAGTTTCGAAACCGGTTCCAAAAATGAAAGTGTCTCATTAAAAATACCAGTAAACAAAATCGAAAAAGTAAACAATGGTCTTTGTACAGATCGATCTACACTATTCAATGCAAAAAAAAGTCATTTTAAAATATTGAAATGCGACCGAGATATCTTTATAAATTTCTTCCATAGGATTAGCATTAGTGGACGGGTCTTTTCGTTTGACTGAAGTAGCCTCTTATGTTTAAAAGGAGAAACGGGGGCTAATCCCCCTTAATTTATTTTTCGAGGAGCATTATTCTTTGAAATAAGAGTATAATATGCAATTAGTGTTAATAGCCTGTGAGCTCAATGCCATCAGTTTAACTGGGCACTTTTCTTTTTATTTAATGTCCATTCACTGTCAACTTTATTGGCGGTGCTGTCTTATGTTCAGTCGTGGGGGGAAAAAAGAAGTAAAAACCCTCTACTAACTGCAACAAATTATTGTAGAAGAAAGTTGCTGGTACCAAGCGATTGAAAATAAAGTCTACTTTTAAATGATGCATAAAAATTTGCTTGGGGGACATCTACATATTACAAAGAATCCAAGCTGTGTTTTTTTTTTAAGTAGCAGTACCCAAGTTTGGCACCATAAATAAATGCTACATACTTCAATTATCCTAAAAATAAATTTTCATGAAAATCGTTTGATTAGTTTAATAGAAATTAATTGTTTTAAAATGAGCCTATTTTAGGGATTGTATCCAAATTGAAGTTAGGTATTCGATTGTTGAAATGCTGCAGAATGACTATATCAATTCCATTAATGTATTATTTCTTTGTAATATGATCATTTCACTTGCTTAATATGTTTCTACTATTGCCAGCAAAAATGTTTCAATAAAATGAGTAAAATATACTTTTTTAAATTATGCTTTCGGGCACATCATAGACGACCCATTAAACCATCATTTTGACGATTTTAATCATAATTCGAAAAACACTTGGAAGAAAAAATTGAAATTGAGAATTCGCATGCAACAGGACATAATAAGTATTTATCAAAAACAAATTAGCAATTCATATAATTTTCTAATATTAATTTCACAATTCACAATTCATATTATAAAAATTTTAAAATTACAAATTCAGTGTATTTATATTTGGGTATTTTAGTAATATAATCACACAAAAAATTACCACTTGATTATAATTTCAGGAGATATCAATAAAAATATGGAAAGGTAATTTAACATTAGAAGCTCAAGATTTTGAAAGTTTATAATTCAAAAACTTATCCTCCGGATGATCTGCAATTTCGTTAGTTTGAATCGAAGATCTAAAATATAGTGTCAAAATTGGGTGTTGTCATAGAAAAAAAAAGTTTAACCATGTTTTGATTTGCAGATGGTCCCCCAAGCAAATTTATACACATCATTTAAAAGTAGACTTTATTTCCAATCTTTTGGTACCAGTAGCTTTCTTCTATTATAATTAGTCGCACAGTTAGTAGGGGTGTTTACTTCTTTTTCTCACGACTGTAAATTTGGTTCAGTGTTGCCAGTGGGCTACTTTTTTTTAATTCATATTTCTTGATTGGCACCCCTTTTCTGAAATGGTAAAATTTCCCTTGTTTTCGCCTTAATTAACCCTCTCGCTGGGTAATTGTTTTATCAAAATAGCTTCAAAATTTCCGTATTTAATTCCTTCGCGACGAGCGTCTTTTAAGAATTTTTATTCTTTTGTCACCGATTTTTCAAAACAAAAATTTTCGCCTGATTTAATCGGAAAAATGCTCCGATTAGATGAGGCAAAATTTACAATAAAAAGTTACTGGTGCGAATGATCAAGGAGGGTTAACTAGACGGAAAAAATGCATCCCTATGAAATCTCGGATTGCGCAAATTTTGCTACTTTTACGTTGCCCGAGAAACTCTCGGGGTGCGCAGTTAGAGGGTTAATATGTTATTAAATAAGGCGAATTTTACAGTTTTAAAAAAGCAGTGTCAATCAAGAAATCTGAATTAAAAAAAAGTAGCCAACTGGCAACGCTGATTTGGCTTGTTATGTTAACAGATTGAGGACGAGTCGCGTGAATTGACGTTTTCGGGGATTGGTGGAAGAAAATATTACTGGTACCGGGAATTTTGTAAGAATGAGTAAAGAAGGTGTAATCCAGGCATGCTTACTTCTGAAGGATTGTGAGCAGGTTTTAATTTCTAACGACATTTGTAAACGTAAATTTCGTGCTTGTTTTCGAAAAGTGAGCCGTCCTCAATTTGTTAAGACTTTTAAAGCATCCCATTAAAGGTTTAGTTAAAGAAAAATTGAAATAAAGCAGCCACAAGATACATGTATTGCACCAGCAAAAAACACATGCACAAGAAAAAAAAATTGCATACACTTTCAAAATTTTTGGGTTGATCCTAAGTTCATTATAGAATTTCACGTTCTCGAAAAGAAACTACTTTTAACGGCGGTATAGATTGTTTTCTTTGGATTCTAATTACACATCGGAAAGCGGCATAATTCACAGATGACTTGAAAAATAAACAGATAAGGCTCCGTTTAAACCTTTTTGTCAAACCTATCCTACGAGAGTAATAACAAGTCGGAAATTGTGCATCAGAAGTGGTAAATAATGTACTTTCTTACTGTTTTACTAATATTCAGGCAACTGGTTCAAGTTTTACTAATATTCAGGCAGTTGGAGGGATACCTTTTGCATTCTTATGCAAAAATGCATGAATACAAAATTTATTACGATTATATATTAAATTCTGCAATACGGAAATAATAGGACTCCATCTTAAATAAGATGTAATCACCATGACAACCTAGAATCATTACTTATCATGGGATATCATTTAATTAATTACTTATGATAGGAATTAATAGAATGAAGAAAACTTTTATTAATATCTTTTTACGTTTTTATTCGATTTTGATAAAATTTGAAATGACTCGACAAAATTCTGCAACGATTCTATATATTAAATTTCAAACCATTCGTTTGGGTAGTTTTTGTGGACAAACGGTCAGACAGACAGACGGACAGATCAGACGACGACTATAGGTACTACATATTCATGTAATTACAAAAGCTCCTAAAAAGTTCAACTGACATTTATTTTCTAACCGTCTTGTGGTCATCAACAAAAGAAAGAAGAGTCTCAACAATGGAAAGAGGCGGATATGGGATATAACAATTGGTGTAATGTTCCTTTTCTATGATTTATGACTACAAGTTCTACAATCTGTTTTTGATAGGATTTCATCTAGGCACTGTTAACGCTTCCATTGTCTTTTTATGAAACAAAAAGAAAATAAAAAGAATATTGAGTTTTTTTAATTTCAATTTTATTTAGGTGTTACAAAATTGGCGTCGTTTTGCTCAAGATATAATTATAAATTACTATGGATAAAATAATGATAAATAATCAGTTAATTAAGAGTATGTGTTTTAAATAATAGCTAATTCCTATTTATACAATACCAAGTTTTTGTTAAATACGAGGACAATTCGGAAACTTACCCGTTGGAGCGTGGCGCTAGTAGTAGTGGGCGGAGCGCAACCATTGTTACATCAAGCAATCTATGATTCAGTAAGCATCCAGCTATTCTAATGAGAGTGTTGTACTGCCGCGCGTTTGCTGGTTACAATGTCACAAACTGTTCGCTGCCATTGAAACTCCCGCCAAATGCGAGGTACGAGGAGTGATAAGATTTCTTTGGGAAAAAAAACACTCTCAGCGGCAGACAGCCTGCTGACATCTGGGGTTGTGTTCCTGCACGATAACGCTTGCCCTCACAGTACTCGGCGAACACAAGATCTTATACGCCAATTCAAATGGAACGTGTCTTCTTCTGATTACCGTCTATTCACTGAAATGAAGAAGTGGCTTGGGGCACAGCACTTTCAAACCGCTTTGACAAAAGGTGGCTGAATTCGCAGGCGGTTGAGTTTTATGAAGGAGAGATTGGTAACTTGGTAAAATGCTACGAAAAGGGCTTGAATGCACATGATGAATATGTTGAAAAATAGAGGATAGCTGTAACTTTCAGATGTAAATAATTTTTTTTGAATGCATGCGGGTTTTCTATTTACAGCGAAACGGGGGTTAGTTTCCGAATTGCCATCGTATGCCATCATGTGCTGGGTAGATAAAATAAGGAGCGATGACAATAAGCTTGATGTAGATTTTCACAATAATCATCATATGGATAAATAAAAATTATCTACATCCATCTAATACCTGTGCTGTTTGATTTTTGCTTATTTTAAGTAAAAGATTGAGTATTCATTGTTAAAAGTTATTTTTTAATCAACTATTTCTTTATTCTTTCTCGCACCACCCCTTCAAAACAAAAATCTTTTACGTAAACTTTGACAACATATGAAAGAGAAATGTCGTATAAGATTTATTTTTTTTAAATAGTGGTGCAAGTACAATATAAAAATAGTCACCTGTAGCAGCTTTGTTAACCCCTTCGGGACGGGAGCCTTTTACGAAATTTTTAATCTTTTGTCACCGTTTTTTAAAAACAGAAATTTGTGTCTTCTTGAATCGAGAAAATGCGTTGATTAAATAAGGCAAATTTTACGGTAAAATTTTACTGGTGAGGAAAAACAAAGATTCTGAGCGCTGCATGCGGCACGTATACGTGTCGCTCGTCCCCAAGGGGTTAAAGATTAAAAAAATAACGAACATTTTTATAAAATACGTTTTTATTCAAAATGCGTAGGAAAAAATAATATAACATATAATTTAATGGAAACAAAATAGTAAACAATTCGTGTTACAAAATTTATATTGCATAACAAATAACATAAGCATAACGTGCTTAAATATCGATTTCTTATAATTGGACATTCTCTTTATAAAATTTCTGCATAATTTCGTATGCTTATAATATATATATATATTGAAGAAAGTCTAGCCTACACCTACAACTTTACTAGGATAAACTAAAAGAAAAAAAAACTTTTTTTTACGTGAATCTGTAAAATCGTTTTGATACATTGTAAATCCACTCAGCCAAATTCAATTTTTCCCTGAAAGTTTTCAATCAACTGAAGACAAAGAATCTAATATTTTTCATCGACCGATCTTGGTAAAGTAAGTTTGGTAAAATAACATTTAAAATACAGCCGGTTAAAAAAGAAGAAGAAACGGAAACCCCATGCTATTTTATCAGAAAATTATAACAGAGAGTGATGCTAGAGCTACCATTCTATTGGGAAAATAATGTCTTATCCAGAATTATTTCAAAAGCGGATGATAAAAGGTTTCCAAGTCAGCAAATATCTAATCGGATTTTTAATTTTGTAAGTGCTTAAAGCAGATAGATTTGTCTTTCTTTTTTTTTTATTGAATATACAGGCATCCCCCGACTTACGTAAGTAATGCGTTCCGTAAACTTTTGCATAAGTCGAATTTATAAATTCCTTATGTAAAATTTCGTCAGAAACTGCAATATTTATTATATATACATAATATATACATCATTTACACAGTATTATTTTATAAATAAAGTAGCATGCAGCAGTATTTACTTGGATATAAAATATAAAAATATGAAAAAATATAAAAACAAACTAAAAGAACACTTTTCAAATAAAAAGTATGTTGTGGAATATGGGATTTATAAATTTAACATTGATGAATTAATTTATATCAATTTTGAATCTGCATCAAAGGAACAGCTCTGAAGCTGGAAGAAAAAATACACTCGTTCCTCTTCACCGAAACTTTAAAATTAGGTTTCGTTATGGTTTGAATTCAGCTAACAAAATTGTAACGGTTAAACAGAGGGTTTTTTTGGCTCATTTTAATCAGTTTTGTGTTTGTTTTGTTAAATATTTGATTGTATATCCCAATAAAAATATAACTACATCTAATATATAAAACTATATTATTGTTGTGGTTTTTATCTCCATATTTTATTTATAAAATAATTATCAAAAGTATGCAAATGCGTATCAGACGCGCTAGTATGGTCATAAATGTAATTTTCAAGATTTCTTACGTAAGTGCGAATTTACGTAAGTCGAGGGATGCGTGTATATCCTAAAAGATAATTTATACAAAAAAAAGTTCTATGAAAAAATTTAGTATACAGAATCTGAAATTACGTTTAAAATACTCTATTACTATTTTCACATGCAGGGTTGCCAGTTTGACCATCAAATTTAATCAGAAATTTCAAATTCCTACCGGAAATTTCGAAAAAGGAATTTTTACTTTATGCTATCGCTAAATATCTCGTGTTAAATAAGGCATAAAATACTATTCTTTATTTCTGGTATCAACCCTAAATTTCTGAAAAAAAATGTAGACCAAACTCGTAACCCTGTTCCCAGTCATATGGTGTATGGTGAATGAAAATTAAAGATTGTTAATGAGTCCGATGTCCAGAAATTGCTAAAAAAAAAAAAAAAAAAATAAAAGAATCAACTTTTTAGCCAGCTATCCTTATGTGCTGAATAAATGGTCCATTAATAATTTTCAAAGTATTCCTTATTGAAATACTTTAGAAATAAAGAGACAAGCTGTTTTATAAGCAGTAAACATTTTTTAAATGCTTGTTGCAATATTTCTGAATATCGAAGACCCATTGTGCTCAAAGCATAAATAGAGAGATTATAATAAGTCTTAACAATACTTTTTCATCCATGAACATAGAAAGAATAGATAAATTTAAGAAGGGAAGTAATTTTAATTTCCTTTTGAAACAATTTCAAATTCAAAAACATTCTCAAGCTTTTCTAACACCTGAAAATGATTGAACAACTGTTTCTAAAAAAGGTGGAAATCCTTGTTATATTGGAATGCATGGTATAATTAATTAAAAATAGTTGTGCATGAATGGTTACGTAAGGGGTCTCAGGGCTGTTAAAATTGGAAAAAATTAAAAAAAGAGACCATTTTAAACATTTAATATCTTAAAATGTATATAATTTTAAAACACGATTTTTATTGTGCTGATAGATATAAGTACGTTCTTTCATTTTACGTATTTAAAAAAAAATGCTAGATGCAAAATTAGCATTTACAGGGGGCTCCAAACTATCTGATATTTGACGAGCAGAAAATTGGTATAACAGTTTACGCGCACGATTAGAAAAAAAATATTGCGACTAGAATGAAAATTTTGGTGCCTACTTATACTTCAGATTGTAATAATTAACCCTGAACCTAAATAAATTTGTATTTAAAACACTTTTATATTTTTAATACAAATTTGTATTTAGCTAATACAAAATTTTGAAAATTTCAACAACATAATTACCTAAAAAAACATTTTTTTAAACAATAAAAAGGAAATTTTAGGTTCACTTTATACATATTAACATTAAGCCTATGTTTCGAAAATATTATGAAAAAATATTCGGAAGTTTTTGAGATATCCTGCGCGTTATGCCCAAAAACGTCATTTGGAGAAAGATTACTTTAAAGTTTCGGAAACGCCGCTTCAGCTATTGAGCGGGTATAATTCGTAAAGCCATAACTTATGTTCTAATGGCAATTGCAAGGAAACAATTATATTAAAATAGATATTTTTTTCTTTGGATATATTTTTTTAAACGCATCCCTTAGACTGTGGTAAAGTAAAATTTCTCGAAAATTAATAGGAATGAGTACAAAAAAAAAAAAAAAAAAAAAAAAAAAAAAAGTCATGTTTTGGACGATACTGATTCTCTTTATGCCACAATTCATATTTTTTAACTATGACTTTATTAATAATTTCATAATTTAAAGAAATGCCTGGAGTATGTTTGGGTCTATTAACGGTATCTCATAAACTCTTTCAGGGTCAAGTAATTGCGTTTCTGTAATGTTGAATTCACACCGGAAAGTTTCGAAAAATTTTGTTTCAAAAAAAGGAAAAGCAATTTTTAACCCCCCCCCCCCCCCAAAGATATAAAAGTAAAATTTAATTAAAATTTTCTGGTGCAAATCTTGATTAAAATTAGGTGGGATACAAGATATCTCACTGGCCCTCATGTGGTTAGAAAGAAACATTTTTCCTGGAATATGTTTGGGTCTATTATCTCATAAACTCTTCCAGGGTCAAATTGCGTTTCTGTAATGTTGAATTCACTCCGGAAGTTTCGAAAAATATTGTTTCAAAAAAAGTAAAAGCAATTTTTCAACCTTTCCCCCAAAGATATAAAAATAAAATTTAATAAAAAATTTCTGGTCTAAATCTGGATTAAAAGTAAATGGGATGGGTCATTCTTTGAAAAAAGGCCGTTTAAAAAAATTGCGGTCCAATAAAATTGCCTCAAAAATCTCAAAATTTAGTCTACAAGTATCTTATTGCTATATTTATCAAAAAATAATATGAACCAAACTGTATCTCATAGTTCTTCTGATATTTTAATTTCAAAGCACTTCCATTGCTAAAAATGTTCAAATAAATGATTGGCACCGGAATTCAAGAACAAATTTATTTGTAAATAAGAAAAATGCTATATTTCACATACATCTTAAATAGATAAAAGTTTATAAAAAGTCTGGTGCCATTGTGGCACTTGGGAATTAAAATTAAGTGGTTTCATAAACATACCACCGCCCTTGAAAGAGTTAAAAAAGAAAAGAAATTATAATTAGAAGTCGTACTATGAATAAATAATATTTTTTTTACTGTATGTGAATTGAAAAAATAAAGATAAAGCATTAACATTTAGAAGAGTTAATGTTTATTTGAATTAGTACAATTTTTTTCAAATATTTTTAACTTCTCCCTGTAAAATAATAGTAATTAAAAATGTATTATCTTTACTTACGGTAATTAAAAGTCTTATGAGTTTTTTAATGTGTATTTTATTGTATTAGATTTTCTTATTTTACTGTTTAGTACATATATAAATGGTTTCAGATCATTCCCTCACAATTTAAACCATTCCCTCTCAAATCACACCCTTTAAATCATCCCTTCATAATTATGAGGGAATTACAAAATACTTCTGAAAACCATGTTATACAAAAGTGGTTAGTCTTAGGTATATTTTCAGTTACTAAATATCTTTTGAAAGACATTTCTAATAATATAACAACATAAAAAGACATTTCAGTAGTTTTTATTAAATTTATAGTAGGTGAGGGAATTATTAGGCTCGTAATAAAAATACTTACATTGATCTAGTACTTCAAAGCCATGTACTAACTATTCAAGAACGTTTTTGAGCAAACAACAAGATGAATACTTCACTTTACTCTAGTACGAACTGTCCTAGACATATAAAAAGCATGTGCTGCTTTCTACTAAGTAAATAATGGCAAATTTATACTTATGTGAGGGAATAACGACAAATGCTAGGGACATCATTAAAAAGTGACCATTCATTATATAAAATATAAATATAATTAAATGGCTAAATACGTATTTAAGTGTGTTTAATGGATTGGTAAAAAATAATTATAAATATACGTGCTGCAAGAGAAAGCATTTTCTTTCCTTCATATGTGGATGGGGACATAGTGAGGGAATGATATGTGCATTAAAAAAATACATTAAATTTATCAAATATCAATTTCAATAAGCAAATAATTACAATTTATATGTATAACTGATTAATATTGATATTTTAAATCACTTTTTCTTTTTGTAATTTTAAAAATAGGTTTTTAAGACTCCTGAGACTTAAAATGGCCACTTTTCAGAGAATGACTCGGATATAACATATCTCTCTGGCCCTCAAGGTGTTAAAATGAAATATTTTTCTATCGTATGATTTTTTTTTCTTTTTTTTGGCAAGATACTTTCAAATCTTCCAACTCCTCACATACTTTCTTTTATAACGTTATGAAGATCTAATAAAATGTATAAACTACCTTTATACCCGGCGTCTTTGATCCAAGGAACTCAAAAAAGAGTGTCAAAAGTGTGTGCTACCATTTCCAAAATCAAAGATGGTACAAATTTTAATATGTAAACGACCCCTGACTTCAAAAATAGTATTCATTTTTATAAGTAGACACTATTCTCTGCCGAATGACTCCTCTCGCATCTTTCTGAGATAATTTCGTGATAAAATAGTATGAAAGATTTTATTTCCAAACAATTTTTTAAATTAATTTTCGAAATAAATAAATTGTAAGTTATGAATTTTTGACGCACATCGATTTCCAGAAGATTCAGATATGCAGTGGCGTAGCTAGGGGGGGGGGGGGGTGCAAGGGGGCGGTCGCATTGGGAACCGAGGCCACGGGGCGCCAAATTGAGAGAGGTTTAAACCAAAATTATCTAGCATATTTTTACAATAAATAAAAATTGTTGATTTTTAAAAAAATTTTGTGTGTCTGTGTTTGATGTTTTCTTTAGTAAGGTATTTTGTTATCTCCAAATAAGGAACAAAGAAAGAGCTTCTGTAAATGTTTCTAGGGATGGCTCAACACACTTGGTACCTCAGATAATTATGTACCCGAATTGAGGTGCGAAGTGATTAAATAGGGGGCGCCAAATCAAGAGGAGCTTTGAACCGAAATTATTTCACCTATTTTGAAAATAAATAAGAATTGTTGACATTTTCTTTTGTATCCGTGTGTGAATCTTTCGAAGAAATTCAGTGAAATGGGCGGGGGGCGGTGCTAGAGATCTGCACGGGCCAGGCTCGGACCTATTTTCATTCACGGCACTCGGGCCGGGCCAGGCCGGTCTGGTTTAGTGACTACTCTTTACGGGCCGGGATCGGGCATTACTTTTTTTGGGTAGAATCGGACCGGGCCTAACTTATTTTTCCTGTACAGAGCTGGGACTGGTTTCTTTCCTAATCTTTACGGCCCAAAATTTTCTGTAATAGTTTTGAGCCGGCCCGTATAAAAATCATTGTCTCGGCTTGGCCTGTCCGTTCAAAGGTCAGTAAAATTAAGCCTGGCCCAAAGATTTTTGCAACAAATGCATACATTTTTAAATCGTCATTATCCTACAATTAAACATTAATATTTATTCTTTTTAAAGAATAGTAAATTTCTACGCTTATTAAAATATTGTAAAATGTGTAAAAAAGAACCTCCCTATGACGGAATCCTCTTTTAAACTGAAAAACTTGTTGATCCATGCAAAATTAATATGCTAATACGTAAGAAAAAATATATGATACATTTACACTTGCTAAGAAGGGAACTTGTCTATAACTCATTTTTTTTTTCAATATTTGAGTCTTAGAAGATTTTACTGTATAGCATATTTCAGATTGTTAACACTTCAATACACGGAATATGATTAGCAATATTAATGATAACTTAAACATTTACATACAAGAAATAGCGATTCGTTAAAAAAATAAATATCGCAACCTGCAGCACTTCTATAAAAATGAAAACATATAAACAATAAAAATGTAAACATGAAAAAAAAAAGTTAAGATAAATATTTTTGGTCAGAACTCCTCGTACGAGACAAATTTTTAACCAAATCGACGTAAAAGTCAATGTTTTGTAGAAATTCACTTAGGCCAGGCTCGGGCCGAGATTTTTACTTTATTTTATTGAGCCGGGCCGAGATCGGTCCGAACTTTTAGCTGTTATACCAGGCCGGGCCGAACTTTTAACTCTTTTACCGGTCGGGCCGGGCCGAACTTTTAACTCTTTTACCGGTCGGGCCGGGCCGAACTTTTAACTCTTTTACCGGTAAAGCCGGGACGAACTTTTAACTCTTTTACCGGTTGGGTCGGGCCAATTTGTTTTGTACGGGCCGGGCACGGGCCAAGAAATTTCGGCTCGTGCAGACTTCTAATGGGGGGATGGAGAAATCCATAATTGTCCATCCCTGATGGAGGTTTCTAAAGCTACGTTCTGACTTGTATTTTGCCTCCTTCTCTAGTATTCTTGGAAAATCTTTTATTCTGAAATCATCTGCGGTTTATTCACAAAAGAATGAGGGGAATCAACAATGGGTCAGGAGATAAGGAGCTCGACTCTACTTGAAGGAAAGGTTCCTCTTTTGCCGGACATCAGTCCCTTTCCTGCTAAAGTCGTTAAAAATCAAAGACACCGAAAAGCCACAAAAAACGAAGCCGACACTGAAATCAGTTAGAAGGATAGTGGGTACGCAGCCTAACTGTCTAGTCTCCACTTTATAAACCAAAAGGCCTGTTGGCGACTTAACATCTGTGGCATCAAAAGAATATTGTTCATTTGTATACTAGATGACGCGCACGTAGATTTTTCCAAACGAGTCGCGAATAATTAAAACCTCTATTCATCTTAAAATTTAAAAAAATATAATAACGAATCTCTGGCATGGGTTCCCATTGCCTTCGGCAGCGTAGACAGGACTTGCTACACACATCTCTCACAACTAAATAACTACATTTGTAACAAAATGACTGTCTTCCCATATTTTTATGGCATATAGATGGCGCTGTTGCCACTTTCGACAAAATATCCTGAGATATTTTGCCAAACATGAAGTGAAGTGAATATATGTAATTATGATTGCGCGGAGTTTGTAAAGTTTCGGCGTGTGTACGAAATGTATCTCACCTAGAGAAGGTTATATGTGATATCCGGAAATATGTCTGGTTCCATTCATATTATGCGCTTTTCGCGAATTTGTATGTACTTTGTGTGCGACCAACATCGACACAATGGCGCCCCGCGTTGGGCGCCATTGTGGCGATGTTGGTCATGATAAACACTTTCGACAACAATCACATTTTTAATAAGGATGACACACAAAATATATACAAATTCCCGAAAATCCATAATATGAATGGAACAGACATAGTTCCGGATATCACATGAAAATTTCTCTAGGTGAGATACATTTTCGAACATATGCCGAAACTCTACAAAACCCGCGCAATCATAATTACATACATTCAATTCACTTCATGTTTGGCCAAAATATCTCAGGATATTTTGAAAGTGGCAACAGCGCCATCTATATGCTATAAAAATATGGGAAGGCAGCCATTTTACTACACATTCAAATTTATCTGTTTCAAAATGAATCTCCTGCACGGGTCCCCGTATAGCAGGCGCGCCCGAAAATCTGACTAAAATCGTAAGATGAATTGAAAGTAGTGGCGGCTCGTGGCAAGCTCTTTTTGGGGCACTAAATACATGTCTGCAAAACTTATTCTTCTTGCACCACTATTTCTTTAAAAAATATTTTTGCCATATTAATTGGTAAAATGTTCCAACTTTAAACAATGCAAATCTATCTTTTAAAAAATAATGGTATGGAAAGTATAAAATTATCCGCCATGCATTTAGTGCCCCAAAATATGACACTTACGAGCCACCACTGGTTGAAAGAAAAACATTCCGCAAAAGTCAGGCCCATGAAACCTCAGATAAAAATGCCCCCTGGCGGTGGAAGGTAGAACTAAAAACTGTAAGGCAATCGAAAACTAAGTCGAATGAGCAAAACCCAGTTGAAATTGAGTTCATAGAACCCGAAATAAGAATGCTTCCCCTGCACTAGAAGGTGGAGCTAAAAAACTACCAGAAAGTCGTAAGCTAAGTTGAGTGAATCAATTTCCGTTGAAATTTGGCTCATAGAATCCGAGAAATGAAAGAGCCGTTAATATTCTCAAAAGGCAGTAAAAGACGAGAGAAAAGATATTTTTAAATTATGGGAAAGAAAAGATATTTTTAAATGTAAATAAAGGGAAGAAACACTTTTAGACCAAATTTTCACTTATATCATAAGATTCTTGCCACAGAACTCATTAATAGTCTTCGATTAAATTGATCAAATGCTTTTAAATTATGTTTTAGTATTTGGCATAATTAAGTCGATAGTCTACATGTCATAATCTCAGCTCCGTGGATTTTCGGAATATCTTTTTAGTTCGGTTTTAATGAATGTTCGTCCCTGTATGGTTCTTTCTCTGAACTTTTGTACTGTCGCCGACAATTTTTTGAAAAAAATTAAGAAAAATTACCGACCCAAAGTTTTATTCACAGCTGTAAATTATTTTTCTACATGGGTTCTAAATGTTTCAAATCGATATCTTAATTAGTTTTCTTAATTTTTGCTGATTAGTGAAAATTCTTAATTTCTTTCATTTCGGCTATGGAATAAGGTTCAGATGTGTGCGCGATTTTGCCATTTTGTGAAAAAAAAATTGCATTTTTGATGAACTTTTAAGTAATATTCTCAGCTAATTATCAAAAAAATTAGAAATCTGAGTCTCGTGTGCTTCAGGACCTGCCTTGGACTGACCTTATTCAAATTTTCAGACTTGCGCGTACGGTAGATATTTCTAGCCATCTTCGACACATACGCACTCACACATTGATTGGTTTTCACGCTGATTTTTGTGTTCTTAGCATCCCAAATGAATAATTTCGTGTAATGAGGGCTTATGTGAACCAATGCAAAATGGATTTAGCTGGAAAAACAAGTAAAGGTACTATTTCTTCTTCATTGGAAATTCCATTTTTCCGCCGAATTGGCATTGAGAAAAAACAAATGATAAAATGTGAGCGACCTACCGCCAAATTTTCTATTCTTAAATCATATAAAAAGAAAAGCAGGACTTTTCAGTCTTCCTAGTACGACCGGCACAAATGGCTGTTTTCGTCGTTTTAAAAGTTAAATATACTTCCTATATACTTAAATTCAGTGCATACCCATTAGAGAAAGCTATATCTATCTACGTAAGGAATAACTGTGAAATGAATGGGGGAAAAGAATTTGACTCGTGAATCTCTTTGTAAACCGAACTCGTTTATTTTGTCATTGCATCTTACAATCATGTTCGCGAGTTCGACCGGATGTTCCTCGAGTCATTTAGTTCAATTTCGGGGCCTACATGGTCGTAGCTTGTGCTGGCAACTCGAATAGGCAAAATCTAATCATTTTCTTGCTAATATGTTGGGGATTGTAATATTTTCTATCAGGGGACGAATATATCAGTTTGGAGGAACATTTAGTTTAATTGGTTAATTAGCTCTTGATTGACCTGTGTTCAAGACCCGCGCAATTCCCGGGTTCTGAGATGTACGAGACTTTAACCATAAATGAAGGAGAATCGTCCAAATGTTAGCATTTTCTATCTTAAGATACTCTTTGATTTTAATGGTGAACGTAATAAATATTTTACTGGGAAACAAAGTTATAAGGGGTAAAATGTATTTTAGAATATAAGATTTAAAGTTAGGAAAAAGAACTTATGGATTTTAATTTAAATTTTTGAAATTTAATTTTGAATTTTAAAAGGATTTTAATTATTACTCTTTTATCCATATATATAGTATATATCTTTCTCTATAGATATCTGATCATTTATAAATCGATTTGGATGCGATTGAGCATATGTTTATAAGATCGCGACCAAATTCGTTGGACATCTTGATCCGCCATCTTGTTTCAAAATTGCGGACACTTAAGGATTTCAAACTAAAAAAGCACATGTATACAAAAAATTATAGATGCAAATTTATTTCTTGCATAATCGTTAGGTCTTGATCGAAGGATTCAAGGACATTTTTTGGTTTTCCTTCTATCTTAAAAAAAGGATGAGTAGAGCAACTTGGAATTCTAGGGTGGCTGCCATTTTGAAACAGGAATTTTTTTTCCGTAATCAGGCGTAATTTAGGAGTTTTAGCAAATGTGGTTTTTTGAAAATTTATTTTCATTGCTGCTACTCCCATACGCTTAAAACAACAGTCATATCTGTGAACGTTAGCTAAGTTTTTGAAATTTCCATTCAAATTCAGTATTGACGAAAACTAGAAATCTTCTATAATCGGGTTCCACACATTTTAGTTTCGCGTGCTTGAGTAAAATTAGCTGAATACTTAAAAACAAGGAAGGGTGAAGCTGTCTTTGTACAAGCCAAAAAGACTTTTGTTTCGTCCTGAGGAAAAATAATGCGGTTATATTTTTTCTTTTCAGGGGGTAGGGGGGGGGGGGCGCAAAATTTCTTCCTGCCCCGGGCACCAAGAAACGCAGCTACGTCACTGAAAGTATGGAATCTTAAATTGGAACTCATTCAGGCAAATATTTTTTGAGTTATACCCAAAACACTACCCTCGTTCCAATCTGTTTTGCAACGATTAAAAATGGATTTAACTTTGGGAGTTCCAAGTTTTAAACAAGCATAATACCAAGACTACTTGAGCGAATGGTTTCTTATTTGGAATTCGGAGATAAAATGTACCGAAGAATCCAACTAAAGTCAAACGCAGGTGTTTGTTTTGAAAATTTCACTGTTTCTTACAATTTCTATATGTTTACGAAAGTGACGAAGACGTAAGTCACATAGTGAATTTTAAATTAACCACTTGTATCATTTACTTCCACACCCCCCCCCCCCAGGGGTGGCCCATTAACCGGACCACGAAGACCCATCCAACTGTCCAAATATAACGTTTAGGTGTTGTCGGACGTCATTAATGTAATGTGAGGGAGCAACATCATACTAGAACCACATTGAGCGGCGCAACGATTGAGCAATATGTGTTTCATCAATAAGTCTAGGCAGGACTTGCTGTAGGAAGATCAAGTATGCCCTACCGTTCAGAGGAGGGGGGCAGAAGGTAGGGTCCAATGAGGTGTTTTCGAACAATGCTAGTCAGAACATTGACAGAGGAACGGCGTGGAGCTGCAATCTGCAAATGCTCGTGTACCATGTCTTCCCAAAGCTCAAAATTGGGCGTTATGTTGATTCAAGCTCCCCTCTCTTGTGAAATTTGCCTCATACGGGAACAATACTGACGCAGCAAATACGATGTTTTCCGCACTCTGTTGAAGAAACCAAGTAGCAAAAGTCATCCTGAGTGCATAATCCGCCGGCTCCAATGATTATAAAAATTGGTTTTATGACTGCGTTTGGTTTTCTAAAAGTATCCTCCATACAGTGGATTGAGAAATACCAAATCGTTGGCCTATCTCTCGAGTACTCGTACTCGGGTTGCTTTCAGGAAGACTTAGGATATTCTATTGACTGTCTGTCGCCCATGTCGTTCTCCTTACTGAAATAATCAATCTCACGCTTGCTAAGATCGTATGATGAGGAGCACGCCCATGGGAAACACATTCCTGATACAAGCACAGAGTGGCACGCCCGTTACAGTCCGCAGCTGTATACACAAGTTGCATGTCGGCCAGTTGAACATTTGAATGCTCGACCATCCTACTAACTCGGGAACCGGTTCTCAAATGCTGACTTCCAGTGGAATCGCTGTTCACGCGACCTCCCGTTCAACGCCCTCTACCGCATCTCAAAGTCATTTTGAACCCTGCAATGCTATGTGATTCCGATTCGTCTTTGTGCCACTTACACTTCCTGTAAGTTTGTCGCACTGATAATGAATCACCCTGTATATATATATGTGTGTGTGTGTGTGTATATTTGAACGCTAATAAGTCTGTGAATAACCAACATTTCTTGGCACTGCAGATTCCTATTATTTGATTTTACAGTACGTGTATCTAAATATGACAGACGCATGTAGTAGAAGTCTGTACGCACTGAAATTATCAAGCCAACTAAAATAAAAGTTCGGCCCGGCCCGAACCGTTTCGAAGTTCATGTCCTGGCACAGCTTGAACAAAAATCAGCGAATGATAAATAGCCAGACTCTAAACTATAATAATAGTATTTTTCAAAAAGGAGTCTTTTTCTCAAAGAGACCGAATTTCGGAAAAGAAACTCATACTTCTCAACCAATATTAACCAAGAAACAAAATTCTTTCAAAAGAATATTTCATGCATATGCATACAAAATTAATATATTTTTCAGCTTATTTACAAAAGTCCAGAATCAATGGAATACGGAATAAACATTTTTTATGAATTAAACTAATAATAAATAAAGAACATTCTGTAAAATACTTATGGTTTTTATCTAGAATTTTCTTTTGTGTGATGTAAACAACAAAGGGATATGGCCCCTTTAGACCGTCGAATAGTAAAATGTCTCTGTTTTTGAAGAATACTGATAGGAATGAGCTGTAAAAGCACTTAACCTTGTTTTTGACCACGAGATGTCTTTTTATGTAAAAATTAATGTTCGTCATAATTAATAAATTTCTGAATATGAATAATTAATAATTATGTCGATATTAATAATTTTCATAGTTAAAAATGTGTTTTTGAATCAGAATGGCTGGATTATGTTTGGATGCATTCATTGTACCTGATTAAAAGGAAACAATTCAATAGCATATTTAATAATGTTTCTAATGTGGCCATAAAATTTGCACCATCAAATTTTGAAACCTTCTAATTCTATGCAAATTTAAGAAATAATGCATAAACTACATACTTTTCTGTGATTATATTTGATTGAAAGACCTCAATTATCTTGTCAAAAGTGGGTGTTACCATTTGAAAAATGTAAGTTAGGAGAAATTTTTAATATGTAAACGGTCTCCGACTGATAATTTATACATAGCATTAAACTATAGACATTATTACCAGTTTATTGGTAAGCATATCTTTTCATTCGGTTATTTGCAACAGTATTAGTAGCACCTGTATTTTTGAACACTATTCAAGATGACTTATTACTCCCCCAAAAATTTAGCCAGGCACGTTTATGTAAGCACCGGGTTCTAGATCTAGTATGGCCCAATTATGCAGAAAAAGAAGTATGTCCGGGCTGGTGTAGATTTCAAATCTAAAGTTAAAGTTCATTGTAAGAAAAGAAAATCCCACTATTTGTATAGTTTACGGTATGCTTTCGGGCCTTTTAACTGTTATAAATTTTGTTAACTATAAATATTTTTTAAGGGAAAATATACCTCAATGCCACATTAAATTTAACATATAATGTCTGGCTATTAATTTGCAAGACTGGTGTATCGACTTCTGAAATATGAATGCACAGTACATAACTGCTTAATATGTTTCGAAGTAAGTTCCGGCTGCCGTAATACACATTTGCGCGAGGCTGTACAGTAGTTTCAAATAACTTGCTAAGTCATCTTTGGGAATTCTCTTAATTTTGGACGTCGAGATTACTTTGAAGTTACCTATATCCAGAAATCTTGCTCCCTTTAGTGATTTTTTTGCTAGGTAAACAGGAAATAGTCTGCGGGTGCCAAATCCGTAGAGTACGGAGCGTGGTTTAACTGTACGATGCCATGCTTGGCCAAAAAAACGCTTTACAGGCAAGGCAATGTGCAGGGAAGTAACTATTCAAAAATGCGAGAACGTGATAATGTGTCATCACCATATAGTTGCTGCAACATTTTTACATGTTTCGCTTTCACTTAATTCGAAACAAAATTTAATGTTCATTCTCTTCTCCATTATTTTCAATTTAACAACAATGCTTTGACAACGAACATTTGCTTGCGTGACACCAGACAGTAAATCGAGAATGACTTACACAGATATTATTGTACACAGATAGCTGACCATTCAAATACCATCGTTATCTAATCAACCAGCTTTCAATTCGTTCTACAACTTTTAATTAACTATGCAGTATTTAACACACTAATATATATTTTTTAATATATTTTCTTCTATAACATTTTCCAATCGCAGTTTAGAAGGAAATTTATCCATTTTAATGCAATTTCGCATAAAATTTTTATAGGCATATAAAATTGGACTTATATTTTATCACGAAGTTCGTTTAAAATAGAAGCACATATGACGAGTCAATAGATCAAACTTTTATTTTCTTAAATCACTAGGTATGTGTTATCTATGTTTCTGCTGTCGATATAGTCAAAAATATTAATCTGATCCTTTGCAAGTAAATTTATATTTTCCCAGAATCACCGACCAAAATATTTGAACTGACGAAATTTGCTGCTTTTATATTCTAGTAGAACCAAGCTCTAAGAAAATATTCCTCTGAGGAACACGATAATCTTTGTTTGATCAGGAAGTTTTATTCGTGAAATAGGTTTCATAAAGAGAACTGTTATGAGATGGCGCGTTTTTATTGCTATATTCTGCTGATTTTGCTCTAGAAGGATGTTTTACTATACGAGGAGTCATCGGAGAAAGTTTATCAGAAACTTTATTATTAGAGTACAGTAAAATTAGTGGTGGAGTATATCTTTTATTTAGGAAATACGGCATTTATATTCTAAAATATAATATATTTAAAAATTCATAACAAAAACGGAAAAGCATACTGGTTACGTAGGCTATTGGGGCACTTTCTGCACTTTTGGATACATTTACCGTATATACTCGCGTACAAGTCTACCCGCGTATAAATCGACCCCTAACTTTCGAATGGAAATTCTTCAAAAAATCAAAAACCCACGTATAAGTCGATCCCCTAACTTTTTACTTTAATTTTGCATAAATCAAACCAAACATTTCACTTGCCAATGCGGAAAAGTAGTAAGTAAACAAAAATAAATGATTGAAAAATTTTTTTTATGATAAATTATTTTAATTTGTATATTTTCTGTAATATTTTATTATACATACACATAAAAAGTCAGAATTTTGCAGTATTCGAAGTTTTATTTATAATTTTTTAATTGACTCGCCTAAAAATCGACCCCTCCAATTTGCTTGCTGAAAATTGTCATAAATTCCTCGACTTATACGCGAGTATATACGCATTTCGTTAAACGGCCAATAATTTCTTGTATATAAAAATTAACTTAAATAATTTTCTTTTCGGTGCACTGCACGCTCATACATATCAATAAATACAAAAATTAATCAATAAATTTTGTTATATAGTTCTCGCCAGCATATCGATTTGCAATTTCAAATTTATTATGCAGAATACAACACACTAGCATTACCTTTATCACAACTTTTCTTCTACATCATTTTTCATGTCATATTATTTTATTATAGAAGAAAGTTTATCTGTTTTAACAAAGTTTTTGCATAAAGTTTTTATAGACGTTTAAAATGGATTATGTTTTATTATTCTATTTCTTACAAATAAAATCACAGACGATGAGTCTCTGAATAAAACTTTTATTTCGTTAAATCTCTGAGATATTACTTACCTTAAAGACGTGTCATAAAATACCCAGTTTGGAATTGCCTTGAAGAAGGCAAGCTGAAAATGACAGGAGACACAAACTTCATTGGGTCTACATGTACTAGAGACGTTATGTTTGTTAAATACCACATGTCCTACAAATCTGAATTTTAATGATTTACCTTCTCTCAAGAAAAGAAATTGAGTTTAGATTGTTTGGACAGGTGGAGCCGTTATTGACATGACCTACGAACAAAAAAAAACTGAAAATTGTTTTTCAAAATGCAAAGTGGAGGCAGTTTTTCGATGGCGTAGGCAGATTTTCGGTGCAATAAAAAAAACAAGACTTTTTGGAAGAGAAATTATTGCCTTTTGCGGAAAATATAGAAGGGTTATCTTGAATAGATTTACATGATAATAACTTAACACATAGTGTTAACAGCATTTGTAGGTAGTTTATGAATCATGGAATTCATCTAACCGACAAGCATTCAGTTTAAATTTCACGGGGAACGTTTAAAATGCATCAATTTTGATCATTGTACACCAAATGAAAACTGTCAAGTATTTCCAAATTACGGGCTTCTATGAATTGTAAATCGAAATTTATTAATCAAAATGTGCAGAATTTTTCCCCCCATTCCTAGATCGCATTTACTGTTATTCAAAATTCTATTGGGTATGCAAAGTATTAAAGAAAGTGGCTATATCATTATAAATCACTACATTTTGTATTAAACATACAAAAATAAATTAAACAAAGCGAAATCACTTATTACATCCTGCTATTTTTTACTTTGATTTGAAGCAATACGGAATTACCAACTCTTAGAAATAAAATGTATAAGTTATAGCAAATTGCTTCGGTTGTGTTGCAATTCTAACAGAAACGGCGTGGTGAAATCATTAAAAAATCGGAGTATATATAGACGAATATAAGGTTTTTACATTTCATGGCATCAAAGGGAAATCACACACTTTTTGCATATATACCGGGAGCTTGCAGCACAGACAACCACCTCATCGAGCTGGAGACTAAAATTCCAGAATTAGCTAAAACTCGATTCCCATATTAAAACGCAATCAGTCTGTCAAGTCATATCTTGGTGGAAAACACCTAAAAACCCGATTTTAGCGGTCGACTCGTAGGTTTACTATTGCATTTCTCTGCACCCAAAGGTATGAAAACGTGGAGGGCTGGGAGCAGGAAAACACAATGGTAAACCTACGAGTCAACCGTAAAATCGGGTTTTTAGGTGTTTTCCACCAAGATATGACTTGGCCTGACCGATTACGTTTTAATATGGGAATCGAGTTTAGCTAATTCTGGAATTTCAGCCTCCAACTCGATGAGGTGGTTGTCTCATAGTTCGTATTGAATTTTACAGACCAGAAAATTTTTTAGCACCAGTATTATCTTATAAAAAATCTCTTCTTAAAAGAAGGCGAAAATTTGCGCGTTTATCCTAGATTTCTTCTTTTATAAAACGATACTGGTAGTTTTCCTGGAGAAATAACGGTATCCGTTCGAGCCATGTGTCTGCGCTGCCGGCTCCCGGTCTAATATGTTATGATACTCTTTCAAGTCTTTAATTTGCATTAATTTAAAAGCTAATATTTTTTATTATAGAAATATACCTTAATGCAATAGCTTCTCATTAATCGCTTTTGCCGGAGGACAAAAAATTAAGAGAGAAATAACTGAAGGTGAAAAAAGTGAAGGGCATTAAAAGTTAAAAAAACCCCCAATAAATTGCTACTAAACTCTTAATATTTGTCTCTAAAAGGTTATTATCTCGCATATTAATATTTTCTCATAAAAAGTAACAGTCAAAAATCACATATATTGTTATTGATATTTATTAAATATTATTTAAAAGTGTATTAAAATATAACTTTTTGGGGGTGGCAGGCTGAACATAAGAATGGCATATTGGAGAGAACGAGACACTGAAGCACAAAATAAATAATAATTCGATATATCAGTAAACAACAATAACAATCAATAAATCCTGTTAAATTTATTGTTTTCACCAGTAGATTATTTTGAAACTTGCAATTTATTATGCAGCATTTAACAGATTAGTATTATACTTTTATAAATTATTTTCCATATTATTTTCCTATAAGAATGTTCAAAGAAGTGTATCAATTTTTATGCAGTTCACCATAAAATTTTATAGACGTATAAAAATGTCTTAAATCTTATCACGGTGTTTGTTCCTTTCAAATAGAAATACAGAGGATGAGCCTATGGATGAATCTTTTATTTCATTAAATGACTAAGTTATATGTTATCTATATTCATCCTGGTAGGGGAGACCGGAGAAAGAGGACTATGTTAACAATTTTTGCTGTTTATTAATTTATTTCTAAGTATGGTAAAATTAATTTTACATGAACTGCTAGAGTATTCCTTTGTAGTATTAAATATATTACCATTTAATTTTTCAAATTAAAAAAAAAAAAGGATAATTTTATTTTTTCATAACATTAACAAATCGTCATCTTACCCCAGGCCTTGGGGCATAATGACAACACTGAAAAAGGTTGAACATATTTTATCTTTTGAATATGTTACATGGTTTAACAAATGATAACTGTGTGTTTACATCTTACAAAGTAACAAACTAAGCATAATGCATTGTAACGTAATGTTGAAGTGCTTAGCTGTGCAGCTAACAATAGTCACAAATAAAAATGCCATTTTCATAATTGGAACATTCCTCATGCCACCACTCTTGGGATTTACAGCACTGGATCCATTCTTCTGTTGGTGGGTCGCAATATTCCTCGTCAGAAGCAGGACATCTGAAAACACCATCCTTTGAAGTTGATGCAACTGGACTGTTTGGCCTGGATTTAACAGACTTAGGCATACAGGAACTTAGTTTGGGTCTTTTTACTCCCTTTTTAGCTTTACGAGTTTCTTTTCTCTGTTTTTTTAAACGTTCCTGTTCTTCCTTCTGCTTTTTCCTTTGTTCTAACATTTCTTTGATGGGTGTGCTTCCTCTGGTCGCCCCCTTTCGAACGACACCTCCCTCAATCTGATGCGCCCCTTAGCCCTAGAGGAGATGGAATCGCAAGGTCGCTCGGATAAACACACAGACAAACAAGTGTTTACAGGATTTAAATAGAATGGACAACACAGTTAGTTTAATAAATTCCGAAACATGGGGAAAGATGACGAGCTCGTCATCTTGCCCGGACTGCCTGTTTAAAAATATTTGTTTTCATTGCCATAAAGGAAAGCGATTAATTGACATTTATTCATGGTAATAGGTAGTATTTAAACTAAGTTACTCATAAATATTAAAGAGAAACGATATATCTTACCTGGTATCTGTAGCAGAGCTTATTTACACATGCATAAAAGTTATAATGTGGCAGCGGTAAACAATCAAAGCTTCACAATTAATACAGAAATGGCAATTTCAGCGTCTCTATACTGTTGTTTAACGAACGGCCGATAGGAGAGCCAGTAGTGTCCGGTTGATGTTCCCACATAGTGGAAAACGGAAAAATTAAGACATTCGTCATCTTGCCCCGCTCTTGTCAGTTTCAAAATGAACATTTTCCTATGTATTTTCAGCTTACAGGTAAATTTTAACGACAAGAGTATAAATTTTATGACAAAGGTGTAATTTTACATATTTACACATATACGTATGCAAAAGTGACTAATTTATTCTTATTTTTATCCCCCTGGCCGAATAATTCTCTAGGTCTGAATCCGATAGAAAATTGTAGGTCTGAATTAGACAGAAAGAATTATGAAAAGAAATCCCAATCGACAAGGCAGTTACATAATGAAGGTATTTACAAGGTTAATAAATATTTCATTCAATCATATGAGTGAAGTATACAAACAGAGTTTGATAAAGTCATTGCAGTAAAAATACGCTGTTTGAAGAGAACTGTTTAGAAGAAAAAGGAAATTCCATGGAATACTAAGAACTTACAATTGTTTTGTAACTGTTGAACCATTCAATCACATTAATTTGGACTTCTGTTTCGATACCTTATACCTATGTTGTTTTGAGCGATATTCTATTTATTGATTATAATAATCCTTTTCCTTGTCTCCAGTTGTGATGTCGTCAGTAAGTCAATAAATTTTTATTGATTATACGACTTTAGATGTGTTATTTTATACTACTACAAAATTCAAAATGTTTTAAGTATCATTTTAAAGATATCTGAAAAACTATTTATTCATTGGTAATGAAATATTTTTCCACATTGTATTCTATAATTACGTACTTAATTAGAGTTGCAGAAAGCCGGTTTATTCCCGGGATTATTCTTAAAGCCTCTGGTTTATTAAAAAAAAAAAAAAAAAAAAAAAACCATGTTTTATTAAAAAAAAAAAAACAAAAAAAAAACGGTTTATTCCCAGGTTTATCCTTAAAGCCTCTGATTTATTCTTAAAGCATCTGGTTTATTCCAAAAAAGCCAGTTTATTACCAGGGTTAAACCGGGTTTTTTATAATCTTTGCAATTGTATACTTAAGTTTGAACTTAGATAGAAATTCTTATAATCTGAAACTTCGTGATTTTTGTTTTCTTTCGCGATTATATATATCAGTAAACAACAATAACAATCAATAATCCTGTTAAATTTATTGTTTTCACCAGTAGATTATTTTGAAAGAAACTTGTACTTAATTATGCAGCATTTAACAGACTAGTATTATACTTTTATAAATTATTTTCCATATTATTTTCCTATAAGAATGTACAGAGAAATGTGTCAACTTTTATGCAGTTTCACCATAAAGTTTTATAGACGAATAAAAGTGTCTTAAATCTTATCATACTGTTCCTTTCAAATAGAAATACAGATGATGAGCCTGTGGATGAATCTTTTATTTTATTAAATGACTAAGTTATATGTTATCTATCTTTCTGTTGTCGATACAGTCAAGAATATTAACCTGAAACAGGATCCTCTGCGACTAAATTTATATTTCCTCTAAATCTCTGACCCAGATATTTGAGCTGAAGAAATTTATTGGTTTTATATTCCAGTAGAATCAATCTGAAAGCAAATAAACTCTAAGGATAGTCTTTGTTTGATCAGATACTTTCATTCTCGAAATAGGTTTTTTTAAGAGAATGCTTGAGAGATGGTGCTTTTTTTATTGCCATATTCTGTTGCTTTTGTTACAAAGGGTGGTATTATTACATGTGTAGTACACTCTAAATAAAAAATGCGTAAATTTACACATTAAACAGGTATACTGATGATACAAAAAGAATATGTCTATATGTGTAAAAAGTCATGTAAATTGCCAAATACTCCTCCTGATATGTCAGTTTCAAAGTACGCATTTTCCAGTGTATTTTGAGATTACAGAGTGTATATTTTACGACAAAGCTGTATGTTTACATATTTACACATATACGTAAGTAAAAGGACTCATTTACACATTTATTGTTTAGAGTGTACCCGGAAAAAATTAATTATTTTTTATTTAACTAAGGTAAAATATCTACTATAAAATCTTAATTATCGTAAGCAGTTCCAAGTACTTTAACACATTTATGCCTGCATTTTTGTTTTTTCAAATTTGTTTGTACAATCACTTTAAAATTTATAAAATGAACTGGAAAAATACTAAAATAAATTACGCTAAAATTTTTTTGTATGTATTTGATAAAATGTAAATGCACTAAATATGGGAAAATCCATATGTGAGAAAATGCATAATTATATGTTTTGTCTAAATTTATATAAATTAAGCTTTTAAATCGTATATTATATACTATAATTAGTATTATTATGAACTATCAAAAAAATATGTTCACTTCTTTACAGGGGCTAATAACATTATAAATATTATGAATAATAAATTAAGAATAATTGTATTTGAGGATAAAAAAAAATTATTTCAAACTCATTTTGAAAAGGACTTTATATAAATAACTGCCACATAAATGTCTAATAAAAACATGTACCCATCTGTACCTTACGCTCTATATTTTGTACGTTACAAAAATGCATAAAAATAGGCTTGAACATATAATTTATCAATTAAAAAAAATACGTATTTCAAAGAAGTCTACAAGCTACTAATTTATGTGGATCCTTGACACAAGAAATACAAATAAATTTACTTTTTATATTTCGCTATCTTGAAAACTGAAAAATCTATACACACCGGAAAAAGGTCATCATTTAAGCATATAAATATTAAACTTGGGCTGTCATTTCTCGGTAATAGATAAAAACATTTATAGACAATTACTTCATACAATTTTCATGTTGTAAAAAAGAAGAAAATTTAAAAAAAATTATTAAAATTCGAAACGTCCCAAAAATGGGACGCTAGTCATAAATGGGTTAAGAATTCTCCAATTAGAATAGTTTCAAATCGTACTGCTCACGTCTTAAAATATCTCTAAATAATGTTATCAAAATATAGGGAGTGTTCGTAAACTGCTTTTACAAAATAAGATGCAATGCAAACTAACGCCTAAAGACAATAAGATAACTGCTTTTATTTCTTTAAGACCTGACCTACACATTTGTGTAGGGGATCCTAAAGAAAAAGAAAAAAAGTTTTACTCTTTCTACGCTATTTAAAGTCGAGCCTGTACTTACAGAATTGCGTAGATCCTCCCTTGGCATAGCCACACATCGGATATTTTTTTGAATATTTTTTTCCGTCAAATATGATCCTATTGGGCAATTCCATATGTGACGTAATGCCATTTTGAGTTGTAGAATTACAGCTGAAGCAATCACCCTGAAGCTATTTTCACGCAAACATTAATTTTTCAGTTTGCACATGACTGTTATTGACTAAAAGATTAAAAAAAATATCTGAAACAATTTTTTTTACAAATTTTTATTCTTTCATTTTTTGAGTAATTTCTTATTGTGTGACGGAATGACATTTTTGCAACCATGACTCTAACCTGTTACTTAAAACTGGAAACATTTGTGAATTAGGAAACCATTCAATTTTTAAACTAATATGTACCTTAAATATGTTGTATAAGCAGTACAAAATTAAAATTTAGAGCAACCTATCTGTACTAGGGTTGAAGTTATTAACTGTCATTTGACGTGACGGAATGACTGAAAGTTTCTTAAACGTTTATTTTAAAAAAATGATTAAAGTATTAAATTTCAGAATGAACGTACATTACATAATTATGCATTCTCTTTTGATAGCATTTTCAAAAACATATCGAGCACGATTACCTACTATATGAAATTAAAAAAATGCACAAAAACATGTGTCAGAATGACATAACACAAGACTTTATTGTGCATGCATTATTATCAAGAATATTGTTTTAAGGCTATTGTAAACCATTAAATATTATACTACATGCATTCAGTTATTTAAAAAATGCACAATAAACAACAATTACCTTCTTTTTCTAAGTGTTCTTCAAGAATACTATTTGTACACAACTGCAAGCATTTTACTTTTCAGCCATGTTGTTTATTTGGACTATTGCCAGTTGCAAGTAAAATAAAAGTTTTGTGTCTAAAACATTAATTTGAAAACTTGGAATATATTTCAATACATTTTTTAACTTAATTTATAAAAATTATAAAATATATATATATATATTTGATCGAAGTTGACACTTGCATGGAATTGCCTTATTAATTAGGGGAAAACACCAAATCTTTTCATTTCTACCAAAAATCTTCAGTCTTAAAGGGTTAAAAATTACAAGGTAGAGCCCGTCGAATTTCTACGAAAGAAAATGTTTAAAAAGGGCTGTTTCTTTAAATTTAAAATTAACCTATAAATTGATTACGCTAAAAAATTAATCTTACATTGGTTAGTTAACTCTTAAAACAATAATTATTTTAACGTAAAATTACCAAAATACTATTTTCATAAGCTCCAACTGTTAAAATTATTAAAAAATTACACTCTATTCGTATACGTAGTCAGTAACATATAACCAAGTTAAGTAAATATGATTAGGTATTAGTTTACCAAATGGAAGGCTCTTATGCTTGGTATTACGAAATGGAAAATCAGTAAAAATGATTTCACTTTGACACAATCATGGATTTTTACTCTCGTGAAATCCAAGTCTAACCTAATTTTCACCATCTTTTATCAGCAGTTAAAACAATGTTTTAACGCGCAATAAGTTATTATTAAACATATTTCTAAATTAGAAGCCACGTTTGTCACCAATAATTTTCCATTAAAAATTCACGCTTTTGACTTGAAGTTTTGATCTTAGTACCGGCGAGTAAAAATTCCAGAAATCTCGTGCATTCGCGGTAAAATACGCCGTTTTATCAATGGAAATTATTTTAAATATGATGTCATTTTCCCGCGCTGAAGCATTTTGCCTAACATCTGAAACTCAGTATCAGCGAGATAAAACAAGTAAAAGTTAAATTTAAAAAATAAAGAAACTCGACTGCGTAAAAAGCGAACTAATTAATTATTTCTCATCAATGTGAAACTATTTTTTATATTACTTATCTATTTTTTTATTTACTTGCATTGATGACTTTTAAATTGTGTTTAATTGCTAGTTCCTATCTAGAAACACTGTTTTGATGAGGCCTATTGATGTCTATGATGGCTAGAATTGCAGTAAAGCTAGAGATCCTACCTACACAAGTTCCAGGTTGTATAATATTTAAACAGAGCTTCTGACTGTAAAATAGTCGATGAAATATCGTCTTCATTTTGAAAGACCTTTCCAATGATATGCCATTCAACAGGGTGCGTAATGTTTTTTCGTTTCTACAGCCATTTTGTATTTTACGGCCGCCATTTTGAATTTATAAAAACAAAATCTAGACTATAACCATTGGACGGTTAAGACGAATCGAAAGAGACCTCTTTCATTAAAATCCATCCAGCCGTTGGGATGTTTCGAGGGTATAAAGAAATCCACATACGCATGAAGCAGATAACCCTTCTTGCCAGTGGGATAAAAAAAAATATTGAAATGTAACAACTTTATAAAGAAAATGCGTGTTTTTCGCGTCAAAAATGGATCATTTTCATAATATACTGCAAAAATGTTTCTAAATCTACGGAAATATAATACAATCACAAACGAAAATACACAATATCTTCTTCTGGATTATCCAGGATTTCAAAAAGCGTTCTATAACACAAATACCCCAGAAACTATTATATCTTGAATTTTAAATAATGATTTATGAAAACTAAGTTTATTTTGTTGCCACTGACTTTCGGAAACATTTCCGTGTATTAATCATTTTTCTCAAACAGGAATATGGGTTTTTAGGATGCTATTTATTCTCAATAAAACATTTTCAGCTGCATAATTCAATTTATGCATGCAAGAGTGCAAAATAATATTAATTTTAATGCTAATGTTAACGCTGTTAATTTACCTTGTTTATCTGTAAAACACGTTTTTTGAATATGAAAATATTTACTTGAGAATTAATCGCATCCGTAAAAACTATATTCCGGTTTCAGAAAACTAATAATACACCAAAAAGGAAAAGGACTTTTAAACGTTTCCGAAAAACAGTGGCAGCAAAAGAAACTTTGTTTTTATAAATGATTCTTTAAATCTCAAAAATATATGTGTTGCTGAGGTTTCTAAAGATAAATAACGCTATACTGCAGATTTACTTTACCCAATAACTTGAGTTATTAATTTTGAGATAAATACATTTCGCCGGATCAATTATCTATTACAAATTGCATATATTCGTGAATAACTCAGGTAATACGAGAGATTCAGTAAAAGGTCCAAGATATGCATGTGGCATTTTATTAAAGACAGGCGAGCAATAAAATACTCTCGCGGGGGGATCCCCGGTATAATAATACAAGAACTATTCTACATGTTTACATCAGAGCTATCAGAGATAGAATGATGATTAGCAGTCAGGTTTGATTCTAAGTGCATCGAACCACACAGATTTGAACTTTGGATACTTATAACTCCAAAGAATAGGTCGCTTAACGGAAATTATGAATTCCAAATCAGCTCAATGATTCATTAGCTGATGTAATCGAATTTTTAAAATACTTATTCGAAGCCGAGGCTGAGAAAATGAGGAAGTTATATTTAGGATCAGCTATTTAGACATTACTGCATGCCTGTCGCTTTCTTTATCATAAACACAGTAGATCTTTTAGAAACGAAATAATCATTTGTATTGTCTACCAATTTGAGCATTAATAAAGTGTTTAAATTACAGCTGTAAAGAAGCACATGGTCAAGGATATCTTTTATAAATATATATATTCATTAACGGAAAGAAAAGTATGCCTTGCACAGTAATGCTTTTAAGATGAGAAAGTAGCTTTGTTTTTTTATTTATTTTATTGGCGGTTTTGAGTGACCCTGAGAATATCAAGTGAATGTAATTTATTAAGCGCAAAAGAGAACAAGAAATATATATACTTTTTTTGAAAGGAAAAGAAGTATCGATTAAATTTAAAATTGTAAGATGGGGAATATAATTTTAAAAGGGGGATAAATAATGGTATTTGATGATATGTCAATTCCATCATCACAAACGCTTTTCGGAATCGTTAGTAATTTGAAAGACAGTTTTCGTTTGTGGTTATAATATATTTTCATAGATTAGGAAACATTTGTCTTTTTTTAGAGTGTAGTTCTTGTAACTTACATTAATATGTCTATATATTATAAGTATACATATCCATTAGAAATATAGTTATATATGGACAAAGTGTAGAACTGGCAAGCAAACTACCGGATCTGGACTTTCGGAGCATTAAAAGAGCTAGGAGCTACCCAAAGACACTACAACTGCACAGGTATTAGCTGCCAGTTAACGATGAGCAGTGTCGCCTATGGCGCACATCTCTTCATGAACTTGGCACTCTCTTGAAAGTCTGCTCGCTTTGACAGCAATACTCATGACAAAAGGTTATTACTGAATGATTTGGGATCACACCTCTAACTCCCTCCAGAAGCCCCGGTAGCCAGACACCCACAAAAGCTATACTCGTCATCTATCCTCAAAGGTCGTTGGAAATTGTTTTGCTTTAGCAAAGCATTCGGATATGTATAACTTACATAGGTAACCACTAGCACTTCAGAAATGAATTGGAAAAGTAGGTTCCGCTAGCCTACAAAGCATTTTCACCCGATAGCGAGCCCAAGAGAATGCAACAAGTCTCTACCTGAGCGCATAGGCACACTCTCTCTGAGACCGCAGCTAACCATGGTAGAGTGACTAGGCTCCAGATGCCTGGAAACATTTGCTATGTCAAAGTTGCATGACCAGACCACCCGTCCCGCAGACTAGAAACTTTCCTTCCTGCCGCTGCGGAACGCTAGCGACCTTTCCTGGTGGCTGTTACAAGGAGAATAATAAGTATCATTCATGGTCCCCGAGGCCATGGAGAAATTTCACACGAGCGCATAGACCCCTCGGAGATTAGTAGCATCATAGTCATTTTCAAGAAAGCCTGCTAATCTAACCGCCGATCTCAGAAAATCCTGGTTGGACATAGACACGCTGGAATGATTTGCAATGCGAAGATCGGACTTTATTTGGTCTGAACAACACCACATCACATGGCTGAGCCTCTGTCCCAGATCCGAGAGTAGGACGGTGCCCTGCCTTGGCGGGATATACTCGACAGCGTGCTACCAAGGTAACTACGTACTGTAAACTACCAAGTGGTAAACGAGGCAACTCCCCTTCTCGAATGCCGGTCCACATATCGAGAAGAACCTAACCCCCTCATGCCACTTTCGTCGTTCTACCGTCATAGGGCAGAACCGTGTATTGTCGACCGTCGCTGCGCGCTCTGACTAGATGATAGTATGGAACCCCAGAGCAGATCTTCCTTTTAGGAAAGTCACACACTAAGGCGACACATAAGGCGTATCTCATGAATTCGCTGGAAAAACTGGCTTAAAACAGGTTTGAAACAGCTTCCTTCTACGTTTCGACCGGTTTTTGCACTTCATGACGTTCTGTCGTCTCAGAGTGCGATATGTCTTAGAGTATGTTCTCCCTCTGTCTCATCTTCAGATCAAAACTTTCGATGCAGGTGTCCATACATCTGTTTTTACAGTGCATTAAGTACTTTTCTCAATCCAGTATAAATATGATATATGAGTTTTTCTTATACTTTCAACTCTCAAGTAATCATTTTCATGTTCAAAAATGCGTTTATCAAACATGCAAAATTAACAGCGTAAAAGGAACATTATTTTGTAGTTCTTGCACGTGTAAATTCTGTTATGTAACTGAAAATGCTTATTTGAGAATTGATAGCATCCCAAAATTGATATTTTGTGTTGATACTGCCTACAGAAAATTAATTGATACAGTATGAAAACTGCTTAGGAACATTTACAAAAATTGCAGGCTGCAAAATAAATTTCTGTTTCAGAAATTCCGTTTTGGATATCAGACATCTGTTGCGTTTTCTGAGGTTTGTGAAGATAATGGTACCCTATTTAGAATCGTAGTAACTCTGAAGAAATGACTGTGTGTTTTCGTAAAGTTTCTTTTTAGATCAAAAAACTTTTTTTTTTTTTTAACAGCTTAGAAACATTATTTTTTTTTAGTCAAATTACTGTTTTACTCTTTAGCCATTCCTTAATATTCACAGAACTTTATTAATAATTAAAGTATTTTAACAAATGTTTAATAGTTTTAACTTGCATTGTGAGAAATATGATCTCACGATAAGTGCTAAAAGTAACCATCATTTGTATATAAGCAACACTGACCTTGAAGTTAGCTATTTAACAATGTAACTGACAGTATGTATGGTATCATGACCAAACCACTTATATTTACAGTACTTCTCGTGATATGATCACATTTTAAAGAAAATTGAACAACAAAAACAAATAAAATCTTAAAACAGAAGAAAATCTTGAAGTACTTTCTTTCCAAAGAAAATTTTGAAAACAAAGTAAAATCTTTAAAATATAACTTAAAAATAAACTCTTGAAAATAAAACTTAAATGGAATTAATTTAAATATTTACAGTAATGTTTAAATATATAAAAGTACATTATTATTTTTTAGCTACTGGATGATTCAGCACCAGTGCGACAAACTTCAATGTGTGTAGGGGACTCAAAGATGATGATTCGTAATCACATATCATTGCATTGTCGGAAATGGATTCTTAGTTGAGTTAGGTTAAAATTTAGTAAAGAAAAGACAATACATGAAATAAAAAAATAAGTGTAAAATAAAGCATTTTAATCAACATATTTACATTAGACAAAAAAACACATGCTACAAAAGGGGTTCGAAATTTTTACCATAAGGTCTTACACAGGTTTGACATTGGCGCCGCATAGACTCTTTAACATTCTGGAAGACCCATGGCACCGCTATATTGCGGATCTCCTCCAGCAACTACAGAGATCCGAGCAACAAGGTTTTGAACTGTTTCAACGGCGAATACACTATTGGTTTCATACGATCTCAAGAAATCAAAGCATGTTTGGTATGGCTAATTAACAGGTCAATTAACCGAGCCTCCACGATAGGTGTTTTCGAACTTTATTTGTGAAATGGGTAGTGTACCCATACTGCTGGAACTACATTCAGTGGCGCAACAATTGAGGAACTTGATATTCTTCGAAATATTCGAGCAGTACTTGCTGTTGAAAGATCAAGTATTTACTTCTGCCCTGGCGAGTGTGATTGAGATAATGACCAATTTGGTGGCCTCTAAGAATGCCCTTCCAAATTTTTAGAACGGAATAACTTTGGGTTGCAAGTGTTCGCTAACTGTAGTAAGGACTTTATCCAGTCAAAGAGAGGGCCAGGACCTATTGTTCATTTTGAGACCACCCCCTGCTAATTTAATACCGTCGCAAAAAATTAAACATTTTCTGTGTCTTAGAGTTGAAACATGAATATAAAACTATCTAAGTACACTGTAAAAAAAACAAAAACGGACTAAAAAACGGAGATTTTACTGGCAATCTAGACGCCAGTAATATTTCCGTTTTTTTACGGAAATTTTCCCCCATAAATTACAGATAAATTTCCGTTTTTAATCAGAAAAACAGAAATTTTTCTGTAATTTATGGGGAAAAATTTCCGTAAAAATACGGAAATAGTATTGGCGTCTAGATTGCCATTAGAATCTCCGTTTTTTAGACCGTTTTTTTTTTACAGTGTAGGACCAATTAACCGAACCACCAAGACCGATCCAATACTGTGCAATAGGCGTTTCCGAAATTTATTGGTGTAATGAGTTGTTGCCCCATCCTTCTGGAACTACATTCAGTGGTTCAGTAACTGAAAAATGTTATTATTATTATTTTTAAGTTTAGCAGTATTTGCTGTAGAAAGATCAAGTATTTACTATTTCCCTGACGAGGATGATTAAGATATGGTCTAATTAGGTGCCCTCTAACATCAGATCAAGTATTTACAACGGAATAATTTAGGTTGCACGTGTTCGCGTACCGTAGTCAAGACTCGATCAAGTCAAAGGGAGGGTCAGGACCTGGTGTTCATTCTGGATCCCCACACAATTTCATACTGCCACAAAAAAATTAAATGTTTTAGGGGACAGATATGAATATAAAAGTATATATTTAAGTAAATATACCAGTGTTTGAGTTACCGGATGGATGTTGGTGATGGGAAGGATGACAAACAGTTCTTATAAGGAAGAAATAATCCATAGAGCAAATGAAAGACAGCCATAATCTGAATTAATATTTTATTGGCCAATAAGGAAACTTCAGGAACTTAGCTTCACAGGCAAGACGAGGCTACCGGCAGCGAGAATGCCACCGAACGTTGGAGAGAGAGGCTGCTTGTTACATTGTGCTATCACCAATAGTCAAGAGAGGAGTGATCAAAATTACATTTTCTCCAAATGATCGAGTGTTGGCAGGACTATATTTTTCGCCAATTACGTATGCTACATGGCGAGAATAAATTGAGTGAAAACATGTGGTGAGATTCATTAATTATAAACACAATGAGAGGCGTCAAAAGGCAAATATGAATTATTTAACGCCAACCAATAACGGAGAATTTTTGGGGAGGCGAAAACCACAAGTCAAAATTCTACAGGGGGGCTGCCAAAACTCTCATGAAACTGCAACCCGAAAATGAACGTTAATAAGTTAAAACATGAATACATTAAAATGATTCTCAGTTTTTATTACTGAAATAGGTGCTAAAAATACAATTAAGGGTGTATTCCGATCTAAACTGCTTATTTTCTGATTCATTTTTAAATCCATTTTTAATCTTAAACGCATCAAACTGGGAAATTCTCTTATTTAGAAACTACATAATGTGTCGTGCTTCTCAATTTTTTGATAAATGCAGAAAATACTGTATTAAATGCTGTCAAAGTTGGCGTTTTGAACCGAATTTTCCGAAGCGGGCGCTCTGGGAATGAAAAAAATGGTCATACTGAGAAAATAATTGTTTAAAAAGGAAATTCTAATTAATTGAACTGAAAATGAAATCACACAGCATGTTAAACATGTCTTCAAAAATCACCCCCAGCAAGTTTCATGTTTTTATGTTTAAAAATGAGTCTGAAAATGTCTCAGAAAATTTCGAGCTGTTGAGGGCGGAAAAACATTTTTTCGAATACACCCTTAACAGGTTTTAAAACATTAAAACCAATAATCAGATGGTAAAAACTTCCCGAGCGCTTTCGACCAAGCCCTGGTCATCATCAATGGGGTGAAAAATGAGAAGAAGACCTTCAGAATGCATACCGGTATAAATAACGCAGGGCGATTCCAAAAACTGTAGAAAGGGAGGGTGGGACGGATGAGTCCATACAGCTACATTGATCATTCCAATCCAAAGATTCCATTGACTCCAAGTAGACCAAACCAAATGCTCGGTATATGACAGGACAATGTATCATTACAAGTGTTTCTACCTCTGGTTAAAATTTCTATAGACTCTCTCAAAATACATGTGTTAAATTGATTTGTATGTGTGATGATCCTAGGAGGAATTAACTAAGATCAAAACAATCGCAGCTGAAAACGGTTACCCGAGAAAATTTATCAATAAAGTAATTAATGAGTTTAAAAGCAGGAATTGTATAAAAAAGAGTACGCATTTTTCAAAATTTTGTAGTGTTGATTACGTTTCTCAACTTTATGAGAGAATTAGGTATGCATTAAAAAAATATGATATAGCAATAATAGCTAAACCTCCAGCTAAACTGCAAAATCTAGTTCACAGAAAAGTTGATCCAGTTAATTCATATGACAAAGCAGGAATTTATATGATCCCATTCAGATACAAAAATAATAATAGAACTTTTACATACGTTGGAATGACAACCAGAAGGCTACAGGAAAGGTTGAAAGGACATATGGCTGATATAGGAAAGGGGAAACCATCTACAGCTTTAGCTCGGTTAAATTTAGAAGCTGATATTGACATCCTTTTTAGTAAAGCAAGGATCATCACACATACAAATCAATTTAACACATGTATTTTGAGAGAGTCTATAGAAAATTTAACCAGAGGTAGAAGCACTTGTAATGATACATTGTCCTGTCATATACCGAGCATTTGGTTTGGTCTACTTGGAGTCAATGGAATCTTTGGATTGGAATGATCAATGTAGCTGTATGGACTCATCCGTCCCACCCTCCCTTTTTACAGTTTTTGGAATCGCCCTGCGTTATTTATACCGGTATGCATTCTGAAGGTCTTCTTCTCATTTTTCACCCCATTCATGATGACCAAGGCTTGGTCGAAAGCGCTCGGGAAGTTTTTACCATCTGATTATTGGTTTTAATGTTTTAAAACCTGTTAATTGTATTTTTAGCGCCTATTTTAGTAATAAAAACTGAGAATCATTTTAATGTATTCATGTCTTAACTTAAAGTATTAAGGTGAATGTGTTGTTTCTCTTACATATAGTTTTCTATATATATTTGAACGTTAATAAAATAAAATAAATTAAAGACAGAGTACTAATAATGAAATATATTGCATCTGGACTAACGGTCGCTTAAACGTAGAAGTAAAATGTCTGACTAATTTCTGCATATCATCAAAAATAAGGCACAAAGATGAAATCTGAGAGACGTTGTTAGATGGAAAAGGATATTATTTCTTTTCTTTCAAATATAGAGCTCTGGTGTTAAACTATTAAAGGGAATGAGAAATCACTGCTTAATTTTATGAAAGGAAAAGAGCGTTCGAAACTAAAATGCATCCAAATGCAGACAGATAATTAAAGTTAAGAATTTAGAAAAGACATAATTTTTAAAGGGGAAAAAGGGAAAACTGTTAAGATTAATATGTGAAGGTAGACGCCTTCACAGTAAAGATCCTTTTCGTTTTGTAATTTTATCCTACTCTAAAAGTACAACATATCCATAATAATTAGTAAAAGACAAATTCTATTTAAAATATTAGCTTTACGAAAATTGCATACCAAATTAGGGAGTCTCCAAAATCAGAGGCTCCAGAGCCATAACCTAGTCGGCCCATACTTTAATCAATCTCTGACCATAAGTGTCTTTCAATGTCTGTTAATGGTCGTTTTGTAGACTGAAGATTTCTTCTCTTATAAAACTTGCCTAGAGAACAAAAAAAGTGCAGCAAAGAGACACCTGTTGAAGAAACCAAGTACTAACATCTATCATTTATTGAGAGTATTCATGATTTAGTGCTTGTGTGCGCTGCAAATAGTATGGATACATATCATTTGCTGATAGAATCGTCTAAGCGGCAGATTAAATACCAAATTGTTGATATACCACTCGAATACTCGTACTTGCAGTAGTTGTGGTATAACGTATAACATTCTCCTCACTGTCCGAAATGCTTGCAGAGCATATCCGATTTACAGCAGAAGAACGAAAAAAAGTTCTTTCAAAGTTCAAAAATATTTATTTGAAGGAACCGTTCTCACATAGTCTTTGGTGCAGACGTGCAATAAGAATGTCTTCCCGAAAAACGCTCCTGGTATAAGCGCTTACTGCCTCACCTGTTACAGTATGTTTAGTTCTATGATCAGAATGCGTAGCAGACCATTTACTATTTAAGTATTCGCCCATCGTACAAACTCAGTGGAGGGGATTCAAAAGCTGGTTTCCTGAGAGAACATTGCGCACAATAACTTAGCAGATAATAAGCTTGGCTTGCGAGCAAACACTCAGCACCCCCCTGACAAAAAATTCTATACAATGGAAAGTTTAAGTATTCAGCTGGATTTTCGTTTTTTGGTATGTTGGCAAAACCTGTCCGCTAATTTACTATGATTAATTACTCGCGAGCCGAGCTCCCAGTTTCTAAACACTAGTACCTTAGCTCAGACGTTTTAGCTGGGCGTTTCACCAGTGTTGGCAGTTCGATAATATACAAAAATTGGGATTACTTTATTACCGCCACTTTTTTGAAGTAGAAATATTTGCCTTATTTGATGACAGATAATATAATGCAAAAATTATACTATTTCAAAAAAGCGATAAAGCAATCTGAACTTTAAAAAAAAGTAGTGAATGGTAACATTGTGTTGTACCTGTCCTCATACAATGTCCTTTACCGCATGAAGAAGGCATGTCCGACTCTGCAATGCTGTGCGACTTCGAAGCGTCTTCGGATCTCTGACACCTTTCGCAAGATTGTGTAACTAGTGTTGAAACAACTTGGATATTATTAATGAAAAACGTGTGTCAGTAATGCTGACGCTATAACGATGCTAACAATAATGTTGCTACAACTATAAGAGACATAAAACAATCGGATTATTACGCTTCAGTATTCATTTCTAGGTAACGCTACCTTTTTTTTACCATCCAATAAGAAAAGTATGTACTGTCAAATAAAATTTGTTTTTAAATTGCAAATCGAGTTTTTAAAATAATTCTCAAATATGAATTTCCTTAAATCGGTTATCAAGTTACTCAACAATAAACATTTAAATGCTACAAAAATGTAAAATAGCATTTTCTGTAATATAAATATACAAAACTAAGGAAAAAGTAGCAGAGTTATCACAATTTGAAATTGATTGCCCCAAAATTTGGCGAAAGCTGTTTTTTCACCCTCCTGACCTATAAAATAAATTGCACTTTCTTTAGTAAAATTCTAACAAATGGTTGAAGTTGGCAAAATTTCTTTGACACTTCGTATGTAGGCAGTTTATAAGCGATATTAGGACACAGTCTGCTAATTCCATTTAATCATGTTTGATGTCATGTAATGAGGTTCATGTTTTGAACCTCATTATTTGAATACGTAATTGATATCTCCAGGGTTGCCACGCTTTTCGGTACCAGTATTTTCTTATAGAAAATATCTGCTTAAATAAGGCTAAATTTCGTGTGTTTAACCTACATTAATTTTCTTTAAACAAATACTGATATTATACCTGAAAAGTGGTAACCCTGATCTCACAAAAAACTACTTTTTGGCGTGGTTAATGGGCAATTAAAAAATATACATTAAATTTTGTTACATTAAATGAGTTTTTAATTTAAAAATGTTTTTGCAGTATGTTTTGTAACCTGAATAGCTTGGTTTGGATGTACTTATGGTAGATCCAAGTAGATCAACCCCAATATCTACTATACCTCCTTACACTTCAAAACTTTTTTAGAAATAAAAAGAATGTTTTAGAATACAAGAAGTTCTTGAAATCAATATAATTGTTAATTAAATTTGCTTTTAGTAAATTATTGTAAATGTTAACTATTTTGAAACGCTGCAAATCATAAAAATTATAAAAACTTTAAAATTAAAATAGAATGACAATAGAATTGGCTAACAAAATATCAGTGAAGTATTTCAATTATTTTTACAATGTCAACTATCACATTCAGAAACACTAATTAATAATTAACTTATCCTTTCCGTCCTATTTCAAATAGGCCGGTTATTAAAAAACATAAAACGGAAGTATAAACACAGTATAAAATTTTAATTAAGTTATCTTTATCTTTTATTCAGAGCATCAAATACCTTAATATACTTCCAATATACTGATAAAATTAATTACTTTAATCATTGTATTGTAAATTAATTACGTTTTTCCTTTTGACAAAGATGGCAAGTAATAAAAAAACTGTAGCTGTTGAAATGTTAAAAGCGATCCTTCTTGCAATGTTAACTTTGAGTGGGCGTGAGGATAAAAACTGCATTTATAAGGTGAAATGTAACCTTTTTTCTTATGTATGCCTTTTTCGTCTTTTTTCTTTCTTTATAAAGTTTAAAAGTAGAAAGAATTTCTAACATCATCCGATTTAACTTTTCTTAATTCTTATTTCTTTTTCGTTATCAAATAAATTGCTTGTTTAAAAAGTTATTAGAAAATTTAGAAAGCTCAGTATTTGAATGAACTCATAGTAATTAATTATTGACATAAAAATTTAAAAACAAATCTCGGACAAGTAACAATGTACTAGCAAGAAAAAAAAACTAACAAGGAGAAGGCCATAGAGGTCTGCACGGGCCCGGGCTTGGCCCGAGGCCCGTACCCGGCCCGGCCCGCGGGCCGGGCCAGGCCGGCGGAATGAAGGCGAATTTTCAAACGGGCCGGGCCGGGCCGGCAGAATTAGGACAATTTTTTGAACGGGCCGGGCCGACAGACAAAATTAACGGGCCGGGCCGGGCCGATAAAAAAATTAATAGGGCCTGTCGGCCCGATATAAGAATTCAAGCGAAGCAGATAAAATACAGCCATTTTCAATGAATATGATATATGAGAAGTATAAATGTGTGTCACAAGCCGATGCGAGTTTAACAACATCAATACAGAAATGTAACATGTCCATCGTAGAGATCGGCATCGGACAATTACTAGATTGCTGAAAAAAATTAAACCCGGAGTCAGACGACTCGTGCCGGGACGGAACTGGTCTTAATCGATCGCAGGATGTGTAGGACAGGTATTACGTTTTGTAAAACAAAGTATTAATAGTGATAATGAACTTATGTTAACAGTATCTTTGGAAATATACCTTAAAGTGGTTCTCATATTCACTGCTCAACAATGTGAAACTTTCAGACACATTTTCTGACTCATTTTTAACTATAAAAGCATAAAAGCAGGCCTGACTATTGAAGGCATTTGGAAACGAACAGCTTTCTCCATAATTGATAAATTACTTACAGAGATAACAGAGATTCTTGTCACGTGACTGTACGTCTTTCTCCTTTCCTGTGCTATCGCTTCCAGAAATTCGATTCAAAACGCTAACTTTGGCAGTATTTTCAGAAAGAATAGTTTCTGAATAAGAATACCCGCCAATCTTACGCGTTTTCGAAAAGAAATGAATTAATAAATGTATCGAAATGTAGCTCCTTTGGACTTGAGAAAATGAGAGAAATATTTTCACAAATCTACTTTTTATTATACAGCTTCAAAAGTTATCATGTTTTTAATCCTTTATTCTCTACTGCATTAATCTTTTAATGAATCCTTATTTGAATTTTGAAATATCTGTAGAGACGATGACTAAAACACTGTAAGTAATCGTTAATGTTTACTATTGTGTGTTTTCTGTTTTGCGAACACATAGTAATCTAAAATATACTGTATAAAGTGTTCCCCTAAATATGTATGTAGTATTCATTAAAATAATCTTAATTGTATGTCAAGAAAAAACGGATTTATTTTGTAGAAATTGAGTCGGGCCGGGCCGGGCCGGGCCGGGCCGGGCTTGTTTTCACTGATTTTTGTACGGGCCGGGCCGGGCCGAGAACTTTAAAAATGCAAACGGGCCGGGCCGGGCTCGGGCCGAACTTTCAATTTTTACACCTGGCCGGGCCGGGCCAAGATAGCTTTCGTTCGGGCCGGGCCGGGCCCGGGCCTGGAAATTCCGGCCCGTGCAGACCTCTAGAAGGCCAACCTTGGTAATCACAGATTTTGATTATTTTAATATATGTTGCAGGGTAGACCCTCCTTAGTCTCACAAAGAGAGGGCCAACCTTGTTAATCACAGATTTTGATTATTTTAATATATGTTGTAGGGTAGAAACCCCTTAGTCTCAGGTTCAACGGATTTTATCCAACGCTCTTATCTCTTGAGAAACCGGGAGAGTCTAATAGTGGTACACAACATAAATACTTACTTTGTAAAGAAAAGGATATGTTGGTCGTAGCTCAGTTGGTACGGCGTTTGCTGGTTGATCTGCGAGCCCGGGTTCGGTACCCGAGCGCGCTACATTTGTTTTTCTCATTTTTTTGTTTTATAAATATATTTGTAATTATGATTTAATAAGTTAGATTAAAAATTTTAATATCATACATTAATTATAATGTTAACAAACTTAAATTTATCGTTTTTTTAAATTTTAAAACTATTATTTCTCATCCTTTAAATAGTTTTAAAAAGAAATTGGATCTATTATTGAATGATAAAAATTCCAAAATCGTGACAAAAACTGTTGTGGTGCCATCTAGTTATGATAAAATAAAAGAATACTCAAATAAAATAAAAATAAAAGCAGAAAGAAGGTAAAGGGTAAAGTAAAATAATTGAAAGTGCAAGCATACATATTACAAATTTAAAAATCGTTAATATGCATAAATTCAGTTGTAATTTAATTCTGATGCTAATTTTAGTTATTTTTTAATATAATTATTCTTGTTACTTTAAAAATAGAATAATAGTATTATCGCATTGACTTCCTTTGTTAAAGCAATGCATAAATGATGTTTCTTTAAAATCACGAATTGACACAATTGCTCAATATCATTGCATCGATAAAGAATATATGAAATACATTTTAAAAGTGATTTTTAAAAAATTAACAGTTTTATGATGTTTTATACAACCATTTAGTTAAAAGTAAAAAATTAAATAGGTTAAAATATAATTGATAAATAATATTATAAATTTTAATTGACAATGAGATTATTAAGTTATACTTACAAATATATTTATAAAACAAAAAATGAGAAAAACAAATATAGCGCCTCCCCGTATCGAAACCGGACCCGCAAATCAGCCGGCAAACACCATACCAACTCAGCTATGACCAACCTGTCCGTTTGGTTACAAAGTAAGTATTTAAGTTGTGTGCTACTATTAGACCCCCCGGTTTCTCAAGAACTAAAGAGCATTTGATAAAATCCGTTGAACCTGAAACTATGGTATCTCTATCCTACAACATATATTAAAATAATCAAAATCTACGATTAACAAGGTTGGACCTCTCCTTGTCAGATTCAAGGGATTTTATACAACTCTACCTAGTTCGTGAGAAACAGGGAGTGGGGTGTCTAATATTATAACACAACTTAAATACTTATTTTGTAGCGAATGGGCTGGATTGGTCGTAGCACAGTTGGTACGCCGTTGGCTCGTTGTTTCGTGAGCTCGGGTTCGATACCCGAACGCGCTGTATTCGTTTTTCTCATTTTTTTGTTTTAAAAATATACTTATAATTATAACTTAATAATCTCATTATCAATTAAAAATTATAATATTGTATATCGATTATAATTTTAACCTATTTAATTGTTTACTTTTAACTAAAAAGTTGTATAAAACATATAAAACTATTAATTTTTTTACAAGGCACTTTTAAAATGTTCTTCATATAGTCTTTATTAATACAATGATATTGAACAATTGTGTCAATTCGTAATTTTCAGGAAACATCGTTTATGTATTGCCTTAAAAAGGGAAGTGAATACGATGATAATATTACTCTGTTTTTAAGGTAACAAGCATAATTATTTTAAAATTTAACATCAGAATTAAATTGCAACCGATTTTTTCCATATTAACGATTTTTAAATTTGTAATACAATGCTTGCGTTTTGAATTATTTTGCTTTCCCCTGAAGAGAAACTTTTTCTCTGCTCCCCATAGCAACGAAGGACGCGCGATGCGCGCGCATCCTACCTCAGAATGCGACTTCATTTTTTATGGCTGGAACGATAGGAAGAGATGTTTTGATTTTAAAAAGCACGATCGCTGTAATTTTTTTACAGTTTGTTGATGAGGCTAAGCCTCCCTTGTTCGAAAAACCAGATTAAGTATTTGATAATACTTTTTGTAAATATGTATAGAATCATGTACCTGTAAATATTCATTAAATATTTCAAGAAAAGAATACAGAACGCACCTCCTTCATTGACTCTATGTTCGAATGATTTGAAAATTTTCTAAATGGTGCATTACGACGGGAAAGAAAGAAAGAAAAAAAAAGTATTTGTTACCTTTTTAATGTTAGAGGATAGTAAGTAATAAAAAGACGGCAAAGGTAAGATAAGTTTTTCATATTTTATTTCGAAATGTCTGATTTAGAAAAGTTGAAAAAGAACCGAACAGTTTTAAGAACAGCAGTAACAAAGCTGATTAATAATATAGAAAATGTTATGAAGGATAGTCCAATAGATTTTGATAATTTAGAAGAATTATTTATTCAGTTAGATACTAAAGCAGAATTATTGAAGTCAGTTGACGAGAAAATTGAGCCCCTTTTAGGGTTAGACGACTATGAAACAGAAATCAATTCTGTTTATGATTACGCGGATAAAATATCAGTTGCAAAATTCCGGGTGAAGAAAAAATTAACCGAAAACAAAAAAATTGTTAATATTGATTTAAATAACAGTCAAGATTTAAAATCGAATGTGATTAATGATGAAAACTCAGTTGTTAAATTGCCAAAACTCAATATACAAAAATTCTATGGCGACTGTACGCAATTTATTTCATTTTTTAATATCTTTAAAAATACAATTCACGAAAATAAATCGCTTTCGAAAATTGAAAAATTTCATTATTTGAAGAGTTATTTATCTGGAGCTGCGGCTAATGCTGTAGCAGGTTTTGAAATATCAGAAGCTAATTATGACGCAGCATTGAAAGTTTTAGAAACGCGTTATGGTAAAAAAGACGTGATAATTAATCATCACCTGAACAAGCTTCTTAATTTATCCCCTGTTTATAAGGCTAACGAAATTCAAAAATTGAAAAAATTGCACAGTGATATAGAAATAAATGTTCGATGTTTGTCCACATTAGGACTCGAACCAGCAAATTATGGCTCCATGCTTATCGCCGTAATTTTAAAATTAATACCGGCAGAATTAGCTTTGGAATATAATAGACAAAATGTAGATAATTTAACACATTCAGATATACATAAATTATTAGATTTTCTGCACACTGAAATAAAAAGCAGAGAACACACATTTTTTTTCGAGAATGAAAGCATTTGAAAATAATAAAACAAAAATCAAGAGTCAAACAACAAAATCTGAATTTAAATCTACTTGTGAATTTATGAACATTTCGAATGATAAATCGACTTCAGATAGGCAGCTGGCTCATTGCATTTTTTGCAACGATAGTAAACATTCATCTGATTTGTGTGAGGCTGTTGATGTAAACACTAAAAGAAATTTGTTGAAATCTCAAGGAAGATGTTTCCTTTGCTTAGGCAGGAAACACGTTATCAAAAATTGTAACTCTAAAACTAGTTGCAAGAAGTGTTCAGGCAGAGATAATCAAACGATATGCCTAAAATCTAAATTAATAAAAGATGTAAACACACCCGAATTAAAAGGTAATGAAAGTGAAACTAGTGAAAAAGTAATTTCGGCTATTTCCTCTACAGAAAATAATAAAATTCTTCTACAAACTTGTTGTGTAAAAATAAAATCAAACGGAAAACAATCTCTAATTAGGTTACTTTTAGATTGTGGGAGAATGAGAACCTTTATATCTGAAGAAATAGCAAATAAATTGAATTTACAGGCAATAAGAAAAGAAAAATTGTCGGTTTTTACATTTGGAAATTAGAACCCCATTGAAAAATCCTTTGAAGCAGTTAAACTAACTATTGAAAATAAAAATGTACCTAATTCAAAATTAGATATAGAAGCGCTAGTCACCAATCAAATACCAACTACTGAAATCCCCCCACCTGAAATCAATGATTTGATGAAAAGTAAACAATTTGAAAATTTAACCCTTGTGGACACACTCACATCCAAAGAACCCATTACATTACTTATAGGTGCTGACTATTATTATGATATAGTTACTGGAAATATAAAGCATTTGAATAAAAAATTAGTAGCTGTCGACACCATTTTTGGTTGGTGTCTACAGGGAAAAACAACTGACAGTTATACGCCCTTAGCATTTAATGAAATAGTAGAAAAAAAAATTTATTTCTGAACAGATTGAAAAATTCTGGAATATCGAATCATCTGGCCTTTTTAATACTAAACAGGATTCAGATTTTTCAGAAAACAACGTTATGAAGCAGTTTGAGTCAGAAATTAAATACAATGATAAGCGATATACAGTTCGATTTCCGTGGAAGTTTGAAAGGGAATGTTTAAATGACAATCGGAAAATTTTAGCATATAGATTTTTTTAACTCAAACAAAGATTGATTAAAAACCCTGAATTATTTTTTGAGTATAAGGAGGTGTTAGCAGATTATTTGAAACAAGGTATTATTGAGTTAGTTACAGATCGTGAAGAAAAACAAAATGTAACTTTTTATTTACCTCATCGAGAAATAATTAGAACTGATAGGACAACGAGCAGATTACGCATAGTTTTCGATGCCTCTGCTCATGACACAGGCTCACTGTCTTTGAATAATTGCCTGCATGTAGGTCCAAATTTGTATCCTGAAATATTTGATGTTTTGTTAAGGTTTAGATTTAATCCCATAGCTATTACAACTGATATAAAACAAGCATTTCTACAAGTAATTATAGATGAAAACGATCGTGATGTAACAAGATTTTTATTTTCACAAGATTTGTTTGATAATTCTAAACCCTTTGAAATTTATAGATTCACCAGTGTGTTATTTGGAATTAGTAGCAGTCCCTTTTTATTGGCTGCAACAATTAAACACCACTTGAAAAAATACACCGAGAAATATCCAAACACAGTAAAATTTTTAAATGAAAATATCTATGTTGATGACGTTATAGGAAGTCAGGAAAATATTGATCAAGCCCTATCCACGAGTTTACAATGTATTGATATATTTGAAAATGCAAGTATGCATTTACACAAATGGCATACGAACTCTTTACCACTTAGTGAACTATGGAAAGAAAATGGCATAACTTCAGAAGTCAATTCTGAAGCTTTTGGAGAACAAAATCTCCCTTATAAAGTTTTAGGAATCGCTTGGAATAATTTCAAAGATTTACTTTATTTTGATGTTCGAGGTTTAGTTGATTTCGTTTCAAAAAGAATAGACACCAAAAGATTTATTCTACAAGTTTTAGGCAGGATTTTTGATCCACTTGGATTCCTAGGACCATTTACATTAAGACTAAAATGTATAATTCAACAAATTTGGAATTTGGGTCTAGATTGGGATGACACCTTACCCGAAGATTTACGTATACTTTGGAGTAGCTGGTGTAACGAACTCCCTCATTTGAAAAACTTTTCAGTACCCAGATACTATTTTTCTGACATCACCAATTGGCATGATTATGACCTACAATTGCATATTTTTGCCGATTCGAGCATGAAGGCTTATGGTACGGTTGCTTATTTACGTGTAGCAACAACCACCAAAAATGTTCGAACAGTTTTTTTGGCTTCGAAAAACAGGGTTGCTCCACTGAAAGCGCTTACCTTACCAAGGCTTGAATTGATGGCCGCATTGTTGTCGGCCAAGCTAAGAAGTAACATTTTGAAAGCTCTAAAATTGAATGTACCGACTTATTACCGGACGGATTCAAAAATATCCTATTTTTGGATAAAAGGATCCCCTAAAAAGTTTAAACCCTTTGTCAGAAACAGAATTGAAGAGATCCACAAATTGACTTCACCTGATAACTGGTATCATTGTCCTGGTACTGCCAATCCAGCTGATATAGTTTCTCGAGAATCAAAAATCCTTAGGATAATCAATGATACAACTTGGTTACAGGGACCAGAATCGCTAAGTTTACCTCCTGAGTGTCGGCCAATATCAGAAAACTAAGAAATCGCTTACTCAGATGAATTAGGATACAAAAAAAAAAAATGCTTGCGGTGTGACTAGAGCCATTCACCTGGAACTCGCGTCTGATATGACAACAAATTCTTTTTTGATGGCATTCAGAAGATTCACAGCTAGACGAGGAAATCCCAAAATTATTTATTCTGACAACGCAAAAACCTTCAAAAAGGCCAAAGGTGAACTCGAAATTTTATACAACATACTGACAGACAAAGTATTTTTAAATTTTATTACAAAAGAGAGAATTATATGGAAGAATATTATAGAAAGAGCTGCATGGTGGGGAGGCTTCTATGAGCGACTAGTAAAGTCAGTCAAAGACTGTTTGAGAAAAGTAATTGGTTGAGCACTCTTAAGTTATGATGAATTAGCGACTCTGTTGACAGAAGTGGAAGCAGTTTTGAATACGCGATCACTGACGTATGTATATAGCGACAGCGATGAACCAGAACCTCTTACTCCAATGCACTTTTTAAATTTTGGAAAAGAACTTTCATTTCCTATTAATTTTTTTTGAAATAATTGAAGATTGTTCAAAGAGATCAACACTCCTGAAAAGAAAAAAATATCAATCTTTACTATTGAAACAATTGTGGACCAAATGGAAAAAACAATATTTGATGGATTTGAAAACAGCCCATTTCTTGAAAAATCCTAATGCTCACACGCCACTGAAAGTGGGCGATATTGTTTTGATTCAAGATGACGCAAAAAATAAGTTTTTTTGGAAACTTGGTAAGATTCAGACTGCCATTCCTGGAAGAGATGGCAATATTCGTTCATACGAAATAAAAACAGCGAGTGGAATCTTAAAAAGGATCCATTCAGCACTTGTATTCCTTTGAAATACAAAATGACTAACAAATGACTTTTTGCAGACTTTTTATAAACATTCATAAACTTTTATAGACATTTATTTAGTTTGTTTTTTCTGCATTTAGGACTTTAAATATTTTCTTTCTCTTTTTTAATTTTTAGTCTTGTTTATATATAGAATCTTTGAATTTGGTATAAGTAAGTATATGATTTAACTGAAAAAAAAATGTGTGTGTTATTTAACTGTCATTATTTTTACTTTGTTTGAATTTAAAGTGTTTTATTTAGAATTTATTGATATTTTGAATTTGACTAATTAAATGATTAATTAGATATTGTTTGAATTCTTATATTTAGTATTTTATATTCGAATTTTAAAAATTGTATTAGATTACTGAACCACTGATACGAAAAATTGAATTTTTATGATTTTATGATGGAATTTTGATTTGTGAACTCTTTAAGAGTTCAGGTGGGGAGTGTGAAGAGAAACTTTTTCTCTGCTCCCCATAGCAACGAAGGACGCGCAATGCGCGCGCATCCTACCTCAGAATGCGACTTCGTTTTTTATGGCTGGAACGATAGGAAGAGATGTTTTGATTTTAAAAAGCATGATCGCTGTAATTTTTTTACAGTTTGTTGATGAGGCTAAGCCTCCCTTGTTCGAAAAACCAGATTAAGTATTTGATAATACTTGTTAGTAAATATGTATAGAATCATGTACCTGTAAAAATTCATTAAATATTTCAAGAAAAGAATCCAGAACGCACCTCCTTCATTGACTCTATGTTCGAATGATTTGAAAATTTCCACACCCCTTTATCTTCTTTCTGCTTTTATTTTTATTTTATTTGAATATTCCTTTTTTTGGAATTTTTATTATTCATTAATAGATCCAATTTCTTTTTAAATGGCTTTTAAGGACAAAAAATATGGTTTAAAAATATAAAATGATAAATTTAAATTTAAATATGTTAACATTATAATTAACGTACGATATTAAAATTTTTAATTGAGTCTATTAAATTATAATTACATGTATATTTATAAAACAAAAAATGAGAAAAACAAATGCAGTTATTTCCGGTACCGAACCCGAGCTGATAGGAGCCACGAGCATACGCCGTATCAACTGAGCTACAACCAATGTAATCATTTCGTTACAAAGTAAGTATTTAAGTATTGTGTTATAATATTAGAAACCCCTGTTTCTCAAGAACTAAGGGGCTTTGTATAAAATCCGCTGAACCTGAGACTAAGGTGTCTCTACCCTATAATATATATTAAAATAATCAAAATCTGTGATTACCAAGGAAATTAAAGAATTTAAAGAAACATACGAAAATCCTGTACGTAATCATGTACGTAAATGCTGATAATACGAAAAATCCTGTGATTACAGGAGTTTTCGATCTCCTTGTAAGTATAAAAGTAGAAATAGTTTATTTAAAAGCACCCTTTTATAAGCATTGAATGTTCATATAGAAAATTAGACTATTCTTTTGGGGCAATTCATGTTTTTTTTTTTTCAAAAAAATTCCATTGCAAGATATTAATTTGGCCGTGAGCACAAAACTCGATTCTGAAAATTCCACTACTTCTTTTACGTTTGGTAGAAAGCGCACGCAAAAGAATTTATTAAAAAATACATAAATTTTGCTGTGTTTCTTTGTAAGAGAAAAGAAAATACAGCACACTTAAGAAACCCAACATTGATAAAACTGTAGTTTTTTTAATATTACACTCTTCATTTTTTTATGTAGATTTCATAAGAAATACTACTTATTACAGTCTTTACCATAGTACAACTTTTGAAAAATTCCTTCTTAACTTTTCATTATGTGACCGCAGGAACCTTAAACCACACCTAAAAAGTATATCTATGTATATGTGTGTATGTATGTACTAAAATTTGTCCGCACGATAAAAGTCGCAATTATGCACGGATTGTCTTGAAACTCACCAAAAACGCTGAGATGGCTAATATCTCGGCGGGGATTGCAAATGGACAAAATCGGCCCAAGGGAGTGGAAATAGGGAGGGGTTTTCTGAAAACAAGACAAAACCAATAACTTTTTAATTATAATATATATCAAATCAGTTTAAAGTTATTATAACTTCTAGAAAAAGAGCCAAAAAGTTATGTATGACAGATTTTTGATTAAAATAAAAAATGGGCTCAAGGGATGAAATAAATAGGAGTTTTAGGAAGAAAAGAAATTCACAACTTCGTTAATTCTCAAGATATCACATCCAATTAAACTTAGTTGAAATCTTCTTAATATTATCTACAACTTTTTTACTGGCAAGTTTTTGATAGGACCAACTCTTTCAGCAAAATAAAAAAAAAAAAAAGAAAAAAAAAATGGAAACGAAAACAAAAAATGGAGGAGGGGATGAAAAAGAAAAAAAAATCATAACTTCGTCAATTCACAAGATATCAAATTCGCTTAAATTTATTATAAATCTTCGTAATATTATCTACAACTTTAATATTGACAAGTTTTTGATAGGACCAAATCTTATTGCAGATACAAATTAAGAATGCATAGTGGTTGAACCATCTGCCAAATTAAAAGATCTTGTACACCGGAAAATAGACCCACTCCCTAACGATGAAACTTCTGGTATATATGTAATACCTTTCACAGACAAAGTAAAACAGAAAGAACTCAAATACATAGGAATGACCACTAGAAAATTTAAAGACAGACGAAAAGAACATATTACAGACATAAAGTATAATAAACCCTCTACTGCTCTATCCAGATTAAATCAAAAACAAGATATTCACATAGATTTCAGTAAAGCAAGAGTCATAGCTCGTACTTCAAATTACTACACATCAATAATCAGGGAATCATTGGAAATTTTAACTCAAAGAAAGAATACTTGCAACGATACATTGCCCTACAACTTATCTAAGATCTGGTATAGAATACTAGATACTTCTAGCGATTTTGAAACATAATCATTTTCATTTTTACCCCCTCCGCCCCCCATCTCCCTTCCCTTGAAATAGACTCGTCCACTGATACTTAAGCAAGGAATTTTCAATGAACTTTCACTCCTCTTATTTTTCTCCTGAAGACGATACTGTTATAATGCAGTTGAAAGCGCTTGGGATTTTAACATCTTTGACGGTTTTTATGTTGTAGAAACCTTTTTATGTATTTTAGCACCTTTTAAGTAAAATTTTATCAGAATTGTAATATCGTATATTTATATGTTACTCAAGGTGAATGTGACGTTCAATAATTATAGTTTGAACTATATTTTATATTATATAAAAAAATCGTCTTTTGGATGGGAAGGGCTTGATCCTCATGAGCCCTTGTGTATTCCCTTTTTTCCTGACCTTGAATCCATTTCTCAAACACTCATTTTGGACAGAACAGTAAAAATGGTTCTGTAGTTTCCATTGTATTTGGCACAATTTTTAGAGGCATGACAATTGTCCAACAGAATCATTGCAGAAGTCATAGCATATCCGAAGTTCTTACCCTGGTTCTTATCAGTGCTTCTATCTGCACATTAAAGGTTTGCTTATCGAAAGCTAAAATGAAAAAAAAATGTATGATTGGATTTTAAAAATGGTACATGTTTCAAAAGTTAGGGAAGGGACATTCGATCTTTGCAGTGAATTATTCATCGTGCAAAACAAACATTTCGTCCATTCAGAATACTAATTACTACACTGTAAAGAAAAGGTGTAATTCTACAAATGCAAAGTTACTTAAATATGTATACTTACTAAAATTTTATCTGTACTCTACACATAAAAGGATGTAAATCTACAAAACTCGTTTTTGTAAAGCTACAGATTTCTGCAGCTCACAAAAGAATATACTAAAATTACTGTAATCTTACTAAAATTTTATCTGTGACCCAAGTTGCAGTTATATAAAAAGTTCTAGGCATCCCAGTTTCCTAAAAAATTCGTAGTAACTTTACAGATTTTTTTTATAGTGAGGCTGAGCCTCTTTGCGTTATCTGGGCCTGAGATAAAAGAAATCAAATAAATCCTTCTATATATAAAAAAAAGTTTGGATTTGAAAATGGACCAATGAAAATCTGCGTAGATATTCCGAGTAGATCGACATCCAATTTGAATGCTTAAGCATGGCCTTTCATCGTTAATATTTAAAAAAGTGTTGCATACAAAAATATGAAAATCGGTGGTATTATAGAGAAATGTTTGATAAACACGCTGATGCAGACAGTTTTCAAATTGAAGAATTATTTTAAGAGATATCTAATGCTAAAGTTGGACAAAATCGTTCCATTAAAAAAGTTTTATTGGAGCAAAAACTATACATGAGAATTTAATCATTTTTAGATCATTTTATACGTTATAAATTCCCGGTGTGGAGATTGCATTTATTTTTCTTATTTGACTCATTTTTTAAGGTTTTATCTCAATTTTAAATTCAAATTTTCAGCATTTCGAGAGATATTTTTTACAAATTTTAGAAAATGTTATTAATTTAAACTGTTGCCAGTTGTATAAACAGCTCAAACAATAATGTTTACTTCAAATTAAAAATTTATTTATACTTGACTATTACAAACAGAAAAAAACTTTAAAATTAGAATTAAATGATTATATGTTAAAAGCAGGAAAATTACGTCATAAGAACCATAGGCACAGATGTCATATATTGGCGCAATTTTTTTCCGACATCAATTTTGCGAAAACGTCAATAGCATAAACAACAACATCCGGGTTACCATATCAAGCAAAATAACGACATTTTAGCACCAGTTAAGTACCCGTTGCGTACATGAAATTGGCGTCAAAAAAAAAAAAAATTGCGCCAATGACATCTATGCCGAACCATATTTACACTTTAATTTTAAAAGAGAAACGAAATCTTAAAAAAAAAAAAAAAATCATTATCATGCGTTAAAATTTGTAATTTGAGGAAATTACGTCATATTTAAAATGGCAAAAAATATTGCAAAACAATTTAAATTGAAAAATATATTTTCGCGAGATATTTTGAGATAATCTTTTCAACTATTATCGTGAATTCGAAGACAGTGTAAATAATATTCCCTTCTAACAACAAAATTATTTTCACATGAATATTAATAAGAGAAATAAAACTTTGGTGTAAATTACGTCCGATTTGAAACGATACTTTTAAAATGAATTATTTAAAAGAACTATCTTATAGCGCTGTTAAAAAATACCGGGAGACAATGACACTTTTTACTTAATTCATTTTACATTAGCTTATTTTCAAATGTTTAACGGTACTTCTTAGTTATCCCGTCGACCAAATTACTGTCGCCAAATTGTAAGATTAAATGCCAATAATGGTTGCCATTAATTAATTAATTGAAAGATTAAATGCCAATAATAGCCAAATACCAGCTAAAAACATATACCAGCTAAGAAAATATACCAGCTAAATTCAAAATGGATGTGGGATTAACTCCTAGCCTGTGAAATATATTTGGGTAAAACGTGCCAAAAATTAAAAAAAAATATATATCTTTAATTTTGTTCTGAACTGCAAACTTACAAAAATCTGACAAATGGCGCGAAAGTGCCGAACTTTTCGCTTGAAAGTATCGCCATCTATTGGGGGAATGGCAAATTACATATTATGCATTGGACCAACTGAGTTCAGGCCTCACGGAATTGACACACCGATTTTTCTCTTGCCCAAACTCAGGTCGGGCATTCTAAACTTGGAGCATTTGCGTTGCCCGTACTGAGTTCGGGCATCATGGGCCAGGGGTTAATCAACAAATACTATGTGAAATTCCATAGAAATCAATCGTAATTTAGAACGTTTTCGCGCATTCCACACTTTTAAATTTCGATATATATATTTAGAAGCCATTCTTTGCGTGCATTTGTATATTAAAAGTAATGGCCATTTCAAATTTCCCTTCAGTTTCATAAAAATCATAAGTTTAAAACATTTTTTCCCCTTGAACCCTTTAAAATTTCGATTGAAAAAAACTGTTCGGTGCGTGCATTTGCATCTTAAAAGTAACAGCCATGTCAAATTTCAAATTTTTATGCTCAACAATTCGATAGAAATCGTAATTTAGAACATTTCGAGAAAGCTTTTCTCACATTTCACTTTATTAATTTTGATTTTCTGAAAACTGTTCTGTGCGACCATTTACGTCTTAAAAGTAACAACCATTTCAAATTTCAAGTTTCTGTCTCTAACAGTTCCATAGAAATGATAATGTAGAACGCTTTCGATTCATATTCCTCCTTCTAAATTACAATTTTTTTAGAAAGCACTCTCAACATGCATTCAAATCTTAAAAGTAACCGCCATGCCAAATTTCAAGTTGGTAGTCCTTTCATCATGACAAAATCGTAATTTAGAATGTTTTTCCCTTCCTGAAACCTTATAAATTTCGAACTTTTTAAAAAACTGTTTAGTACGTGCATTTGCATCTTAAAAGTAAATGCCATATGCATAATATAAAGTTTCTACCCTTAACAATTCCATAAAAATCGTAATTTAGAACATTTTTAGAACACTTTTCGCGCATTTCACATTTTAAACATCGAATTTTTTAGAAACTGTTCATTAAGAGCATTTACATATTGTAAGTAACATACATCACAGTAGTACTACATCAAATTTCAAGTTTCTAAATCTTTCAGTATCACAAAAATCGCAATTTTAGAACTTTTTCACTTCTGCACCCCTGAGGGTAGTAGCACCATTATATAATATAGCTTTATGTTAGAGCGGAGACTGACACCATCAATTTTTCACCATTATTTTTTAATTCGGTTCGGTAGATCCAGAGATTACCACGTACAAACAAACAAAAAAACACAAAGGTATACTTTTTTATAATATTAGTATAGATTTCTCTTTCTAAAACTTAGAACAGTCTAGAGTTAAATTAAATTCTAGGTTCTTTCAAAATTACAGGTTTTCTTACTGTTGCAACAATACATATTCAGACTGTTTCCAACAATATATGAAAAGAATGTTCTGGTTATTATTATTGTTGTTGTTGTAACAAATTCTTAACAATCCTTACTGACTTCATAAATAATTCCAACTATTGTAAATGTTCAACAAAGGAAAAAAACAACAACAATGCAATAAAAATTTTAGAAAATACATATATACAGTTTGGAACATTTTCGCATCAACCGTATAAGTATAATTATGCAGTATAACTATTAATTGGTTTATATCGTGCATGAAATATTTAATAATATTCGCAAAAAAAAATGTGTGACAATATTTTATATATACGCGTAAGTATTATTATTTTTACACATTTACATTGATTTTATTTAATATATATAGATACCTACATTTTATTATATATTTTTTTTAATAACTAGATTTAATGTGTAGATGAAGACTGCATCATATATGGCACATTAGCGCCCATTAGTTGTACTAACGCAATATTTCAGAAATATGAATATTTAGGTTCTAACTAGCATGTGTCAGGTAGAAAAACTAGGGTGTTGAGTCACATAAAAATAACAGACAGAATTTGAAAATTTAAAAAATACATATTTTTTAAGCTTAATGTTCATAATTTAGTGGTATATGCATGCAATAACGGCTGTCGAATCTACATTTTCAAGTAGCCATTCGGTCATCAATTACCTCAGATTGCAGAAATGCCAATCTGTCGGAAAGTGCCTCTCTTCTTCTAATTTCATCAAGCGTATCTTTTGCGAAAGACCCTTCAATGAGGAACGACGAGCTTTACTTAAAGCGACTTAAATTTCTCTAAATGAAAACTTAAGAAAATATCTTTAAAAAGAATGTAGATAAGACAAAATTAAAAATACAACTCTTCTACAACCAGCCAATACATTAAGTTTTCTTTTTATATTAATTAAGTATGCTTTACCTATTACGGTTGGTTGGTTGGTTGTATTTATGACGGCCAATTATCTGCACTAGGGATATAGGCCCAGGGGGAGTGCCCTTCGTGGGGGTCTTTCTAAGGGAACCTAACCCGTATTAACGCTTGGAAATCCAAGGTTCGAAGAAAACCACGAAAACTCCGAACGATTAGGCCGACGGGCGCGATTGGGATCGAACGCAGCACCTCCCGTCTACCAGCTTCGAGAGCAGAACCTCTCGGCCACTGGTGGGGCGCTTTACCTATTACGAATTTAGTGATTTGAGGTGAAGGAATAAAGGAAGATGTAAGGATAAGGTAACAGATAGTCAGATTATAGTTAAACGTATAGAGACGGAATTGTTATTAAGAATGTACATGCTTATAATCTGAAATGATAAATCATATTAACCCCTTGGGGGGGGCGGTGGTATGTTTATGAAACCACTTAATTTTAATTCCGAAATTTCACATTGGCAACAGAATTTTGGTAGAAAAAATTTTTGTTTATTATGTGTGTTACAAATAAATTTGTTTTCAAATTCCGGTGTCATTCATTAATTTAAACACTTTAGCAATGGAATTGCTTTGCCCCTGAAAGGGTTAAGGTGCTTTTGAAACGGATAAATGAAGACTTTATTAAATTTTTGTTTTGAAGTAAAAATGTTATTGTTAAAATTTTTTAAATGTTAAAGGGCAAGTTAATTGTTATCAACTCATTTTCAGACAAGTAATAGTTTGAGACTACACTGCAATTATCGCGAAAGACTGGTTGACTCTCCACAGTAGTCTCTTTTATATATGCTCATAATGATGACGTCAACTGAGCGTCAACTGGTGACATATTAACTATTCTAGAAAATTCTTCAGATTTACTTTAATTTTCATCCAAGAAAGGGTCAGCTGCCTGGAATTAATGCTCTCTTTGTTAAAAAATAGTCCAACTGACAAAAATAGCCCAATCACTTTGGTATTTGGCACTTTGCTATTTATGTTAATAGGCTATTTGGCCTTTCTAAACAGATTATGAATGTAAACCAGAGCTTCTGCAGAGGAATTTAGGAATAACCTCGTTGTAAAAATATGTCAATACACAGTATACACAGTACAGTAAAATACACAGTATTAGTTAATGCTGCGATCACTATAACGTATCTATGACGGCTTCACGCATATGAAAAAACACCACTTGGTACCGTAACCTCGTTATATTGAAATCTAAAAATGAATGAAATTGCGTAATGATGCGATCACTAACCCCGTTGCAAAAGAATCTCAGAAAGACATAGGATTAGGTAATGCAACGATCACTATAACGCATGTATCAGCCTTTGCGAACACGAGAACAACAACGAAAACAAATCATTGATGCAGCAGCCTCATCGTTCTGAAATCTTAAAAACACCTGAAATTTGCTATTTCTTAGATCACTATAACGCATAGGTGTGCGACTCACTCCGATGAAACGAAAATCATTGGATTCTACATCCTCGTTGAACAGCAATCTCAAATGTATATGAAATTCACTAGGCGTATGTATGTGTGCTTTGCGCTCATGAAGGCTGCAGCAATGTCGCTATGCAGGAATCTCAAAAGCAAATGAAATTCGATAATGCCGCGATCACTATAATCTTAACTATCACTAATTATTAATTTCTAGTAATGACGTATCTATTTGAATGCCTCGTTCCCATACACCAATCATACTGGGCAGTGGGGAATCATTCAGGGCAATTGGGCAATTTCTGTCTACATGCGCTTAGGGTTATTTATCTTCTTTCTTTGAATGTCAATTCAACTGACCTCCAGCGATTGGGTCATCCAAGTCGCCATGTCTCTAAATTAGTTGCCAAAGTCAACCAGTTGGATTTCCTTTATTAAATTTTTCCGTTCTTTGTACAACATATTAATTGATGGATTCATTTTCATTGTTTAAATTTTCATTGTTTCCATTGCTTGTTTGTTGTTGATATTAATTGTTGGATTTTCTTTTTATTATTAAGAAAGTTTGCAAAAAAAAGCAACATTTCTTTCACAACATCAGAAATTTTAGAACTGAGAGATGGCTAAAGTTACGTAAAAAGTTTATTGAATCGTAACATTCTAAAAATAGATTCTTAAAATGTATGTCTCACTGATAAAAAGTAGTAATAATAAGTAGACTATCAGTTTCAAGAAACAACCGCTGAATACAAATTCAGATGACCTAGAGATAAGAAAAAGGATCGAATAATAATAATAAAAAGAAGAAAGCTATTTACAGATTTAAATGCAAGATAATTAAATTACGTGAACAACAGAGTTCCTAATGCATTCATAATTATTTAGGCTAGAGCTAAATATTAGAAAGGGATTTATTAAAAACAGACATACTTCTGAAAGGCAGGGGTTAAAACATCCCGAAAATATATCTCAAATTATCAATTGTAGTCTTCGTTCTCCTTAGTTAACTAAATCGTACTTGTATTGTTAAGATTGTATTTTCGATATTATAAAACTGATTTTAAAAATATATATCCCACAGAAATCAGCATTTGAAAAAAGTAAAACTGTATTTCATGAAGAAAGAAATAAACGAAACGCATTTGCAAACGATGTAAGAAAAAGATGAAAGAAAATTAAACATACATACATCGGAGGTATTTCTAATTACTAATTTTATCCTTTTATCTATTTAGTTATTTTATTATACTTCATTGACACATTTCTAATTATTTATTTTAGGGATAGCTATTATAAAACGAGTTTTTAAAATAAATATCCCTCCGAAACGCAAAAGTTGGAATAAGAAAAATTACATATGAAGACCCAAGAATTAGATCCAAAGAAGATGGAAAAGAATATAAGTAGACAGGAAACAAAGACATTCAAACATTGGAGATATGCCCATAATAGTAATTTTATTATTTCTCCTATTTAGTTATTTTATTATATTTCAATGATATATTTAAAATTTTTTATTATAGGTACAGATACTATAGAATGAATTTTTTAAATACATACATCTCCGAAACGCAAAAGTCGAAGTAAGAAAAATTACATTTCGAGAAGCAAGAACTGGATGCAATAAAGACGGAAAGAATGAGGGCAATCAAACACATTGAAACATCAGAGGTATGCCTATAAGCACTTATTTTACACTACATTACTATATTCAGTTCATCTTCATTGACTGATTTCTACTTCTTTATTTTTGTATAGATATTATAAGACGAATTTTTAAAATATATATCCTCTCGAAAGAAAATTGTCGAAGTAAAAAAAAAAAAATATTTCAAGAAGCAAGAACTGGATGCAAAGAAGATGAAAAAACGGTAGATGGGGAAGGAATAAAGGTATTCAGACATCAGAGGTATGGCCTTATACCATCAGAGGTATGGCCTTAGACATCAGAGGTAATGGTAATACTAATTTAAGCATGTTTCTATTTAGTTATTTTATTGGACTACATTGAGACATTTCAATTTCTTTATTTTAGGGATATATATATCATAACACGAATCTTTAATTTATACATCCCTCCAAAGAATAAATTCAAAGAAAAGAAATTGCATTTTAAGAAGCAAAAATTGGATGCAAGAACAATGGAAAAAAATGTAGGCAGAGAGGAAACTAAGACATTCAAACATCGGAGAAATGCCCTAAGTACTAATTTAACCCTTCTTAGCTATTTAGCTTTCTACTTCAATGACTGATTTATAATTCTTTATTTTAGATATATATATATTATGAAAAAGAATTATTAAAAATATATCACTACGAAGCTCAAAATTCGATGTAAGAAAAATTACATTTGAAGTAGGATGAATTATATCTAAGTTAGATGGAAAGAATGTAGGCAGAGATGACAAAAAGACATTCAAACATAGGAGGTATGCTTCTAAATACTAATTTTTATTCCTTCATCAATTTAGTTATTTTATTATATTTGAATGACATATTTCTAATTTTTTATTTTAAGGATAGATATTATTAGACGAATTTTTGAAATATCCCTCCGAAACACAAAAGTCGAAGTAAGAAAAATTACATTTCTGGAATGAAGAATAGGTTACAATGAAGACAGAACGAATATAGCCAGAGGGAAAAAGATATAAATACATCGGATGTAAGCCTCTAAATAACAATTTTACACTTCTTTACTATTTAGTTCATCAATTATACTTCATTCACTGATTTCTGATTCTTTATTTTAGGGATAATATATTACAAATTTAATTTTTAAAATATATATCCCCCCGAAACACAAAAGTCGAAGTAAGAAAAATTGTATTTGAAGAAGGGAGAATACGCGGCAATGAAGACAGAAAGAATATAAACAGAGACGAAAAGACATCGAGACTTCAGAAGTATGCCTCTAAATAGTAATTTTACACTTCTTTACTATTTAGTTCATCTATTATACTTCATCCAATGATTTTTTATTCTTTATTTTAGGGATAGATATTGTAAAACGAATTTTTGAAATATATATCCCTCCGAAACACAAAAGTAGAAGTAAGAAAAATTACATTTCGAGAAGAAAGAATAGTTTGGAATGAAGACAGAAAGAGTCTAGACACAGGGAAAAAAACTTTGAAACATCGGAGGTATGCCTCTAAGTATTAATTTTACACTTCTTTTATACTCAGTTTATCCATTGTACTTCATTCACTGATTTCTTATTCTTTTTTTTAGGGATAGATATTATAAAACGAATTTTTGAAATATACATACCTCCGAAACACAAAAGCAAACGTAAGAAAAATTACATTTCGAGAAGGAAGAATAGTTTACAATGAAGGCAGAAAGATTCTAGACACAGGGGAAAAAAGATATTGAAACATCGGAGGTATGCCTCTAAGTACTAATTTTACATTCCTTTAATATTTAGTTTATCTATTATACTTCATTCACTGATATCGTATTTTTTTGGGGGGGAATAGATATTAGAAAACGAATTTTTGAAATATATATCTCTCCGAAACACAAAAGTAGAAGTAAGAAAAATTGCATTTCGAGAAGGGAGAATAGATTGCAATGAAGACAGAAAGAGTCTAGACACAGGAAAAAAAAGACATTGAAACATCGGAGGTATGCCTATAAGTACTAATTTTACCCTTCTTTAATATTTAGTTTATCTATTAGACTTCATTCACTGATTTCTAATTCTTTTTTTTTAGGGATAGATATTATAAAACGAATTTTTGAAATATATGTCCCTCCGAAACACAAAAGTAGAAGTAAGAAAAATTGCATTTCGAGAAGGAAGAATAGTTTGCAATAGAGACAGAAACAGTCTAGACACAGGGGAAAAAAGACATTGAACCATCAGAGGTATGCCTCTAAATACTAATTTCACACTTCTATAATGTTTAGTTTATCTATTGTACTTCATTCACTGATTTCTTATTCTTTTTTTTAGGAATAGATATTATAAAACGAATTTTTGAAATATACATCCCTCCGAAACACAAAAGTAAATGTAAGAAAAATTACATTTCGAGAAAGAAGAATAATTTGCAATGAAGACAGAAAGAGTCTAGACACACGGAAAAAAAGACATTGAAACATCGGAGATATGCCTCCAAGTACTAATTTTACACTTCTTTAATATTTAGTTTATCTATTATACTTCATTCACTGATTTCTTACTCTTTTTTTAGGAATAGATATTATAAAACGAATTTTTGAAATATATATCCCGCCGAAACACAAAAGTAGAAGTAAGAAAAATTGCATTTCGAGAAGGAAGATTAGTTTGCAATGGAGACAGAAAGAGTCTAGACACAGGGAGAAAAAGATTTTGAAACATCGGAGGTATGCCTCCAAGTACTAATTTTACACTTCTTTAATATTTAGTTTATCTATTATACTTCATTCTCTGATTTCTTATTCTTTTTTTTTTAGGGATAGATATTATAAAACGAATATTTGAAATATATGTCCCTCCGAAACACAAAAGTTGAAGTAAGAAAAATTGCATTTCGAGAAGGAAGAATAGTTTGCAATGAAGACAGAAACATTCTAGTCACAGGGGAAAAAAAGACATTGAACCATCCGAGGTATGCCTCTAAATACTAATTTCACACTTCTTTAATATTTAGTTTATCTATTATACTTCATTCACTGATTTCATATTCTTTTTTTTTAGGGATAGATATTATAAAACGAATTTTTGAAATATATATCCCTCCGAAACTCAAAAGTTGAAGTAAGAAAAATTGCATTTCGAGAAAGAAGAATAGTTTGCAATGAAGACAGAAACATTCTAGTCACAGGGGAAAAAAGACATTGAACCATCAGAGGTATGCCTCTAAATACTAATTTCACACTTCCTTAATGTTTAGTTTATCTATTGTACTTCATTCACTGATTTCTTATTCTTTTTTTTAGGAATAGATATTGTAAAACGAATTTTTGAAATATACATCCCTCCGAAACACAAAAGTAAACGTAAGAAAAATTACATTTCGAGAAAGAAGAATAGTTTGCAATGAAGACAGAAAGAGTCTAGACACACGGAAAAAAAGACATTAAAACATCGGAGATATGCCTCTAAGTACTAATTTTACACTTCTTTAATATTTAGTTTATCTATTTTACTTCATTCACTGATTTCGTATTTTTTGGGGGGAGATAGACATTATAAAACGAATTTTTGAAATATATATCCCTCCGAAACACAAAAGTAGAAGTAAGAAAAATTACATTTCAAGAAGGAAGAATAGTTTGCAATGAAGACAGAAAGAGTCTAGACACAGGGGAAAAAAGACATTGAAACATTGGAGGTATGCCTCTAAGTACTAATTATACATTTCTTTAATATTTAGTTTATCTATTATACTTCATTCACTGATTTCAAATTCTTTTTTTAGGGATAGATATTATACAACGAATTTTTGAAACATATATCCCTCCGAAACACAAAAGTAGAATTAAGAAAAATTGCATTTCGAGAAGGAAGAATAGTTTGCAATGGAGACGGAAAGAGTCTAGACACAGGGAGAAAAAGATTTTAAAACATCGGAGGTATGCCTCTAAGTACTAATTTTACACTTCTTTAATATTTAGTTTATCTATTATACTTCATTCTCTGATTTCTTATTCTTTTGTTTACGAATAGATATTGTAAAACGAATTTTTGAAATATACATCCTTTCGAAACACAAAAGTAAACGTAAGAAAAATTACATTTCGAGGAAGAAGAATAGTTTGCAATGAAGACAGAAAGAGTCTAGACACACGGAAAAAAAGACATTGAAACATCGGAAATATGCCTCTAAGTACTAATTTTACAGTTCTTTAATATTTAGTGTATCTATTATACTTCATTCACTGATTTCGTATTTTTTGGGGGGGATAGACATTATAAAACGAATTTTTGAAATATATATCCCTCCGAAACACAAAAGTAGAAGTAAGAAAAATTACATTTCAAGAAGGAAGAATAGTTTGCAATGAGGTCAGAAAGAGTCTAGTCACAGGGGAAAAAAGACACTAAAATATCGGAGGTATATCTCTAAGTACTAATTATACACTTCTTTAATGTTTAGTTTATCTATTATACTTCATTCACTGATTTCTAATTCTTCTTTTTAGGGATAGATATTATACAACGAATTTTCGAAATATATATCCCTCCGAAACACGAAAGTAGAAGTAAGAAAAATTGCATTTCGAGACGGAAGAATAGTTTGCAATGAAGACAGAAAGATTCTAGACACAGGGAAAAAAAGACTTTGAAACATCGGAGGTATGCCTCTAAGTACTAATTTTACACTTCTTTAATATTTAGTTTATCTATTATACTTCATTCTCTGATTTCTTATTCTTTTTTTTAGGGATAGATATTATAAAACGAATTTTTGAAATATATATCCCTCCGAAACTCAAAAGTAGAAGTAAGAAAAATTGCATTTCGAGAGAGGAGAATAGGTTGCAATGAAGACAGAAACAGTCTAGACACAGGGGAAAAAAAATTGAACCATCAGAGGTATACCTCTAAATACTAATTTTAAACTTCTTTAATGTTTAGTTTATCTATTGTACTTCATTCAACGATATCTTATTCTTTTTTTAGGAATAGATATTATAAAACGAATTTTTGAAATATACATCCCTCCGAAACACAAAAGTAAACGTAAGAAAAATTACATTTCGAGAAAGAAGAATAATTTGCAATGAAGACAGAAAGAGTCTAGACACACGGAAAAAAAAGACATTGAAACATCGGAGATATGCCTCTAAATACTAATTTTACACTTCTTCAATATTTAGTTTATCTATTATACTTCATTCACAGATTTCAAATTTTTTATGAGGGGAATAGACATTATAAAACGAATTTTTGAAATATATATCCCTCCGAAACACAAAAGTAGAAGTAAGAAAAATTACATTTCAAGAAGGAAGAATAGTTTGCAATGAAGACAGAAAGAGTCTAGACACAGGGGAAAAAAGACATTGAAACATCGGAGGTATGCCTCTAAGTACTAATTATACACTTCTTCAATATTTACTTTATCTATTATACTTCATTCACTGATTTCGTATTCTTTTTTTTAGGGATAGATATTATAAAACGAATTTTTGAAATATATATCCCTCCGAAACACAAAAGTAAAAGGAAGAAAAATTACATTTCGAGAAGTAAGAATAGTTTGCAATGAAGACAGAAAGATTCTAGACACAGGGACAAAAAGACTTTGAAACATCGGAGGTATGCCTCTAAGTACTAATTTTACACTTCTTTAATATTTAGTTTATCTATTATACTTCATTCACTGATTTCTTACTCTTTTTTTAGGGATTGATATTATAAAACGAATTTTTGAAATATATATCCCTCCGAAACACAAAATTAGAAGTAAGAAAAATTACATTTCGAGAAGGAAGAATAGTTTGCAATGAAGACAGACAGAGTCTAAACACAGGGGAAAAAAGATATTAAACCATTTGAGGTATGCCTCTAAGTACTAATTTCACACTTATTTAATATTTAATTTACCTATTATACTTTATTCACTGGCTTCTAATTCTTTTTTTAGGGATATGTATTATATATATATATATATTATAAACGAATTTTTGAAATATATATTCCTCCGAAACATAAAAGTAGAAGTAAGAAAAATTACATTTCGAGAAGGGAGAATATGTTGCAATGAAGACAGAAAAATTGTAGACACAGGGGAAAAAAGACGTTGAAACATCGAAGGTATGCCTCTAAATACTAATTTTACACTTCTTTAATATTTAGTTTACCTACCAGAACTTGTTTCAAACCTTTCTATTTCTAAAGCCTCGGAAAATTCTTTCGCTTTACTTTGTAAAGTAAGTGCTAAAACGGGTAATTTTTTTATTTTAACATCTTTAAACCAAGTGTATACAACTTCGCCAATTACTCGATAGTCTCCAAGTCGTAATCTTTTCTCGTGTGGGCACATGTTATGCCCCTCAGAAAGTTTTAAAATTTTGTCCTTTTCTCTTAAGATGGTTGCTAATGTAGAACGAGCTATATCAAATTCATTCATTACATCTAACTGCCTTCTTCCAACACTTATTGCTTCCATAACTTTAACTTTTTCTTTCAATGGAAATTGTTTTATTTTCCTTTTTTTGCTATTATAATGAAAGAAATGCGAATTGTTGCAGATAAATACTGGCAGATAATTATCACTAAATGTTACAGCACTCGAAGGTAAATAACGACTATAATAATAATGTTTTGGACTCTTTTCATTTTTTTTTTTGAACGGGTATGTAACGCAGAACGAAGAAAGCAAAAGAAAAGGAGACTGGCTGTGAATGCAAAACACAAGTTTATTATTTTTACAGCTAAGCGTGGGGGACCAATTCTAACTCTTTCTCTTGAAAAACAAATTCAAAATATGCTGAAATTTTGAAACTTATGGGGCAAAAGTATTATTTTGAACAACAGTTTTCGGTAGAGATTTTTTCTGTTTTTCTCAACTCAACATTCATAAAACTGAAATGATGCTTCTTTTTAAGTCGTCGATAAAATTCGTTAATTTTTAAAATTCGTTAATATGAAATTTTAAAGTGAATGTTTTTATAATGAGAAAGCATGGGACTTTTTTCACAATCCAAAAAATATTCGTTAAACTGAAAAATTCGTTAAAGTGAGATTCGCTGTAACGAGAATCTACTGTATTCATGGGCAAAATGTAGAATTCACACCAGCTAGGAACCCCATTAAATAACTCACACTGTTCACTGATAATGAAATCTTCCAGTAATCTTAGAGTATACATGCAAAGACTTAATAAGTTTTTACTTCATTGCAAGAAATTGAAATTATGCCACTTTTATAGTTTATGTTACCTTTCCCAAATTTTACATACAGGTCATTCTAAAATAGCTGAAAAAAAGGAAAGGCTAAAATTGCCAAGCCAACCGTTGGATCTGCGTTTTCGGAGCTCTCAACCACATTCTCCAAGAGACGCCGGTGCTAACCACGGATTCCACACAGATATATGCTGCCGGCTAATGAACAACGCTGGCCAATCTCTCCTTGAATCTCGACTGCTCTTGAACGTCTGGTTCTTCCGACAGCAATACTTTTGACAAAAAGTTATTACTGCATTGATTTGAGACCACACCTCTAACTAACTCCAGGAGGCCCGAGTCGCCAGACGCCCACAAGAGCGCTGGGCACTTGAACTAACCTCAAAGTTCAACGGAAATTATTCTGCTTTACCAAAGCATCCGGATATGGATAATTTACATAGATAACCACTAACACTTCAGCAATGAATAGAAAAAGTAGGTTCCGCTAGCGAGCACAGGAGAATGCATAAAGTCTAGTCTCTCTCTGAACGCACTGTCACGTACCTCCCTAAGCGTGGAGAACCGTGGCAGAGTGACGAGTTTCCAGGTGTCTCGTCATATCTGCTATGTCTAGATTGCATGGCCGAACCGTAATCGGCCCTCCGCCTAGGAACTTTCCTTCTCGGGCGCTAGGAAATAATAAGCATCACACATGGTCCTGGAGGTTATAGAAAACTTTCCCCGGGCGCATAGACACGCCACCACCCCGAGGATTTGCGGCATGAGTGTTATTTTCCAGAAAGACTGCTAATGTAACTGTCGATCTCAGAATACCCCGGGTGTACATACACATGCTAGACAGATTTGCAACTCGAAGATCTGAACAACGCCACATCACATGGCGGAGCCTCTGGCCAAGAACCGAGGGAAGGGCGGTCAGTACTCGACAGCGTGCCACTAAGGTGGGTACGTTCTTTGAACTAGTCTGCGGAAAATAAGGAAACACCCCTTTTCGACTGCCGGTCTACATGTCGGGAAAAAACCCAACCCGCTCACGCCACTGTCTTCGTTCTACTGTCATATGTCAGAACCGTGTAGTTGACCATCGCCACAAGCTCAGACTCGACGACACTATGGAACCCCATAGCAGATTTTTATTTAGTGTACGTTTTTGTCTCTGTCTCGTACTTCGGATGAAAACTTTCAATGCATGTATCCAAACACCTGTTTTTACAGTGTTTTAATTAGTTTTCTCAACCCTGTATCAATATGAAATATCAGTTTTTCACATACTTTCAACTGTCCAATAAACATTTGCATGTTCAAAAACATGTTTATCAGACAAGCATGCTAAATTAACAGAGTAAAATGAATATTATTCGGTTATTCTTGCATGTATAAATTCTCTTACGTAATTGAAAATGTTTACATGAGAATTGATAGCATCCTAAAATCGATATTTCGTGTTCATACCGGGTTAAGAAAACTGATTAATACTATGTCGAAGCTACTCGGAAACGTTTCCGAAAATTACGGGCAGCAAAAGAAAATTGTGTTTCAAAAATTATTTTTTTAGATATCAGAAATCTATTAGGGATTCTGAGGTTTGTGAATATAAAGGAACCCTATTTTGAATCGTGGGTGAATACGAAGAGGTTATTGTGTATTTTCGTAAACTTTCTGTTTAGATCAAGAAACTTTTTTTCACAGTGTAGAAACATTAGTTTTTTTAGTCAAATTACAGAGTGTGTTTATGTAAGTATCGTCTGCTGCATATTCCTTGGTTTCGTGTGTTCGAATCCATATAATTTTCTTGTTCTTTCTTTCCGCGTGTGGCAACACTCTGTGTTTATTCTGTTCTTATTCTTGTTGTTGTGGAATGTGAAAAATGATAGAATGTAGTAAGCCGTGTGATGGCTCGCATATATTTAGTGTTAAAATAAATTCGCATATACAGTCCATTTTGTAGTGTGTAAGCGTACGAACTAGTTATTGTGAGTTATTAGTTAAAAAAGCAAAACCAGAGTGTCTCACTCTTTAGATAGTCTTTAACATTCACAAAACGTTAATGTTAATTAAGTTAATTTTAACACATTTTGTAACAGCCTTAACTTCCTTTGTGAGAAATGTGATCTCCCTATAAGTGTTAAAAATAGCCAACATTTGTATCTAAGCAAGACTGAGCTTGCGCTAGATATTTAATAATATAACTGACAGTATGTACGATGTCACTGAACAAACCACTTGTTTTTCCAGTACTTCTCGTGATATGATCACATTTCAAAGAAGATCGAACAACACAAAACAAAGAAAATTCTGAAATTTTAACATATAACTTAAAAATAAAATCTTGAAAACAAAACTTAAAAGGAATTAATGTAAACATTTACAGTAAATTTTAAAATATTTAAAAGTAGATTATTATTTTTTTCTTATAGATTGATTCAGAATCAGTGTGACTTCCATGTGGGGTAAAGGCACAAAGACGATGACTCATAATCACATAGTACTTTAGTGTCGGAAATGCTTTCTTCATTCAGCTAGGTTAAAATTAAGTAATTAAAAGACAAGAAATAATAAGACGTAAAGGTAAGACGTAATAAATAAGAAATAAAGACGTAAAGGTAAAATAAAGCATTTTAAATATGAGATCACATTTTAACCCTAAAAAGCCTGAATTTTATTTCGTTCCAGAAATTGCGTATTTCAGAGAATTGGAATTCATACCAGAAAAATCTAAATAGTAAATTTCTGTTATTTTAATCACGAAATGTCTGTTACCAATCCAATAACGCGCGAATTATTTTCGTCGTTAAAATTTTAATTTTGGATTTCACACCACTTTTAAAAGAAGAGTGATTTTTATATTATTTTATCAAGGAATTTGTCTTGTGAAAGAAAGTATTAGTCCAGTCAAATTGTCAAAAATAGATGCAAAAATTCTGCTAGAAGATTTTATGTTTTTAAACTGTTTATGGGGATGCTAATAACAGGAATTAATTGTTTCCCAACAAAATATCTCGAGGCTAAACTTTGTGGAGCCAAAAAACCACGAAATTTTCGGACTTTTTTCAGTTTTTTGCCTATAACTCGAAAATTATAAAATTTTTGTGTACTATACTCAATTATAAAAAGAAAGAGCATTAAAGTCACTACAAATTTCATTATAAAAGTCTTTTTCTAAATCCATTATTAAGCGCGCTACAGCTTCCTGAAAATGATACTTTTTTTCTAACTTTGTGAAAAAATCGCAAATACAAACATTTGACACCATTTTTATTTCTTTTATCCTCTTTAATGTAACTTTTTATATTACAGGTATTTGCATGATAGTAATAATGATTAATTACAATGGTAAAACCGTAAAAAATTGACAACATTGTAATTTTTTTTTTGTATTTACAACTTAAGGTGAGAACAATAATAGTAGGTATTATGAATGTAGGTAGCATGAATGTAAGTAAAAAAATACTTACAGCAACATCTTTAATGGATTTAGTAACGTCTGGAGCGCTTGCAAATTGATGAGTTTGGTTCGTCAATCTCAGCTTGAGAAGCAAAGGAGCAGGCTGCATGATCTTCAACAGCTTTGAACTGCTTTGCGCTTGTTGCGACATCATCATCCTGGCTGCGAAAGTCATCGACGCTGCTGGTTTGGTCGATGGTTTCCCAGGTATCAGCTTCATAATCCTCTTCTTCTGCATAAATAATATCATCCACATTTTCACAATTGACCCCGTTACAGTTTTTGCAAATTGCCGAGCATTTGAGTCCTGATTTTTGGCAAGAGCATGCCTTGGTGCACCCTTTTTTACAGCTACATGAGACAACATGCAGCAAGGATTCAGGTGCTGGGTTTTGGTACATTTGAACTGGCTGAAAAAGACCGTCAGACATGCGAACCCACCCCCATTCTTCAGGGGGCATGTTGTTTCCTAGCCAAGCTTGTACCTGATGATAACATCTTAGGAAATGATGCTGCGCAGCCTCTTGCGTCGGTGGCAGCCTTGAAAGATGAACTTTGCTTTTTGTGGCTGATTTAGCAAATAACTGGAACCTCAAACTGTTCAATGTCTGCGTGGTATCTACGCATCCACTGTATAGTGCAATAAGGAATTTTTCTCCAGCCTTGATGGTTTCTTGACGGGTAGACTCTGGTTTATTAAAAACACATGATACTTCCTCAAGTTGCTTATGTTTTTTTAAAGTGTTACAAAACTTTGACTTTCCTTGCCCAAAAAGAGCAGATGTTGTATCGCATCCACTGATTGCATGAGTGAAAAGAACATTGTTGTGATTGTATTTGTAAGAATTGGTTGAAAACCACTTTGTTTCGATGCTTCCTCTTCCTGGTTTTTGGAAAAACAGATTTTTGTGTTGATATCCCAAGCTTGTCATGATCGCGAGAATATCAATATCCTCTCCGACAATTACAATACTTTCAAAGGCTTTGGCTCTTGAAATGGCTAAGGTAACAATCATGACATCAGCGTCTTCTTCTGCCTGGTCAACTTGAATTCTGTTATTTTGAAACTCTGTTTTAAGCAGTGAAATGAAGCGGTTCTTGTTTTTGTCATTGGCTAGAAATTTGTCTTGAGGCACTGTGCTTAACATTTCTGCTGCAACTATGACTTCAGTAGAAGTGTGCATTCTAGATCGACGTGCCCTTTCTGCACTTTTCGTTCCATTCTGCTCTCCCTCAGATGGATATCCATCGAACACAACTGCGACCTGTGATCCAAAATTTTTCTGAATGTAAGAAATATAACTTTTAACAATAAATTTGAAGGAAACATTTCGAGGCCAAGTTACTTTGTGAAGAAGGTACCCTCCGTCAACAACAAAAAACTTATCTTTTCCAATAAGATCCAGATTGTCTAATGGGATAAAAGCACTGTAAAATGAAGATTTTGTGCCCTTTCTCATCCCTTCGTCGGAGAATAAAGACATCGGATAGGGAGCAAGTTCATAAGTTAGTAGATTCTGCACATCTTCATCACTCTGCTTCATTAAACAAACCCTTTGGAATAGAGTCAATGGATGGACAGAAGTAACTGTAACGTTTCCTAATCTTAAACTACTGACAACAGAAGCTAAAGGTACTACCTTATCCTTTTTCTTGAACTTCACACTCTTGAAATTTTCGCCAACAATTCTTCTGACTCCTGCCTGTCCTACTTCTCCAGCCAAATAGCAGTTAACGTCAGTCTTTCCAACAATTCCACTACTGATGGACATTATGTAATCATTTTCGGGGAAAGGATGATGCACTAGCAACCAATCTCGCAGCTTTTTTGAATCATTACTGTCTCTATCAATGCGGGAACTTCTGGCATCCACATGCTGTTCAGAAACTTCAAAGCCTACTTCACAGTATGCCTCTATATCATCGCATATGTTTTGCATATGAATCATTCCCAGAGTCCATCTTGCTAACACGCTGTCTGTCATTCCTCGTCCATGCGTTAATCCTCCAGTGCTCTTCATAGTTTTCATTAATGTTTGTTCAATCGCCATATCAGTCCAAGTGCCAGACCAATTCTTATCTGATCGCCGTATGGTGAAATAGCCTTCAGCTGTGAACTTTCGGTATTCGGAAGGATCCAGTGTTTCTTCCAGCTTCAGCATGTCTTGCAAGTACAGATGTCCACACTTGGCATATAAGAAATGTCCCGCAGCATGGAAGTAGGGAAGCATTTTTTGCACAGTTCTCAGGTGGAGGTTCCAGTTTCCTGTTCGTTCCGCTTCGATAAACTGTTTAATGACTGTGACCATCTTTAGATATAGAATCCATAACTTCGCTGTGGGGCCTTTATTTTCTAGTAAAGTTACAGCTTTTCCATATTTTTTTACAGCTTCTTGAACGTAATAAATGGTGTCCTGGTGTGTCGATTGATCCCAGCATGTTATCATGTCTTCCATAGCAGCTCGTTCGTCTTCTGTCAGTTGAGTGTGATCCCACACTAGGCCAGACAAAACAAGATGAGATAACAGGTGTACTCGTATAGCCCTAGCATATGCATGGCCAGACATTATTTTGTTTACACTATTCTCAGCATAAATTGTGCTGAACAAATCTTTCAGGCCGCTTACAGCCATGATAAAACCAACTGATCCCATGAAAGACATGAGGAGATGAAAACCTCCAAGCCTCACTGTCACGTTATTTAATTCTGGCTGTTCATTCGCTATTATGTCTCTTGCTTTCAAATAGAGAGGTTGATCATATGTCACAAAGCATGTCTTCTGGTTGAATTGTCGACATTTTTCAGCAGCGACCAATAGCGAGGTAAAAACGGTATCATAATGTGAAGGAGGGGCGTTAATAAATGGGAGGTACTTTATTTTAGAGCGTTTATACTCTCTGTTGGATGTAACTTGCTCCATGAAACCGTTCCACCCGGGAACGTTTTCAATGTTTGACCATTTCCCATAGAGCCATACTATGTCTGTCGTTGAGGGGACGATTTCATTATTAATGGGAGAAAGTTCTTCCAAATTTTCAATTTTTATATTCTGTAAGCCCCTCATATCTGTTCTGTGAAATGTCTGTAGATCAATTTTTTCAGCTTGACTGACTATTTCAGCTGTAGGGTGATGTTTCACTTTTTGAATTCTTTTCTCGGGATGCAAGGCATCGTGAGGAGTAACACACATTATACCTCCCATTGCATGGAATGTACCAGTCCCATCCAGAGTGTTGACATTAAAGTCCGCATTGTCAAAAATAAATTGGCAGAATGCATCATCTCGTTCTTTTGTTTTCTGAGGCTTCAGAATGGTAGACAATTCAAGAAGGGAAGCATCTTCATAGGACCCTGCAAAGCCAAAAGCGGACATAACTTGTAGCAAATGCTTTGAACCAAACTTTCTGTACAAATATGCGCTGATCCCTGTCATGATTGAAGAAAAGAATGACCTTGGTCGAACTGCACTTATTAGGGCATGTGAAAGAGCAACGCACTTTTTCTTCCATTTCTCAATTGAACCACGTTTGTATTTCAAAATTATGGTTTCAAAAAGCAATTTTACTGATTCAGGAATAACGATCTCAGCGTCAGACAGAAAGTTATCAGATGGGGGGTATTGCGTAACATCATACATTTGTGACCTTATATCTTCCACAATTATGTCACAGGCTGTTTTCACAATACGGCGTCGTTCCTGCTGATGATCTAAATTCCTGTTCGAATACCAGTGATCAGTGAGTATTTTGTGTCCAACATTTTTGAAACAGAGTACTGTTTTCTTTTTTTTGTTTTCAGAAATTAGCACAGCATCCCCATATTTATAAATTATACGGGCCTTGACAGTCCGAGAATCAGGAAGTTCCAATGACTGTGGTATTTGATTCATCAACTCATCTAAAGAGAACTGGCATTCCTCAAATTTTGCTTCAATATAAGTAAATATAGCTTCCATAGCTTCGTCAACGGATGTTGCAGGTCGACGCCCTCTTTTCTCTCCACCTGTTACAGATTGATATAGTTTTATGCGACAAAAACTATGATACCATGCATCTGCAGCTACCAAGTCAGGTTCGTGTTGAATACGTTCAATTACTTTCTGGGACCATTCATCCCCACGTTTTTCTGCAGCTTTCAGAAATGTAATTTTCGCTTCTAACTTCATTACTTTATGAATCAAATTTCTTTCTGCGTAGGTCTTTTTTGATTGTTTTTCGTTGAAGTCATCGGGATTACCTTCTCCACATAAGAAGCAATTATCTCGAAACTTGAAAGAAGTGCTCGATCGGAGGTACAAATTAGTCTGTGTAGAATCTTCTTCACCCCGACGAACATATGCTGCTATCATTCTCTCATTCACATATTTTTTTCGGCAATCCTCATGTACTCTAACTTCCTTGCCACTTTTCAGAAAACGTTGATGAGTATTATTCTGACGTTGAACGCTACATTCAAAGAGCTTGGCAAGTCCTTTCTGGGTCACAATGCGTGTATCACAATTTGAAGCCGTTAGGCAAACGAAACACAATTTTGGATCGGGCTCGCTCATTTTTCACTACTGCACGAGAAGCAGACGCGCAATAAACTGAATAGTAAGATACCAGACCAGTGTAGAGAGGGAAGGGTGAGTCTTTAAGAAAGAACACCTGCGTCGGAAAGTCACGTGACCGCTATCTTCCAACTGCATTCCCTATTATTATCCCCTGCCACCCCCCCTCCCTTCGTAACTGTCTTTCTGCTAGGGTTGCCGGATATCGTCCTTCTGCTAAGGTTGCCAGATTTATCTCAGAAAAAACGAAGATTTTGATTGACACTAGTTTGTTTTTATTTTATCGCACTATCGTTCTTTTTCGTACCATGCTAAACTATATTGAATGTGCCAGTAATGTTTTCGTTAACGAATTTCTTTAAAAAGTGGTTATTATTAATTAATCGATCTAATCATTATTCTATAACTGCATTTGTATTGCATTATTCTGTTAACATTTTAAAACTAATTTTGCAGTCTTATCCAATTATGAATGAAAAAGTAATTGAATTGTAAGAATAAAGATAAATCAGACAATCCTGCAATTTAATAATTAGGAAAATTTTAGCAATGGACACCCTACAAAAATAAATATTTGTATTTAACCTTGTAATCATCGCGCCCGATACAATCACGGACAAATTGCCCGTGAATGTATCAGGCTCAACGTTTAATAGTTAAGCATAAAAGGTGATAATAAATCAAACAAAATATCTAAACTTTTGATACAGTTAGACTAAATAAAAAATTTTATAATGTAGATATTTATCTATAATAAGGTAGAGTTCACTTGGTCTATTTCAACAGCAAATGCGCCCTTAATATTACACAACTCACCCAAGATTTTTGTATTACTGATCTAAAACAAGCCGTTTTTACATTTGATGCGCATATCCATAACTTATTTTTGGCAAAAGGTGAAATTTTAAAGTAAACTGAAAAAGAATATTTTTTAAACTATCAAAAGTGGGATGGGGTAGAAAAATGGAAGAAAACGTTGTGCGGACACATTTAAACGTACACCTAATACCTAAAAAGCGCTATAGACCTAAAAAATACAAAAAACGTATAACGTACGAGAAAAACGTACTATATGGCAACCCTACCTTCTGCCTAACCTTCTTGAAAATTTGCCTTCTTACTTATTCATCAATAGGTGCATTTCATTTCCACAGTTAGTGATGAAAAGAAATTTTTTTAGGGATGGGAGGCGAAAAATAGGTCACTTTTTATGAAGTTGAAAAAAATGTGCTATTTTCAAAAAGTTGTAGCGCGCTTAATAATGGGTTTAGAAAAACGTTTTTAGTATGAAATTTGTAGAGAATTTAATTTTCTTTCTTTTTGTAATTAAGTATGGTACACAAAAATTTTATAATTTTCGAGTTATAGGCAAAAAACTGAAAACAGTCCGAAAATTTCGTGGTTTTTTGGCTCCACAAAGTTTAGCCTCGAGATATTTTGTTGGGAAACAATTAATTCCTGTTATTAGCATCCCCATAAACACTTTAAAAACATAAAATCTTCTAGCAGAATTTTTGCATCAATCGGCCCAATTTTCTGACAATTTGACTGGACTATATATATTTATCTTCTTATGTACTTGTGTGAAAAGCGGTTTCTTGCCACGAAGTCCAGCGATCTAAAAATAATACGCCACTGGGCGTTAATGGGTTAAATAAATAAAATATTTCCATTTTAAATTTCTGGTGTGAGTACGGAATATGTGAATAAAAAAATCCACTGAATCGGGAACACTGATAGTATCATAAATGATACCGTAGGCTTTTAAGTGTTAATCATAAAGCATTTAAATCATGCATCAAAACACATGCTCCAGAAAGTGCCCGAAATTTCTACTATAAAATCTTACACAGGATATACCGCCGTACGGAATCCTTAACATTCTGGAAGTTTCACATCGCCGCTATAGTTCGGATCTCCCCAGCAACTACAGAGACACGAACGACAAGGTCTTGAACTGTTACATCGGCGAATACACTATTAGTTTCTTATGAAATCAAGAAATCAAAGCATGTTTTGCTCGGCGACTCAGAAGACCAATTAATCTAACCACCACGACGGATCCAATACTGTCGAAATATAATTTACATGTTTCGGAAATTTATCTGTGAAATGGGTTGTCGTTTCATCCTGCTGGAACCATATTCAGTGGCGTAACATCTGAAGAACATGCTGTTCTTCGAAAAATTCCAGCATTAGTTGCTGTAGAAAGATCAAGTTATTTACTAACTCCCTGACGAAGATGACTGAGATAAGGTCCAATTATGTGGCCTCTAACAATGATCTTTTAAATATTTAGAACGGAATGTTTGTGTACCGTAGTCAGGACTCTATTAAGCCAAAGAGAAGGCAACATTTTCATCGTCTTAGAGTACACATATGAATACAAATTTTTTAAGCAAATATATTTTTCGTTTTGTGATCTTATTCTACTCTAAATGTACACCAAATTTATTATAATGAGTGTAAGATAAATTAGATTTAAAATACCAGCTTTAAGAAAATTTTACACCAAAATAGGGAGTACATTAATGGACGTTTTGTAGGTTGAAAGCTTCTCTTATAAAATTTGCCTCGAGAAAAAAAAAGATGCAGTAAATACGGGCACTCTGTTGAAGAAACCAAGTAGTAATATATATCATCTGTTGGTAATCTTCGAGTCTTAGTGAATGGGCGCGTTGAAAATAGTATGAACACATATCGTTAGCTGACAGAATCGTCTAACAGGTAGATTAGTAAATACACAATTCTACCTCCCACTCGAATATTCGTACTTAGAGTACCCGTGGAACAACGTAGAGCTTTCTCCTCTTTGTCCGCAATACACGCAGATCATACACGATTCATGACACTACTAAAAGTTCATTCCATTTCACATTCATTCCAAAGAACCGTCTCCCATAAAAACGCTCCTGGTACAAGCGCTTAGCGCCTCACCTGTTACAGATATTTAGTCGCATATTCAGAATGCGTGGCAGCCAATTTACTATGTATGTATTCGCCCATCGTACAAACTCATTGGACGGGTTTCAAAAGCTCGTCTCCTGAGGGAACTTTGCGCACAGTAACTTAGAAGATAGGATGCTTGGCTTGAAAGCAAACACCCAGAACCCCCTGACAAAACTTCCAGAAAATGGAAAGTTCAAGTACAGAGCTGGATTTCTGTTTTTCGGCCTGTTGGAGAAACCTTTCCGCTGATTTACTATGTGAGGTTACTTGTAAGTCGAGCTTCCCAGCTACTAAACTCTAGTGCCTTAGATCAGACGTTTTAGCTGGGCGTTGTACCAATGTTGCCAGTTCGCTACTATTTTTAGATTAGGATTAGTTGATAACCGTCAACTTTTTTAAGTAAAAATATTCGTCTTATTCGCTGACAGATTAAATAATGCAAAAAATTTACTATTTCAAAAATGTAGTGGTGATAGCCAATATGAATTTAAAAAAAGTAGCATATGGCAACGTTGTCTTGTATATGTTCTCATAAAATGCCATCTACCACATGAAGAAGGCATCGCCGACTGTGCAGTGTTGCGTGACTTCGAAGCGTCTTTGTATCTTCTACCCCTTCCCTAAGTTTCTCTATATGTTGTTGAATCAACTTGTATATTATTAATCAAAAGCATGTGTCAGTAATGCTGGCTTCATAACGATGCTAACAATAATGTGGCTACAGCTATAATAGAATTACAACAATGGAGTTAATTACACTGCAGTATTCGCATCTAGCTATCGCATAACTTTTTTTCATCATAGAATAGGAAAAAATATGCACTGTCAAACAAAATTTGTTTTAAAATTGCAAATCGAGTTTTTAAAAGAATTTCCAAGTATGAATTTCATTAAATCGGTTATCAAATAACTCAACAATAAATATTTATTTGCTATAATAATGTAAAGTAGCATTTTCAGTAATATAAATATACAAAACTAAGTAAAAAGTTGCAGCGTTATCGCAATTTATTTATCGCCCAAAGTTTGGTAAAGCTATGTTTTCATCCTCCTGACCTATAAAATAAATTGCACATTCTTTAGTAAACTGTTAGCAAATGGTTGAAGTAATTTCTTTGAAACTTCGTATGCAGGCAGTTTATAAACGATATTAGGACACAGGCTGCTAATTCCATTTAAACATGTATCTAGTTTTTAATGAAATTCGAAACCTCAATATTTGATTTCGTAATCGATCTCTCATAGAAAAGCTGCTTTTGACGTGGTTGGTGGGCAATTAAAAAATATATATTAAATGTAAAAATCTGTAACAGTTTTTAATTAAAAACGATTGTCGCCGTACAGTATGATTTATAACCCGAGTACCTTTTATTGGATTTACTTATGGAAGATTCAAATAGATCAAACGCAAGATGTACTCTGGGTACACCTCCTTATGTGTCAAAACCTTTTTTATAAATAAAAAAATGATTTGAAGTACAAGAATTTCTTGAAATGAATATAATTGTTAATTAAATTTGTTTTTTAGTAAATTATTAAAAATGTTAACTATTTTGAATCGCTGCAAATCATAAACATAAAAAAAAAAAACTTAAAACTTAAAATAGAATGACAAAAGAATTGGCCAACAAAATATCAGTAAATTCTTTCTATTATTTTTACAATGACAACTAGTACATCCAGAAACACTAATTAATAATTGACTTCTCCTTTCCGCCGTATTTAAAATAGTCTGGTTATTAAAAATACATAAAACGAAAACATATAACTCAGTACAAATTTTTAATTAAGTTTTTATCTTTTATTGAGAACATAAAATACCTTAATATACTTTCAATATACTGACAAAATTAATTACTTTAATCAGTGTATTGTAAATTAATTACGTTTTCCCTTTTGACAAAGACGGAAAGTAATAAAAAAACTATAGTTTTTGAAATGTTAAAAGCCATCGTTTCCGCAATGTTAACTTTGTGTGGGCGTAAAGATATATAAACTGTATTAATAGTGTGTAACCTTTTCTTCTTATGTATTTTTTCTTTAAAAAATTTAAAAGTAGAAGGATTTTTCGACAGCATTCGTTTTTCCTTTTCTTAATTCTTAATTCTTTTTCGTTATGAAATAAAATGCTTGTATAAAAAGTTATTAAAAATTTTTGAAAGATTATTTTAGAATCAACTATTAACTCATAGAAAATAGTTATTGATATAAAAATTTGAAAAACATATCTCTAACAAGTAACAATGTACTAATAAGAAAAATATAAATATAAAAGTAAAAATAGTTATTTTAAAAGCACTCTTTTATAAGATGTTCATATAGGAAATTACACCTTATTTTTTGATTCAATTTATGTTTTTCCCAAAACATTCTTTTACAACACATAAATTTGGGGCGAGAATCAAACTCGTTTATGGAATATTCACTGCTTCTTTTCGCTTGGTAGACAGCGCAAGCAAGTGAATTTGTTAAAATATATTTTTACATTATTTCTTTTTGAAAATACAGCAACATGACGGAAAAAATAAAACTCTTTTAATCTGTATCTTTTTAGGATTTCTAATTTGATTCCTCAATTTAAAATCGTAATCTATTAATTGATAAAAGCGTTTTTTCTAAAATAGTACTACGTTCCTCATTTTTTATTTATAATTTATTTTGTACTATTTAGCTTTAAAATGTTTAGTTATTGCAGTTTTACAGCTCGTTGGGCCTGTTTTGACGAGCATGTATTAAGGCATCATTAAATCCATTGTTGTTTAAACATATATACAATTGTACAAGTTCCGGAGAATTCTCTGTAATCAAATAATAATATTTCAATCGTCAAATATTAAAATTTGACGATTTTTCACCTGTGGCGGGTTAGCGGAAAAATACCTTAAAATTAAGTTATCTGTATATATATTACGCTATCGTACGTGGCACAGAAATCGCGATTATTTGTTAATTACTTAATGGCAACGCAAGAATGAAATGCATCTCATTGGTTAATGCACAGCATTTAATGCATCCCCATACCTGTAAGGGGGGTTACCGTAGGGGGGACCTTGTTCTGTCGCCAAAAGTGCCGCCAACAGAAAATCGATAAATTAAGATATTTTATTGCAACAAAAACTAATATTAGCTTAAGGGATAACATTAATTATATTTAAGGGAGTCCGAGTAAATTAAATTATGAATAAAAGTAACATGATGCATGCTTTCCAAAACATAAATTTTAAGGGAGACCAAACTGGTCGAAAAGGACGGCTAGTTAATTTATAATTAATCTATAAAAATATTAAAATGTTGCACTGACATCGGAAACACGCCAGTGACCGTTAATTTTGTAATCCTATCCTGTCAGGAAGTGTATTAAAAATCGATTGCAAAATTCAATTTTTACATAAAAAAACCAGGTTGAATTAAGATGTTCTCAAATCCAAAAGGACAACTGTATGACATAAGTTTTAATTCATTTTTGTTCTGAAATGCATGAAACTAGCAGGTGTTGTTATTCAGAAACTATGTAACCAAATTACTTTTCCGTTTTTTTTGCAAACGCAACAGATCATTCAGAAAATATTTTCAAAGTGGGCTTTTTGATCAGAATTTCCTCAAGAAAGAAGAATAACCACTCAAGGGAAGGTCTTTGTTATGTGATTAAAATCGCTTATAACTCGATATGTAATTTATTTATCAAAAATGGAAAACACAGTTCGATTCCAAATCGCGCCAATAGCCAGGCCTTCCAATTTTATATCTTTTCGTTAAAAAATAAATGTGTAAATGTGTCAAAAAGTTTTGTGCTTGTTGATCAGAGCAGTTGAGAACAACGCTAAATAAAAGGGTGTAAAAATGAGACAAAACTAAGAAAATAATTATAGAGCTGAAATTGAAATTCCTGATTTGCAAATTCATTAGGTAGAAATATAACCGTAGTGTTTCTTTAAGCGCTGATATTTTTTTTTTTCAGAGAAAGTAGAAAAAAATAGTGTTTATTGAAGCAAGTGAATCAATAGAATTGTCTTCATTTCAATGGGGAGGGCTTGTGCCTCATGAGCCCCTACATATCCTTCCTTTCCCCGACCTTCAATCTATTTCTCAAACACTCATTTCGGACAGGATAGAGAAAAGACCTTTGTAGTTTTCATTATATTTGACACAATTGTCAGAGGAATTACAATTGTCCAACACAGTCATTACGGAAATCGTAGCACTAACGGTGACTGCTATTACCAGTGCCTCTAGCTAAGCATTAAATGTTTGCTTATAGAAATCTAAAATGAAAAAATCATATAACTGGATTTCAGACATTTTGTAGGTACATGAGTCAAAAGTTAGGAAAGGGACTTTCGATCTTTGCAGGGAGCTATTCATCGTGCACCACAAACATTTTGTCCATTAATAATATCAATTACTAACTAATCAGGATTGCCAGTTTAATCTTCATTTTTATCCCTAAATTTCAACTTGACACCGAAATTTCCTGAAGAAGAGTTTTCACTTTAAGTAATGAAGAAAATTTTGCCATTAAATAAATCTGAAAATACTATTGAAATATCTGGTGTGAGTCTGAATTTTCTGACTCAAAGTAGAGGCCAAACTGGCAACCCCATAACTGACCCATCTGGGCCTGGAATAAAATAAATCAAATAAACAATCACAAAAAAATAATAAATAGAAGAGGACAAAAATGCACTACTAAAGGGTTACAAAAAAGCTTGTGAAAATTTACAAAAGTCATGGCGGTAGCTTTGATTGGTTTTAAGCGGCTTTTTTGTGGACAACATTGACCTTTTTTGACCAAAATTTGCTTCTATACAGTGAAATATTTTATTGTAAACTGTACATTTTTAAGTACTTTTTAATTAGTTTTAAAGATATTTGAGTTAGAATTTAATAAATGAACTAATTTTTCAATAATGATGATATATTAATATTAGAATAATACATGACTAGAGTTGCCTGTTATTTGTAGTCATAATTGAAAATAGTCCAGCTAATGTTGAAATGCCTGTGGAATTAAAAATCGAATACTATGTGAAATTCTATAGAAATCGTTAGAACGCCTTCAGATCTTTCCACACTTTTAAATTACCTTTTTATTTTTAGGAACTATTCTTTTCGAGCATTTGTATCTTAAGAGTAACGACTATTTCAAATTTCCCTTTAGTATCACAAAAATTGCATGTTTAGGCCGTTTTTCCCTCTGCACACTTTGAAATTTCGAAATTTTAAAAAAACTGTTCAGTGCGAGCATTTGCGTCTTAAAAGTAACGGCCATATCAAATTTCAAGTTTCTATCCTTAACAATTCTATAGAAATCGTAATTTAGAACACTCTTGTCACATTTCACTTTGTAAATTTCTTTTTTTTTTTTCTTTTTTAACTGTTCTGTGTCATCATTTACGTCTGAAAAGTAATAGTTTAATAGTTAGTCTAATAACAAGTTTCTGTCTATAACAATTCCATAGAAATGGTAATTTAGAACACTTTCGATTAATTTCCCCCTTCTAAATTTCAACTTTTTTTAGAAAGTATTCTTAGCAATCACTTACATTTTAATTTTAACTTCCATGCCAAATTCTAAGTTTCTAGCCCCTTTACTATTATAAAAATAGTAATTTAATTTGTTTTTCTCCTGCAACCTTTGAAATTTCCAACTTTAAAAAAAATGTTCAGTGCGTGCATTTGAATCTTAAGAGTAGAAACCATATGCCAAATTTCAAGATTTCTATACTTAACAATTCGTAATTTAGAAAAAATTTTGAAATCATAATTTAGAAAGTTTTTAGAACACTTTTCGCCCATTTCATCTTTTAAATTTCGATTTTTTTCGAAATTGTTCTTTCAGAGCCTTTGCATCTTATAAGTAATTAGTATATAACCCCGTCAAAATTGACGGAATGTGAATGAAAAATCTTCAAAACACTGTTTAGATCATGAAGATAGAATATAGAGGAGAAGAATGAAGATAGGCTTCCAATCACAGGACTTGTACCCCAAAAAGTACTCGGTTCACGGCGCTGGTGCTCCAAACTTAAGCATCATGTGATTTAGATGTAGTTTCAATTTTTGATTATAGATGTCAGCATCAAATGTCCTTAGGTATTTTATTATTTTATTTCTTATATTTGAAAAATTCTACATGATCAATAAATATGAATGAAAATAAGAAAAAAATGGTCATTGACAAAGGTATAGTCACTGTTTTTTCTTTTCAGTTATAAGTTCATAACAAAAAAACTACATTTTCTGGTAACACTTAATCATGAAAATAGTACATTAAAAAAATATTTGTCTGACATAAAAAGATGCATCATTTTATGATTTTTTGCATTTTATTAATAAAAAATTATTATCCTTTGATTTTGTTTGATTACAAATAAGATATGTAAAGTACAATTTAAAATACAAAAATTTTAAATGAAAAATGTCTCCTTTGAAAATATCAGAATTACATCCCAAAATTTAAATATTATAATATCATAGCATAAAAATAGCATTGCATTTGTAACTAATATATATGTATATATATATATGTATTATAGGAAAACTTACGTTTAATTCTGTAAAACTTGTTATAAAGTACATTAATTGAATTAGTCAGTAAAACACTAAACACCAAATTTGTAATGATTTTAATCTGCATCATTTCTCAAAGTAAATTGCATATTACAGATATCCCTAATATTTTAATAAAAATAAGAATTGATAAGAAATATTTATTTTATTTGCCATGCCTTCAAAGCTGATAATATGCATAAAAAATGTACAATTTCAACAGAAAGTTTCTTGATTGAAAGCCGGTAGATGGCGCCAAAATAATTTTATCAACGAAACATTAATCCAGTACAAAATAATTCACTGAATTCAGCTTATATTGAATTCAAACTTACTGTTTATTAATGTAAACAGAATTGAAAAACGCATTTCGAAATATTTAAAGACTTTAATATGCTTTTACAAATATTTTAAGAACAGAATCGGATGTCAACCGTATTTTTTTAATGAAACTCTCAAAGGGTTATTCATTTGTTTCTGGATTCGGAATTTGTGCTTCTGAAAGGCAACCTGTTTTTGGTAGGTGGTTATTTTTAATTTGGAATTTAAAACATCATAATTGTATAGCTTTTAGAGAAAACGAAGAAGCAATGATGTAATACATATGATACAACATATCATATCGAAAGTCGAACAATTGCCTTATTTGCGGAATCGGAATGCTTAAGCCTAACATGGTCACGATATGTTTTTCTAACGAAAGATTATCGGGATCCGGATGAGTTCATCCCGGAAGTGTTGTACACTTAGCGCTATTATATATATAATTATCATACCAAATTTCACGTTTCTAACCCTTTCAGTGTCACAAAAATCGCAATTTTAGAACATCTTTCGTTTCTGCCCCACCTGATGGTAAAAGCACACACATAAATTATAGCTTACGTTTCAGTGGGGAATTGTTACTATTGTTTTAAAAATCGGTTTGGTAGTTCTAGAGATTACCTCGTAAAAACAAACAAACAAACAAAAAAAAACACAAACGTCTACTTTTTTATAATATTAGTATAGATTTCTCTTTCTGAAACAATCTAGAGTAAACTCTAGGTTCTTCCAAAATTACAGTTTTTCTTATTGTTGCAACAATACATATTCATGCTGTTTCCAACCATATGAAAAGAATGTTCTAGTTATTATTATTGTTATTGTTGTGGCAAATTCGTAACAATCCTTAACGACTTCATAAATAATTCCAATTATTGTAAATGTTCAACAAAGGGAAAAATAACAACACTGCAACAAAAATTTTAGAAAATGCATTTATACAGTTTGGAACATTTTCGTATCAACCGTATAAGTCTAATTTATGCTGTGTAACTCTTAACTGGTTTTTATCGTATATGAGTTATTTAATACAATTCACAATAAAAAGTGTGCGTGGCAATATTTTATATATACGGGTTAGTATTATTATTTTTACACATTTACATTATTTCTACTTAATATATATAGATACCTACATTTCATTATATGTTTTTTTTTATAATCTGTTTCGTTAAATATACTTAAAGTAAAAAGACAAAATTTCGGTAACATCAGTGTTAAGTCTATCATCTGGTATGCAAATTTTTATTTTTTATATCTGGATACATTAATAGAGTCATCTTATATTAATAACTTTGTTGTATTTTTATCAACCTCTTCAAAAGTTTATTTTGATTAAATGATAAATTGGTATTTAGGTGATCAAAGTGAAAAATCATACAATAATAATTATTATTAAGATTTAGTGAGTACGAGAAACTGCATTCCATATGACATTTTAGGTCCCAATAGTTGTACTAATACAATATTTCAGAAATACAGTGCTCAAAATAAATTTAAGACCACATGCTAATTTTGTTGTTTTGAATAAAATATCGAAAAGAGTTATATATCTTGAATTTAAACACATATATAACATATATGTGAAGTTAATTCAATTGTAAATGTAATATAGTATTTTTATCTACAAATGTTAAAATCTTGTAATATTAACAAATGGAAATAAGTTTAGGACCAGTAGCTTCTTTCAAATCTATGATAACTAGGTGACATCATGACTCTAGTATTTTAATGCGGGTTTCATCTGTGATGATGCTTACAAATTAGTAGTCACCAGATTTAAAGTTTTTGGATGTACAACTGTTGCTTTGAGCATGGGACAGGGGAAATCAGTGACTGAAGAAGATAAGTGTAAAATCGTTTTTTTTTTTTTTCTTGTAATGCAAGCTGAGTGAAAAGCAAAGTGCCGTAAAAATAAATAAATTTAAAACTAAAATAAATAATCATTGTTTAACGTTTGATATACGATTTACAAATAAAAAATATATTACAATTCATCAGGCATACAAGTAAAAATTACATAAATACATTTAATACAATTAAAAAGCAAACGTTTCGAGCTAAATTTTAGCCCCTCATCAGTGCAATAAATAACATTCAAATGACAGAAAACTATCTAACATGTTTATAGTTAAAAATTATTAGCAGTTACAATTAAATAAAGTATAAAAATATCAAAACAATGCTATGTATTCAGGAGGAAGTGCACATGATTCATTTATCGGCGAAGTATGCTTACGAGTTAACACACCTTCCAGAAAAACTCTACTTTTAACATTATTGCAACCGTATCTGATAACTTTCATATTTGCAAAATCTGGGATATGGTCGGTATCTAAGAATGTTGTACAATTTTAGACTTTAGGCTTCCAGATTTGTAGGCACGTTTATGTTCGGCAAGGCGAATGGCGCAAGTACGACCAGTTTCGCCAATGTATACCGAGTCGCTATCTTTACATGGGATACTGTAAATTGAATCGATTTTTAGTAAGGGGGAATTTTAGATTTAGATTTACAAAGTAAATTTTTCAAAACATTTTGTGGCTTGAATGATGTACTGATATTATGAGACTTCAAAAGGCTAGAAATTTTTTCAGAAAGATATTTGTTGTATGGTAGAGATATGTAAATAGTGGGAGCCTTACAAATTACAGAGGATGACACACGATGCTCACAAAAAATCCTTTTTATCCATCTTAAAGGATAGCCATTTTTAATTAAGTCAGTAAATATCTTCTTTTTTTCAAATTAGAAGGCTGCATCAGAATTACAATAACTTTTAGCTCTGTGGATTAAGGTTCTAACGACTGCGATTTTATGGGAGAGTGAGTTCACGGATTCAAAATTTAGGTATGAGGTATGTAATATGAGGTACCTAAATTTTGAATCCGTGAATCCACTCTCCCATAAAATCGCAGTCGTTATAACTTTAATCCACAGAGCTAAAAGTTATTGTAATTTTGATGTAGCCTTCCAATTTGAAAAAAAAAGAAGATATTTACGGACTTAATGAAAAATGGTTATCCTTTAAGATGGTTAAAAAGGATTTTTTCTGAGCATCGCGTGTCATCCTCTGTAATTTGTAAGGCTCCCACTATTTACATATCTCTACCATACAACAAATATCTTTCTGAAAAAATTTCTAGCCTTTTGAAGTCTCATAATATCAGTACATCATTCAAGCCACAAAATGTTTTGAAAAATTTACTTTGTAAGTCTAAACCTAAAATTCACCCCTTACTAAAAATCGGTTCAATTCCCATGTAAAGATTGCGACTCGGTATATATTGGCGAAACTGGTCGTACTTGCGCCATTCGCCTTGCCGAGCATAAACGTGCCGACAAATCGGGAAGACAAAGTCTAAAATTGTACAGCATTCTTTAGATACCGACCATATCCCAGATTTTGCAAATATGAAAGTTAACAGATCCGGTTAATATGATAATGTTAAAGGTAGAGTTTTTCTGGAAGGTGTGTTCACTCGTAAGCAAACTTCGCCGATAAATGAATCATGTGCACTTCACTTCCTCCTGAATACATAGCATTGTATTGATATTTTTATACTTTATTTAATTTTAACTGCTAATAATTTTTAACTGTAAACATGATATATAGTTTTCTGTCATTTGAACATTATTTATTGCACTGATGAGGGGCTAAAATTTAGCTCGAAACGTTTGCTTTTTAATTGTATTAAATGTATTTATGTAATTTTTACTTGTATGTCTGATGAATTTTAATATATTTTTTATTTTAAATTTAAAACTGTTGTGCGCAAGTTTCTTTATGATCCGTTGAACTAGGGAAAAATTTAAATAAACGGACGGCCATCAAAATTCTCAGTGGAATTCTCAGTGTAAACAGAACAATATTAGAATGGGGGTTCAAAATTATTCCTATTCTTCTACAATAAAATCTGCTCTAGAACTCTGAGTAACATCCAGGACAGTTATAAATGCATTAAAAATGTATTAAATAAGCTAAATTTGAAGCGCAGCCAAAACTACGAAAGTACCACACTTTTGCAAGACTAAAATTCCCATCATTCAATGTCTTAAAATTCAATCTATAGCGAAAATTGGTTTTACTAATGGAAAATAATTGAACCTTTATGGACCAGATAGTTTAAGATATTTCAGGGATGATTTGCAAAGGCAGTCATGTCTGCTTTCAAGGTCTCTACAAGGTTGTGGCTCAGTGGAGGTGAAGGAATAAAGGAAGATGATAATAAAAAATCAGATTATAGATAAACAAATAGTTACCGAATTGTTAGTGAAAACGCAGATGCTTATAGTCTGAAATGACAAATCCTATTAAGGTGCTTTTGAAACGGATAAATGAACACCTTTCTGTGTTGAAGTAAAAATGCTATTGTTAAAATTTTTAAATCTTAAAGGGAAAGTGTAATTGCTACCAACTCGTTTTCAAACAAGTAATCGATTGAGACTAGACAGAGATTACTGCGAAAGACTGGTTGACTCTCCAAAGTGGTCTCATTTATATATTCTCTTAATGATGATGTCAACTAAGCGTGAACTGGTGACATATTTACGATTTTAGAAAATCCTCCATATTTCCTTTAAGTTTCATCCGAGAAATGGACACGTTGCTTGGAATTAATGCTTTCCTTGTTAAAAAATAGCCCAATTGCTTTCATTTCGAAATAGGCCATTTGCCCTTTCAAAACAGGTTATGAATGTATACCAGAGCTTCTAGAAAGGGATTTAGGAACAACCTCGTTGAAAAGAATAAGAAAAATGTACAGTATTAGGCAATGCCGCGATGACTATAACGTATCTATGATGGCTTCACGCCCATGAAAACAAATGATAAACATCACTTGATACTGCAACCTCGTTGTATTGAAATCTAAAAAAGGAATGAAATTTCGTGCTGATGCGATCACTATAACATATGTACGCGTAGGGGAGACCGGGGCAAGATGACGAGCGGGGCAAGATGACGAATGTCTTAATTTTTCCGTTTTTCACTAGGTGGCAGCATCTACCGGACATTACTGGCTCTCCTATCGGCCGTTCGTCAAACAATAGTATAGAGACGCTAAAATCGCCATTTTTGTGTTAGATGTGAAGTTTTGCTTGTTTGCTGCTGCCACGTTATAACTTTTATGCATGCGTAAATAAGCTCTGCTACAGATACAGGTAAGATATATCGTTTCTCTTTAATATTTATGAGTAACTTAGTTTAAATATTACCTATTACCATGAATAAATGTCAATTAATTGCCTTCCTTCATGGCAATAAAACGAATATTTTTAAACAGGCAGTCTGGGGCAAGATGACGAGCTCCGTGTTTCGGAATTTATTAAACTAACTGTGTTGTCCATTCTATTTAAATCCTGTAAACTCTTGCTTGTCTGTGTGTTTGTCCGCGCGACCTTGCTCTTCTACCTCCTCTGGGGCTAAGGGGCGCATGGAATCGTGGGAGGTGTCTTTCGAAAGAGGGCGATCAGAGGAAGACAATTTTGCCGTTCGCTAAGCCCCCCTAGTACCCCCACAAAAGAAAAGCCCTGTCGGGGTCGTAAATCCGCTTCCAAGCGCCCGATCGGTACGAGGGGAGTACCGTTCGACGGGGTTCGACCTCTGGGTCAAGACCTCCCCAATTCCAAGCTGGTAACCCTCCCCCCAAGTAATTGAAATATTGTGACCCACCAGCAGAAGAATGGATCCAGTGCTGTAAATGCCAAGAGTGGTGGCATGAGGAATGTTCCAATTATGAAAATGGTATTTCTATTTGTGACTATTGTTAGCTGCACAACTAAACAGTTCAACATTACATTACAATGCATTATGCTTAGTCTGATACTTTGTAAGATGTAAAAACACAGTTATCATTTGTTAAATCATGTAACATATTGAAAAGATAACATATGTTCAACATTTTTCAGTGTTGTCATCTTGCCCCAAGGCCAAAGTCATCTTGCCCCAGTACTTTTGCAAGATGACGATTTGTTAATGTTATTAAAAATAAAATTATCCTTTATTTGTCTTTATTTGTTTTATTTGAAAAATTAAATGGTAGTATATTTAATACTACAAGGAATAGTCTAACAAATCATGTAAAATTAATTTTACTATACTTAAAAATGAAATGAAAACAACAAAATTGTTAACATCGTCATCTTGCCCCGGTCTCCCCTACTTCGCAACAACAACAAAAAATCATGGGATATATTGTAATATATTGTATGGGATATATTGTATATCTCTATGTAAAAGAACCTCAGAAATACATAAGATTAGGTAATGCAACGATCACTATAACGTATGAATAAACACTTTGCGAACACAAAAACAAGAACAAAAACAAATCATTGATGCATATGCCTCATTGTCCTGGTATCATAAAAACACCTGAATTTTGGTAATTCTGCGATCACTATAACATGTGTGTGCAACTCACACCGTTGAAATGAAAATCATTGGATTCTACTGCCTCGTAAAATAGCAATCTAAAATGTACATGAAATTCACTAGAGCCGCGTTCACTAGAACGTATATATTTATCTTCATATTTGCGTGTGTGAAAAGCGCTTTCTTGCCACGAAGTCTAGTGATTTAAAAATAATATGCCACCGGGCGTTAATGGGTTAAATAAATCAAACATTTCCATTTTAAATTTTGGGTGTGAATACGGAATATGTGAATAAAAAATCAACTGAATTGGGAACATTGATGGTATCATAAATGATATCGTAGGCTTTTAAGATTTAATCATAAAGCATTTAAATCATGCATCGAAACACACATGCTGCAGAAAGTGTCCGAAATTTCTACCATAATGTCTTACACAGCCTTGACATACCGCCGCATGGAACATTTAACATTCTGGAAGTTTCGCATCGCCGCTATAGCTCGGATCTCCCCGGCAAGTACAGAGATTCGAACGACAAGGTCTTCAACTTTTCTATCGGCGAATACGCTATTAGTTTCATATGATATCAAGAAATCAAAGAATGCTTTGCTCGGCGACTTAGCAGGCCAATTAATCAAACCACCACGACCGATCCAATACTGTGGAAATATAATTCAGATATTTCCGAACTTTATTTGTGAAATGGGTAGTGGTTTCATCCTGCTGGAACCACATTCAGTGGCGCAACAACTGACGAACATGTTATTCTTCGAAAAATTCCAGCATTACATGCTGTAGAAAGACCAAGTACTTACTACCGCTCTGACGAGGATTATTGAGATAAGGTCCAATTATGTGGTCTCTAACAATGCCCTTCTAAATACTTAGAACGGAATGTTCGCGTACCGTATCCAGGAATCGATTAAGCCAAAGAGGAGGCAACATTTTCATCGTCTTAGAGTACAAATATGAACACAATGTTTTTAAAGTGAATATGTTTTTCGTTTTGTGATATTATTCTACTCCAAATGTACACCATGTTGATTATAATTAGTGCAAGATAAATTAGATTTAAAATACCAGTTTTACGACAATTGCACACCAAAATAGGGAGTCCATTAATGGACGTTTGTTAGGTTGAAGGTTTCTTCTCTTATAAAATTTGCCTCAAGAACAAAAAAGATGCAGCATATAAGGGCATTCTGTTTAAGAAAACAAGTACTAATATATATCATCTGTTGATAATCTTCGAGTTTTAGCGAATGGACGCGTTGCAAATAGTATGAACGCATATCGTTAGCTGACAGAATAGTCTAAGAGGTAGATTAGTAAATACTCAATTCTACCTACCACTCGAATACTCGTACTTAGAGTACCCGTGGAACAACGTAGAAGTTTCTCCTCCTTGTCCGAAATACATGCAGATCATATCCGATTCATGGCAATACTAAAATTTTTTCATAAACCAAAAACATTCAGTCCAGGGAACTGTCTCCCCTAAAAGTGTTCCTGCTATGAGCGCTTAGCGCCTCGCCTGTTACAGTATATTTAGTTTCACATTCAGAATGCGTGGCAGCAAATTTACGATTTATGAATTCGCCCATCGTACAATCTCAGTGGACGGTAAAACGAAATTAATAAGCAGAAACAATGCAGCAAAAAAGTTCGTGAATTCGAAAGTAATAGAAGAATATTTCTATATTCAAGTGCCGTGTTGAAAGTTTTCAAATTAAAATCCTGATGCCTTTTCTTCATTTTATTAACAGTAAACATAAACACAACAATTAAAATATTTAACTCTTAAATAAAACCTTTAAGAAATTCCATGGGAGCATATCAAGCAAAGCTCCATTTTCGAGATCACTTTATTCCATCTGAAAAAAAAAAAACAAAAAACAAAACAAAAAAAAAACAATAGTTTTCTCACCAGTTCGGAATTATGACGTAGTCAAAACTCCGCCCTGGATCACGTGATCCAATAAATTCTCAACAGACGGGTTTCAAAAGCTGGTTTACTGAGGGAACTTTGCGCGCAATAACTTAGCAGAGACGAAGCTTGACTGGCGAGCAAACATCCAGAGTCCCCTAACAAAAAATTGTGGAAAATGGAAAGTTCAAGTACAGAGCTGGATTTCTGTTTTTCGGCGTATCGGCGTATCGGCGAAACCTTTCCACTGATTCACTATGATAGGTTACTCGTGAGTCAAACTTCCCAGCTACTAAACTCTAGTGCCTTAGCTCAGATGTTTTAGCCGAGCATTGCACCAGAGTTGACAGTTCGCTACTATTTTTAAATTGGGATTACTTGATTACCGGGCACTTATTGAAGTAGAAATATTAGCGTTATTCGATGACAGATTAAACATTGAAAAACAAATTACTATTTCAAAAAAGTTGCGGCGATAATCAATATGAATTTTAAAAAAAGTAGCAAATGGCAATATCGTCTTGTACCTGTTCTCATACAATGTGCTCTACCACATGAAGAATTCATCTCAGACTTTGCAGTGCTGTGTGACTTCGAAGCGTCTTTGATTCTCCGACCCTTTCCGCAAGTTTCTCTAACTGTTGTTGAATCAAATTGAATATTATTAAACAGAAACACGTGCCAGTAATTCTGACGTCATAACGATGCTAACAATAATGTGACTACAACTATTAGAGAGTTAAAACTATGGAGCGAATTACGCTGCATTATTCGCTTCTAGCTATGGCGTAACTGTTTTTAACACAGAATAGGGAAAAGTATGAGCTGCCAAATAAGATTTGTTTTAAAATTGCAAATCGAGATTTAAAAATAATTTTCAAGTATGAATTTCATAAAACCGGTTACCAAGTATAAAACAACAAATAAACATTTATAACCAGCAATAAATATTTATTTTCTGCAATAATGTAAAGTGCATTTTCAGAAATATGAATATACAAAACCAAGGAAAAAGTATCAGCGTTATCACAATTTGAAATTGATTGCCCCGAAGTTTGTCGAAAGCTGTTTTTTCACCCTCCTCACTTATAAAATATATTGCACTTTTTTTTTTAATGTTAACAAAGGTTGCAGTAATTTCTTTGAAACTTCGTATGTAGGCAGTTTATAAGTGATATTAGGACACAGGCTGCTAATTCCATTTAAATATGTACTTAGTTTTTAATGAAATTCGAAACCTCTTTATTTGAATTTGTAATTGAATCTCTCTCAAAAAGCTGCTTTTTGGCGTGGTTGGTGGGCAATTAAAAAATATACATTAAATGTAAAAATCCATCAGAGTTTTTAATTAAAAATTATTTTTGCAGTATGTTTTGTAACCAGAGTAGCTTGGATTGGGTGTACTTACTGTAGATCCAAGTAGATCAACCCCAAAATCTACTCGGGGTATACCTCCTTATGTTACAAAACTTTTTTTATAAATAAAAAGAATGATTTAGAATACAAAAAGTTCTTGAAATGAATATAATTGTTATTTCAATTTGCTTTTTAGTAAATTATTAAAAATGTTCATTATTTTGAATAGCTGCAGATCATAAAAATTATTAAAACTTTAAAATTAAAATAGAATGACAAAAGAAATGGTTAACAAAATATGAGTTAATTATTTCTATTATTTTTAAAATGAGAACTAGCACATTCAGAAACACTGATTAATAATTAACTTATTCTTTCCGTCCTATTAAAAATAGGCTAGTTATTAAAAGAACATAAAACGAAAATATATAACTCAGTATAAATTTTTATTTAAGTTCTTTTTATCTTTTATTCAGAACATCAAATACCTTAATATACTTTCAATATACTGACAAAATTAATTACTTTGATCAATGTAGTGCAAATTAATTATGTTTTTCCTTTAGACAAAGTCGGCAAGTAATAAAAAAAAACTATAGGTGTTAAAATGTTAAAAGCCATCGTTGCTGCAATGTTAACTTTGAGTGGGCGTAAAGATAAAAACTGTAGCTATTCATAAAGTGAAATGTAACCTTTTTTCCTGTATTTTTTCTTTAAAAAATTTAAAAGTAGAAGGATTTTCCGACAACATTCGTTTTTCCTTTTCTTAATTCTTAATTCTTTTTCGTTATGAAATAAAATGCTTGTATAAAAAGTTATTAGAAAATTTTAAAAGTTCATATTAGAATAAACTATTAACTCATAGAAATTAGTTATTGACATAAAAATTTTTAAAAACAAATCTCTAACAAGTCACAATGAGCTAAAAAGAAAAAAAAAAGTATAAATGTAAAAATAGTTCTTTTAAAAACACTCTTTTATAAGCATTCAATGTTCATATAGGAAATTACGTCTCATTTTATGGTGTAATTCATGTTTTTTTCTCAAAACTTTCTGTTACAACACATAAATTTGGGGCGAGAACCAAACTTGTTTATGAAATATTCACTGCTTCTTTTCGCTTGGTAGACAGCGCAAGAAAGTGAATTTCTTAAAATATATTTTTGCTTTATTTCTTTTTTAAAATACAGCAACATGACGGAAAAAATAAAACTTTCTTAAGATGTAATTTCTTGGGCTTTCTAAATTGATTCCTCAATTTATAATCGTAAAATATTAATTGATAAAAGCATATATTTTTAAAAATAATACTATGCTCTTCATTTTTCAATTCCTACTATTAGTTTACACTCTCCCTATATTTATTTATATATCTTGTTCAAAATTTCAACCGTTAATAAAATACTTATAATTCATCCTATTAAGTTGAAATAATTTTTTTAACTTGTACTGGATGACAATTGGTGTTAATACAGATTTTTCAAATATTAATTCATTAATTCAATTTTAATTAATTAAATTTAGTTTTATATGGGAGACAAAATGCCGGCCATTGGTTATTGAACAGCATTTAATGCATCTTCATATCTATAAGGGGGTTACCATAGGGGGGACCCTGTTCTGTCACCAAATACAGCCAAGTTTGTCGCCAACTTCGCGATATATCGCCAAATTTGGCGACCAAAATGAGCCGCCAAAAGGGACGCCAACTTGACGATATCTCTAATATTTCGCCAAATTCCCATAGACTTCCATTGTAAAAATATTTGCTTATAGAAAATCAACAAATTGAGATATTTTAATGCAATAAAAACTAATATTAGCTATAAACTAATATTAGACTAAACTATAAACTATAAACTATAAACTATAAACTATAAACTAATAAAACTAATAAACTAATATTAGCAATAAAAACTAATATTATACTAAATTTTTCTTTGATGACCTAAGTAGGAATTGACTTTAAAAACAAAATTTTTATATTACTTGTTTATTTATAATTTATTGTTATTCCAGGTTCACAATCCTTTGGCCTGTTTTGGCGAGCGTTTATTAGCGGATCATTAAATCAATTGTTATTTAAACGTATATAAAATTGTACGTGCTACAGAGAATATTTAACGATATAACGAGCGAGCTAACGGAAAAGATCCTTAATATTAAGTTATTAATTTATAATTATTTTTAAAAATATTAAAATGTTGCATTGTCTTCGGAAACACGCCTGTGAACGTTATTTTTATTATCCTATCCTAATAGGAAGTGGCTTAAAAATCGATTTCAAAATTAAATTTTTATATACAAAAACCAGGCCGAGTTAAGTACTTCTCAAATCCAAAATGGCAATTTTATGACATAAGTTTTAATTCATTTTTGTTTGGAAATGCATGAAACTAGCAGGTGTTTTTGTTCAAACAACTATGCAACAGAACTATTTTTAAAGTTTTTTTTTTTTTTTTTTTTTTTTTTGCAAACGCAATAGATGGTGTCAAAGTGAGCGTTTTGAGCCGAATTTCCTTGCTAAAAATGAATAACCCCTCAAGGATGGATCTTTGTCACGTGATCAAAATATCTTATAACTCAATAGATTATTTATCAAACAATGAAAAACACGGTTCGATTCCAAATCGTTTCCATCGTCAGGCCTTCCAATTTTATATCTTTTCGTTAAAAAATAAATTTATAAATGTGTCAAAACGTTTTGCGCTTATTGAGCAGAGTAGTTGAAAACAGCCTGAAATAAAAGAGTGTAAAAATGAGACAAAATTAAGAAAATAGTTATATGGCTGAAGTTGAAGCTTCTGATTTGGAAATTCATCAGTTAGAAATATAACCATGGTGTTTCTTTATGTGCAGAGAATTTTTTTTTTTCAGAGAAGACAGAAAAAACTAGTTTTTATTGTAGCAAGTGAATCAATAAAATTGTCTTCATTTCAATGGGGAGGGCTTGAACCTCATGATCCCCTACATATCCTTCCTTTCCCTGACCTTCAATCCATTTCTCAAACACTCATTTGGGACAGAATAGTGTAAAAGGCTTTCTAGTTTTCATTATATTTGTCCCAATTGTCAGAGGCATTACAATTGTCCAACACTGTCATTACGGAAATCGTAGCACTAACGCTGGCGGGTACTGCCAGTGCTTCTGTCTAAACATCAAAGGATTGTGTATAGAAATCTAAAATGAAAAAAAAAATCATACAACTGGATTTCGGATATTTTGTAGGTACACGAGTCAAAAGTTAGGAAAGGGACTTTCTATTTTTGAAGTGAGTTATTTATCGCGCACCACAAACATTTTGTTCATTTATAATATCAATTACTAACTGATCAGGGTTGCCTGCTTAGCCTCCATTTTTATCCAACAATTTCAACTTGACACCGGAATTTCCTGAAGAAGAATTTTCACTTTAAGCAATGAAGAAAGTTCTGTCATTAAATAAATCCGAAAATACTTTTGAAGTTTCTAATGTGAATCTGAATTTTCTGTCTAAAAGTGGAGGCCAAACTGGCAACCCTATAACTGACCCGTCTGGGCCTGGAATAAGAGAAATCAAATAAATAATCACAAAAAAATAAGGAATAGCAGAAGACAAAATGCACTACATTGCAAGGCTACAAAAAATCTGGTGAAAAATTTAAAAAAGCCACGCCTCTAGCTTTTATTGTTTTTAGGCGGCTTTTTTTGTGGCCAAAATTGACCTTTTTTAAAGAAAATTTGCTTTTATACAGTGAAGCATTTTAATTGTAAACTGTACACTTTAAGTATTTTCAATTAGTTTTAAAGATATTTAATTGAGTTAGAATAGAATTAAATATAAATGAACTAATTTTTCAATAATGAAGACATGTTAATATTAAAATAACACATTACTACAGTTGCCAGTTATTTGTAGTCATAATAGAAAATATTCCAATTAAATTTGAAATGGGTGCAGAATTAATCAACGAATACTATGTAAAATTCGATATAAATCGTAATTTAGAGCGTTATAAGCTCATTCCACACTTTTAAATTTGATTTCTGTCTTTAGGAACCATTCTTTTTGAGTATTTGTATCTTAAAAGTGACGGCTATTTCAAATAAATTTCCCATCAGTATCACAAAAGTCGTAAGTTTTGGACATGTTTTCCACCTGCATGCTTTGAAATTTCGAATTTTTTTTTAAAAACTGCGTTCAATGCGTGCAATTTGCATCTTAAAGGTAAGGGCCATGTCAAATTTCAAGTATCTATCCTTAACAATTGCATAGAAATCGTAATTTAAAACGTTTTTAGAACATTTTTCTCACATTTCACTTTAAAAATTTCGTTTTTTTTTTTAAACATTTCCGTGTCTCCATTTACGTCTAAAAAGTAACCATGTCAAAAAAAAAAGAGTTTCTGTCTCTAATAATTCATAGAAATGGTAATTTAAAACGCTTTCGACTCACTTCGCCCTTCTAAATTAAAATTTTTTTAGAAAGCATTCTTAGCAACCATTTACACTTTAAAATTAACCGCCATGCCTAATTCCAAGTTCCTAGTCCCTTCACTAGCACAAAAATCGTAATTTAAAATGTTTATTTTTCCACCTGCAATTTTTTAAATTTCGAACTTTTTAAAAAATTGTTCAGTGCGTGTATTTGAATCTTATGAGTAGAAGCCATATACTTAATTTCAAGATTTCTATCCTTAACGATTCGTAATTTAGAAAAATTTTCGAAATCATAATTTAGAACGTTTTTAGAACACTTTTCGCTTATTACATTTTTTAAATTTCGAATTTTTTAGAAATTGTATTTAGAGAGCATTTAAATCTTAAAAGTAATTATCGTACCAAATTTCAAGTCTCTAAACCTTTCAGTATCCCAAAATAGAAATTTTTAGAATGTCTTTCTTTTCTGCACCACCTAATGGTTGCACCGACATAAAACATAGCTTATGTTGAAGCGGGGACTGACACCATCAATTTGTCACCATTATTTTTAAAACGGTTCGGTAGTTCTGTAGATTACCCCGTAAAAACAAACAAACAAACAAAAAACCCCGCAATCGTTTACTTTTTCATAATATTAGTATACATTTCTCTTTCTGACACATACAACAATCTAGAGTTAAATTCTAGATTCTTTCAAAATTACAGTTTTTCTTATTGTTGCAACAATACATATTCTGGCTGTTTCCAACAATATATGAAACGATTGTTCTGGTTATTGTTATTGTTGCGGCAAATTCCTAACAATCCTTAGTGACTTCATAAATAATTCCAATTATTGTAAATGTCCAACAAAGGAAAAAACAACAACACTACAACAAAAGTTTTAGAAAATGCATTTATACAGACAGTTTGGAACATTTTCGCATTATTTCATAAGTGTAATTTATGCGGTGTAACTCTTAATTTGTTTTTATCGTGTATGAAATATTTAATACAATTCACAATAAAAAGTGTGTGCGACAATATTTTATATATACGGGTTAGTATTATTTTTTTTACACATCTGCATTATTTTTTCTTAATATATATAGATACCTACATTTCATTACATGTTTTTTATAATCTGTCTCGTTAAATATACTTAAAATAACTCGTTAACTATACTTATAAGTAAATTGACGAATTCTCGGTAACATCAGTGTTCAATCTATCATCTTGTATGCAAATTTTTATTTTTTATCTCTCAATATATTGATAGAGTCATCTCATATTAATAACTTCGTTGCATTTTTATTAACCTCCTGAAACATAAAGGTAAAAGCTTATTTTTATTAAGTGAAAGATTGGTATTTAGGTGATCAAAGCGAAAAATCATAGAATAATAATAATTATTAAAATTTAGTGAGTAGAAGAAAACTGCATCCCATATGACACTTTAGCTCCCAATAATTGTACTAATGCAATATATCAGAAATACAGTGTTGAAAAAAGTTTAAGACTATATGCTAATTTTGTTGTTTTGAATAAAATTCCGAAAAGTGTTATACATCTTGAATTTAGACACATATACGTATCTGATATAATATGAGAAAATAATTCCATTGTAAATGTAAAATAGTATTTTTATCTACAAATGTTAAAATCTTATAACATTAACAAATGGAAATAAGTTTAGGACCAGTTACTTCTTTCAATTCTATCATAATTAGATGATGTCAGGGCTCTAGTATTTTAAAGCAAGATTCATCTGTGATGATGCTTATATGTTATTAGTCGCCAGGTTTGAAGTTTTTGGATGTGCAACTTCTGCTTTGAGCATGTGGCGAGGGAAATCATTGACTGAAGAAGATAAGGCAAGGGTTTTTTCGGATTACAGGAAGAGTGAAAAGCAAATTGTCGTAAAAATAAATAAATTTAAAACTGTTGTGCACAATTTTCTTTATGATCCGTTGAACTAAGGAAGATAGGAAAGAAACGGACGGCTATCAAAATTATCAGCGGAATTCTGAGTGTAAACAGAACTATTTTAGAATGGGGGTTCAAAATTTTTCCTATTCTTCTACTATAAAGTCTGCTCTTGAACTCTGAGTAACGTTCAGAACTGTTATAAATGTATGAAAAACGCATGAAATTCACTAAATTCAAAGCGCAGTCAAAACTACAAAAGCATCACACTGTTGCAAGACTAAAATTCGCATCGTTCAATGTCTTAAAATTCAATCTATAGCAAAAATTGGATTTTACTAATGAAAAAAAAAACTGAACCTTGACGGACCAGATGGTTTAAGATATTTCTGGCATTCTTTACGAAGTAAGCCATGTCTGCTTTCAAGGTCTGTAAAAGGTGGTGGTTCAGTGATGATTTGGGCAGGCTTTAATGCAAAACGAAATACAGGTTTGGTTTTCACCAAGGAAAAGATGAACTCCTTTGACTATCAAGATATTCTTGGTAATAATTTTGTTCCACTTAAAGATGAACTTAAGTATCAGAATTTGGTTTTGCTTCAAGATAACGCTTCTATTCTCAAATCTGTGTCAACTTCAGAATGGTTATCTGAAAACAACATTAAAACTTTGCACTTTCCAGCTAAAAGTCGTGACCTAAATGCTATAGAAAGCTTATGATGAATATCGGTTCGTCAAGTTTACACCAACGGAAAGCAGTTTGATTCAATTGTTGATTGAAAGCAGCCATTTTGGAAACAGGAAACCAAACACTTATTTTCACATGCGAAAACCTGGGCAAATTATTGCAAAAGAGTCTTTCGGAAGTCATCCGTTTTAAGAGGAAGCAAAAAAAAAAAAAAATATTGAAAATTAATGCCCAAACTATTTACATGTATAATTTAAATATTAAATTTACTGGTCCTAAACTTTTATCCACCAAGTTGTGTTATGCAGAAATTAATTTTTGATTAAAAAAAAAAAAAAAAACATATTATTGTAATCTAACACAAATAACAAAACTTCCAAAACTTTTTGTGTATGATTATCGTTTTTCATTAAATTAAGAGAATTTTATTGTTTTCGTTGGTAGTCCTAAGCTTTTTTCAGCACTGTATGAATATTTAGGTTCTAATTAGTATCTGTCAGGCCGAAATACTGAAACATTGAGTCACATAAAATTAAAAGTCATTATTTTGAAATTAAAAAAAAAAATATATATTTTTTTACTTCATGTTCATAATTTAGTGGTATAATGTTTGCAATGACGGCTGACGAATCTTCATTTTCATATAGTTATTCAGTCATCAATTACCTCAGATTGCTGAAATGCTAATCTTTCGGCATGTGCCTCCCTTACTCTAATTTCATCAAGCGTGTATTTTGCGAAAGGCGCTTAAATGAGGATATTCTCTGAACAACGAGATTTACTTAAGGCGACTTAAATTGCTCTAAATGACAAATTAAGCAAATTTCTTTTAAAAGTGTGCATGTAATATATTGGGTCGTTCGGAAAGTCGTGTCCGCTTGGGAAAATCAATTCGTACCGGAAAATTCTATCCTTTATTTATTAGAGAATGATTCCGATATCTAATGTTTAATAATTACCGGGCAGAATTTTCCGGTACCAATTTATTTTCCCAAACGGACACGACTTTCCGAACGACCCAATATAATTAAAAACTAAACTCTTCCGCTACCAGGCAATGCATGGGATATCTTTTTTAAAATATTAATTGAGTATGCTTTGCCTATTTTGAATTTAGTCATTGGAGGTGAAGGAATAAAAGAAGATGATAATAGAAAATCAGATTATAGTTAAAGAAATAGTTACCGAACTGTTAGTGAAAACGCAGATGCTTATAGTCTGAAATGACAAATCCTATTAAGGTGCTTTTGCAACGGATCAATGAAGAGTTTTCTGTGTTGAAGTAAAAATGTTATTGTTAAAATTTTTAAATCTTAAAGCGAAAGTACAATTGCTTTCAATTCATTTTCAAACAAGTAATCGTTTGAGACTAGACTGAGATTACTGCGAAAGACTGGTTGACACAAAGTGGTCTCATTTATATAATATCTTAATTATGACGTCAACTGAGCGTCAACTGGTGACATACTTACGATTTTAGAAAATTCTCCATATCGCCTTTAATTTTCATCCGAGAAAGGGTCAGCTTCCTGCAATTAATGCTCTCTTTATTAAAAAAAAAAACTCAATTGCTTTCATTTCGAAATAGACCATTTTCCCTTTCGAAACAGGTTATAAATGTATACCAGAGCTTCTAGAGAGGGATTTATGAAAAATCTCGTTGTAAAAGAATATAAAAAATACACAGTATTAGGCAATGCCGCGATCACTATAACATATCTATAACAGATTCACGCCAATGAAAACATATCATAAACACCTTTTCAAACCGCAACCTTGTTGTATTGCAATCTAAAGAATTAATGAAATTCTCTAATGATGCGATCACTATAACACATGTACGCGCCCACGAAAATAATAAGAAAAAAATTATCGTATATAGCAACCTCGTTGTAAAAAAAAATCTCCGCAATGCATAGGATTAGGTAATGCAACGATCACTATAACGCATGTATCAGCACTTTACGAACACGATAAAAGCAACAAAAAGAAATCATTGATGCAACAAACTATTCGTTCTGGAATCTTAAAAACACCTGAAATTCGGTAATTTTGCTATCACCATAAAGCACGTGTGTGCGACTTACTCCGTTAAAATGAAAATCATTGGATTCTACAGCCTCATAGATTAGCAATCTTAAATATACATGAAATTCACTAGAGCGGTGATCACGATACCGCAGGTATCTGTGCTTTGCGCCCATGAAGAATAAACAGTTAAATTTAAAAAATAAAAAAACCCGACTGCGTGAAAAGCGAACTAATTAATTATTTCTCATCAATGTGAAGCTATTTTTTTTTCAATTCCTTCTATTAGCTCACACTCTCGCTATATATATCTTGTTTAAATTTTCAATCGTTAATAAAATACTTATTATTCATCCAATCAAGCTGAAATAATTTTTTTAAACTTGTAGTGGATGACACTTGATGTTAATTCAGTTTTTTCAAATATTAATTCATTAATTAAATTAAATTAATTAATTTTCAATAATCGAGAGAGCCCTCTCCTTGATCAAGGTATTTTAAGACCGAGAGAGCCCTCTTCTTGATCAAGGCATTTTAAGCGCTACTCAGCATGAAAGAAGAATGGGAAAAAAATTATCTTATTGACCTTAGTAGGAATTGACTTAAAATATTTTTTTTATATTACTTCTTTATATTACTTACCTATTTTTTTTTATTATTTACTTGTATTGATGACTTTTAAGTTGTGTTTAATTGTTAGTTCCTATCTATAAACACTGTTTTGATAAGGTCTATAGACGTCTATGATGGTTAGAGTTGCAATAAAGCAAGAGATCCACAATGCATACACAACTTCCAGGTTGTATAATATTTTAACGGAGCTTCTGACTATAAAATAGTCAATGAAACATCGTCTTCATTTTAAAATACCTATCCAATGATATGCCACTCAATAGGGTGCGTAATTTTTTTTTTCGTCTCTACCGCTATTTTGTATTTTACGGCCGCCATTTTGAATTTATGAAATCAAAACCTAGCCTAAAACAATTGGGTCGTTAAGACGACGAATTGATAGAGACCTCATTCATTAAAATCCATCCAGCTGTTGGGATGTTTCGAGAGTATAAAGAAATCCACATACACAGATACGCGTGAAACACATAACCCTTCTTTTCAATCGGGTAAAAAAGCACAGGCTGCAGCGATGTCGCTACGCAGAAATTTCATAAGCAAAATGAAATTCGATAATGCCGCGATTACTATAATATTAACTATCACTAATTCTTAATTTATAGTACTAATATTGCTGTTAACATGCCTCGTTTCCATACACCATTCATATTGGGCAGCGGGCAATCCCTCAAGACAACAGGGCAATATCCGTCTACTGGCTTCTAGAGTTATTGATCCTCTTTCTTTGAACGTCAGGTCTACTGAATTACAGAGATTTGGTCAGCTAAGTCGCCATGTCTCCAAATCAGTCGCCAGGATCAACCAATAGGTTTTCCTTTATTGTAATTTTTGATTCTTTGTTCAACATAATTATCGATGGATTCTTTTTCATTGTTTAAATTTGCGTTGTTTCCATTGTTTGCTGTTTTTGATATTATTTGTAGGATTTTGTTTTTATTATTAAGAAAGTCTGCAAAAGAAAAAGCAATTTTTTTTTCAAGGCATCAGACATTTTAGAACTGAGAGAAGGCTTAAACTTGCGCAAAAAGTTTATTGAATTTTAAGATGTTTTAAAATGGATTCTTAAAATATTTTTCTCACTGATAAAAAGTAATAGTAGGAAGTGCACTATCAGTTTTAAGAAACAACGGCTGAATAGAAATTCAGACGATTTAGAGATAAAAAAGAATGAATAATAATAATAATAACAATTATAATAATAATAATAATAATAATAATAAGCTAATTAGAGATTTAGAACCAGGATAATTAAATTTCGTTAGCTAAACTTCTAATGCTTTCATAATTGTTTATGATAGGGATTAATTTCAGAAAAGGATTTATCTGAAATGAGCATACTATTGAAAGGCAAGGGTTAAACCATCGATCAAATTATCAGTTGTAGCCTTTGTTCTCCTTAGTTCATTAAATCGTACTTGCATTGATAAGATTTTGTTTTAGATTTTATCAAACTAATTTAAAAATATATATCCTACAGAAAACAGCATTTCAAGAAAATGAAATTATATTTCAAGAGAAAAGAAATGGGCAAAAGAAATATGCAAATGATGCAAGTCAAAGAAGAAACAAAGGCATTCATGCATTGGAGGTACATTTCTAAATACTTATTTTAGCCTCTTTTCCATTCAGTTCTATTATTATACTTCATTGATACATTTCTTATTCTTTATTTTAGGGATAGATATCATAGAACGAGTTTTTAAAATATATATCCTTCCGAAATACAAAAGTCGAAGTAAGAAATATTGCCTTTCAAGAAGCAACAATTAGATCCAGGGGAGATTGAAAGAATGTAAGTTAGGAAATTACATTCAAACATCGGAGGTATGCATCTAATACTAATTTTATCCTTTCTTCTATTTAGATATTTTATTATACTTCAATAATATTTTTCCATTTTTTTATTTCAGGTACAGATATTATAACATGCATTTAAAATATATATCCGGAATGCAAAATTCGAAGTAAGAAAAATCACATTTCGAGAAGCAAGTGGATGCAGGGAAGACGGAAAGAATGCGGGGAATGAAACACATTGAAACATCAGATGTATGCCTATAAGCACTTATTTAACATTTCCTTACTGTATTTAGTTCATTTTCATTCATTGATTTCTACTTCTTTATTTTACTGATAGATATTATAAAACGAATTTTTTAAATCTATATCCATCCGAAACAAAATAGTCGGAGTAAGAAAAATTACATTTCAAGAAGCAAGAATTGGATGCAAAGAAGATGCAATGAAGGTAGATAGACAGGAAACAAAGGTATTAAAACATCGGAGGTAGTCCTCAAAATACGAATTTAAGTACTTTTCTCTTTAGTTATTTTATTATACTAGATTGAAACATTTAAATTTCTTTATTTTAGGGATTTATATCATAAAATAAATTTGTAAAATATGCATCCCTCCGAAGCATAAATTTCGAAGAAAAAGAATTTCATTTTAGGAAGCAAAAATTGGATGCAAGGAAGATTGAAGAAATGTAGACACAGATGAAACTAAGGCATTCAAACATCGCAGGTATGCCTCTAAGTACTGATTTTACCCTTCTTTGCTATTTAGTTAATGATTTCTACTTCAATGAGTTATTTCTAATTCTTTATTTTAGGGATAGATATTATAAGTTTAAAAATATATCTTTACGAAACGCAAAATTAGATGTAAGAAAAATTACATTTTAAGAAGGGAGAATTAGTTCCACGTTAGAAAGAATGTGGGCAGAGAGGAAACAATGACATTCAAACATCGGAAGTATGCCTGCAAATACTAATTTTTATCCTTTATTCTATTTAGTTATTTTATTATATTTGAATGACATCTTTCTAATTCTTTATTTTAGGGATAGGTATTATAAAACGAATTTTAAAATCTTTATCCCTCTGACACATGAAAGTTAAAGCAAGAAAAATTACATTTTGAGAAGTAAGAATAGAATACAATGAAGACAGAAAGAATGCAAACAGAGGAATGAAATAAAGATATTGAAACATCGGAGGTATATCTCTAAGTACTAATTTTACACTTCCTTACTATTTCGTTCATCTATTTTACTTCACTGACTGATTTACAATTCTTTATTTTAGGAAAATATATTATATAACAAATTTTTAAATTATATATCCCTCCAAAACAAAACAGTCGAAGTAAGAAAAATTACATTATAAGAAGCAAGAACTGGATGCAAAGGAGTTAGAAAGAAGGTAGACAGAGAGGAAACAAATGTTTTCAAGCATAGGAGGTATGGCACTAAATTAACATTAAGCATAAGCTTTATAAACTTAAACACTTTACTATTTAGTTATTTTATTATACTACATTGACACATTTCAAAATCTTTATTTTAGAGATATATATCATATACACATCTCCGAAGCACAGAATTCGAAGTAAAAAAAGGCAAGAAGGGGATGCAAAGAAGGTGGGGAAAATGTAGACAGAGAGGAAACAAAGACATTCAAATATCGGAGGTATGCCTCTAAGTTCTAATTTTACCTTTCTTTGCTATTTGGTTAATGTTTTGTACTTCACTGACTGATTTCTTATTCTTTAGTTTAGGGATAAATATTACACAACGAATTTTTAAAATATATGTCCATCCGAAACAAATAGTCGAAGTAAGAAAAATTATATATGAAGAAGCAAGAACTGGATGCAAAGAAAATCGAACGAAAATATACAGAGAAGAACGAAAGGTATTCAAACATCGGAGGAATGTCTTTAAATACGAATATAAGCATTTTTCTGTTAGTTATTTTATTATACTACATTGACATATTTCTAATTCTTTATTTTAGGGATTTATATCATGAAATGAATTTTTATACATCCCTCCGAAATGCAAAATTCGAAATAAAAAAGAATTGCATTTTAAAAAGGAAGAATTTAACGCAAGGGTGGAAAGAATGCTGATAGAAAGGAAACTTAGACATTCAAACATCGGAGGTATGCCTTTGTACTAATTTTTCGCTTATTTGCTATTCTGTTAAAGTGTTTTACTTCAATGACTGATATCTAATTCTTTATTTTAGGGATATATATTATAAAACGAATTTTTTAAATATATAGCCCCCGAAACAAAATAGTCGAAGTAAGAAAAATTACATTTCAAGAAGCTAGAACTGGGTGCAAAATAGATGGAAAGAAGATAGTCAGAGTGGAAACAAAAGTATTCAAACATCGGAGGTATGTCTTTAAGTACTAATTTAAGCATCTTTCTATTAGTTATTTTATTATACTACAGTGACACATTTCTAATTCCTTATTTTAGGGACAGATATTATAAAACGAATTTTTAATATATACATTTCTCCGAAGCACAAAATATGAAGTAAGAAAATTTGCATTTCAAGAAGCAAGAACTGGATGCTAAAAAGATAAATAGAAGATAGAGAAGAAAGTAAAGACATTCAAACATAGAGGTATGTCTCTAAATACTAATTTTATCCGTTCTTCTATTTAGTTATTTTATTATATTTCAATTGCATATTTCTAATTCTTTGTTTTGGGGATAGATATTATCAAACGAATTTTTAAAATACAAGGTGTCACAAAAGTTCCTGCCACATTGTAAAATTTAATTTAAAACCAAGTAATTGTCATACAGAAGCGCAGTTTGTACTAAAATGCTTCTCACGATGAAAAGTTTTTTCAAGCTAATAAAAATAAATAGTTCGATAATTCGGGCATAGATGGCGCCATTTGTCCGTATGTTTGGTTTCAAACATACGTTTTTTCCGATTTTCTAATAAGTTTCAATTTAGTTTCGAAGTACCAACCAACGTAAATAGCTTTTTTGCTGTCAGTCGTTATTTCTGTCTCACAGCGTTAAAACTAATTGAAAATCAGTAAAGAACGTATATTAGAAATCAAACATATAGACTAGTGACGCCCATCGCTGTCGAAAATGTGATTAAAATGAGAAATAAAAGGCAGGTGTCGCTGCTAGTTGATATCCCCCACTAGTGAAGTGAAACGAAGTGAGAACGCTTCAGTGTGTGTGTTTATGACTGAACCACCAATGTAACGTGCGTTCTATATCGTAGTGTGAGCTTCGAAACGAAGCTGTAAATGTATACTGCATAAAGAGATACAGTTTTGAAGGAGAGATCCTAATAATATTTTAAAGTCCTAATAATGAAGGTGTGCGAATAAATGTCTTGTTAAGTTTTTATGAAGCTATATTATTTACGAGTTAATATTACTTGAAATGCTGTTACCAAGAAAGTTTTGGAACGAAGCCAAAGGGTTTCGAAAATCGCCATTTATGATCGAAGATTGGAACTAATTATTTTCATTAGCTTGAAGAAAACTTTTCATCATGTCAAGCATTTTAATCCAAACCGCACTCCTGTACGACAATTACTTGATTTTATATTGAATTTTAAACTGTGTCAAGGACTTTTGGGACTCCCTGTATATCCTTCCGAAACACAAAAGTCGAAGTATGTAAAATTGCATTTCAAGAAACAAGAATTGGATGCTAGGGCGGTAGAAAGAATGTAGAAAGAGAAGAAAAAGCATTCAAATTGGATGTTTGCACAAATTGAGTCATATATTTCTTAAAATAATGTAAAGTTTTTAGTTTAAGTAAAAGTGTATAGCAGGGTGCAAAATGGTGCGATCGACCTTTTTACTAAAGAATAAGCGTAATTATATCATACCACTTACATAAACCGTGGGCATTAATATTATCAAAATAAGTAGAAAATATATACATAAAAAAATTGCAAAACCATTTATAGTCTTACAATATATCGAATTCCATATTTTCTGGATATCCAATAGTAAAAAATGATAAGAGTGGAAATGATTTTTCTAAATACTAGGTTGAGCAAAAAGTTCTGGGAAATTTGTGAAAGTTGCGTTGTTATGCGCAAATTAACAACAAAAGCAACAAGGACTATTTTTCAAAGTAGAGACCATCATAGTCCACGACTTTCTGCCATCGTTCTGCCAGGTTCCGGATTTGCTGGAAGTACTATGGCGGCTCCTTGGAATCGAAAAACTCTAGACATGCTTCTTCAACTTCATTAAAGGATTCAAATCGACGGCTCTTGAATAAGTGCATTGATCGAAAGAGGCCATAATCGGATTCAGTCACGTCTGGACTGTAGGCGAGGTGTGGAAGAATTTCGACGCCGTCTAACTGAGCAAACTTGTCCTTGGTCCTCTGGGCCATGCGCAGTTTGGCATTGTCCTGCTGAAACAAAGCGCGCTTTCGGCGGACCAATCTTAGATACTTCTGCACCAATTTGTCGTAGATGCGATCCAACTGCTGGTAATAGAGCTCGGCATTGATGGCACGACCATCATATACGAAACAAATTCTAGTAACTATTAGATTAAAAATTTCCCAGAACTTTTTGCTCAACCTAATAATATTCTCAATGTATCATTCTCTCTGTATTATTGCTACAAAGCATGTTATTTTATAACAGTATTATTTGCAAAAACAATCAATATGAAAATTATGTGCGTACATGATTCTAAATTTTACATTATTTACACATTTACACCCAAAAACATCAATCCAAATTACATTTTGAGCTCGATTCTGATTGCTTCGGGGCTCTTGAACCATGTATCTCGAGTCCTATTAAGAATTTTTAAAAAATGCCCTCACTTTCCGAAAGATTTTTTTTTTTGCCAAATATAGCCAAAATTGCCGTCATTCTTTCATTTGGCGCCAAGTATGTGTTTTGGCATTTGTAATCTTGAAAGTCGATTTTTCAGCCAAATTTCGCCAAAATATAGCGAACTTTGCGGCTTCGTGACCCTGACCCTTAGTGACCCAAAATGACCCACTATTCAAAGCTGCTAGAACACGTGACTTAGGTCATGGTATTCTGGTAATCAAAAACTGTAGGATTCAAAATTTAGTCAAAATTGTTTGTTTTATAGATATAATTAGCTTGACCCGCAGTGTCCCCAAAATAAGACAGTAATCGAAATTTCTGGAACATATGATCTAGCCCAATGATCTTCCGAGCCCCAAAACGGTATAATACAAAATTTTGTCAAAATCGTTTGAGCTGTTTTTTAGATACAATTAGCTTGACCCGGACCCATAGTGACCTAAAATAACTAACTAATCGAATTTTCTCGAACATGCAACCTAACTCAGTGGTCTTCCAGAGCCCGAAAACGATAGAATACAAAATGTAATCAAAATCTTTAAAGCCACTTTCTATATAAAATTAGCTTGACCCGTTGTGACCCTAAAATGACCCACTAATCGAAAATTCTCGAACATATGATCTAGCTCAATGGTCTTCTCGTGCTGGGAAACAATGTAATATAAAATTTTATCAATATCGTTTGAGCCATTTTTTAGATACAATTAGCTTGACCTGGAGCCATAGTGACCTAAAATGACCCACTAATCGCATTTTCTTGAATGTGCTATCTAACACAATGGTCTTCTCGAGCCCAAAAACGATAGAATGCAAATTTTAATCAAAATCGTTGGAGTCGTTTTCTAGACAAAATTAGCTTGACCCATAGTGATCCAAAATGACCCATAATCGAAATTTCTCGAACATGTGATATAGCCCAATGACCTTCCCGTGCGAAAATGATATGTTACAAAATTTTGTTAAAATCGTTTGAGTCGAGTTTTAGATACAATTAGCTTGACCATGACCCATTGTGACCCAAAATGACCCACTAATCGAATGCTTTTGAACATGCGACCTAACCCAATGGTATCTTGCACCCGAAAACTATAGAATACAAAATTTAGTCAAAATCCTTGTAGCCGTTTTCTAGATAAAATTAGCTTGATTCACAGTAACCCAAAAAGTACCCACTAACAGAATTTTCTCAAACATGTGATTTAGCCCAATTACCTAGAGGTAATCTAAAACGGTAGAATGAGAAATTTAGTCAAAATCGTTAGAGCCTTTTTTAGATAAAATTGGCTTGACCCATAGTGCTCCAAGTATGACCCACTAATCGAAATTTCTCGAACGTGGGGCCCAGCCCAATACTTTTCTTGTGCCCAAAAACGCTTCGATACAAAATTTAGTTAAAATCGATTGAACCGTTTTTTAGATACAATTAGCTTGACCCTGACTATTATGACCCAAAATGACCCACTAATCGAATTTTCTCAAACATGTGATCTAGCCCAATGGTCTTCTCGTGCTCAAAAATGGTAAAATACAAAATTTATTCAAAATCGTTAGAACCGTTTTTAAGATAAAATTTACACGCGTAAAGTTTACAAGGTTTGGAACTTGTCGAGGTGATAAAACACGCCATACCTTACAAACGGCATATATTAATTCAATTTTTGGGATGTACTGGACCATTTCACCAACTTTTTTTTCTTTAAATATTTTGCACTGTAATATTTCAAAAGTTCTCCAAGGTTGGATTATTGCTCCACCAATCCATTATGATAATCTTATTACCTACAAACCATCATTTTTGTCATTTCAGAGTAAATTGATGCACTTTCTTGTTGAAAAATATAACTACGGCAGACAGTGTTTACAGCCAGGTCCAACGAATGGCTTTCAAAAAAATTAATATACAGGGTTCTCAAGAAATAAGTTTCCCATTTCTTTCGGTTTTAGAATGCGTTATATTGGTCCAACTGAGATAAAATTTGAACTACAAATAATTCAAAAGATGCGCCTAGCATTTATTAAATAAAAAAAATATTATGAAAATTCACCAATAGATAGCGCTAAAACACAAATGGTATTTATTTGAATATATTGAAAATGTGAAAGATAATTTGCGTTACAGAGCATGCCTATCAGCATTATTCTTTAGATAAAAGAAGATGTATTCTGAACGAGCATTGGTTACTTCACTGCACATCATGCCTACGTTGCAAAGAAAAGCACTACTGGTAAAATTATTCTAGCAGAACCGGTAGAGCTTCGTCGCAGCTATAAAAGAATTCCAACGTATGAAGCATATACGAAAGTAAAAAAAAAGAGGTTAGCTGGGTGAATTAGATCCACCAGATTCGTCTGAGATAGCTCAGACAGCAGAGCATTAGTGGCTTCAGCCAAGAGTTCCCTGGTTTGATTCCTGGTCCGGACATTTTTCGCCCAGTTGGAAATCTCATAAGATACGAAGAGGTACAATGTCTCCATGTTCCCTACGTAAGATGATAAAGAAATTTGAAACAATTTGGCGACTTGGCATTCTTCCAGTTAGAGGATGAAAGGAAATCCAGTTTTCTACCGTCAAAAATGTGGCTACCGCGGTCGTTAAATTCAGCAGTCAGTCACCGCATGGTAGTGTGAGTGTATCAGTTGTTTCCCGTATATTGGACATGCCGTATTCCACTCTACAAAAAATCATATGACGGATTTTGTAATTGCAGGACGAGGATCGTAAAATTTTTGCACTTCAGTACCTTGCTCGAATGGTGGTTAACGTCCTTGGCCATGGAACATTCAGTGGACTGACGAAGCCCACTTTTGGCTCAAATGGCATGTTAAAACCTACAACTGTAAAATTTGGGCAGCGTAAAACGGAATTTTGAAGGAAAAAAAATTATGTATCGCTTATACAAAAAGTAATACAGGATAAAACTTAATATTGCATGAATCTACATAGTTTGTAGAATTTTTTAGCATAAAAATGAAAGAAAATAATACAAAAATTAAAATAATTATTCACACTTGAAAAAAATCAAAATATTATAGTAACCATTTATCTGGTTCAAAATATTAGAATAATGTATTGTAAAGAATACGTGTTTTGTAAGAAAAAGAAAAAATAGTTATTATTTAATATTTTGTAGAATTACCTTATTTACATTTTATACCAGCACGAACTCGCTTTGCCAAGCTAGTATCAAGTGGTTCACAATGTTTTCTGCCCAGATATGACCATGTCGAAAGAAGCTCAACTTTTTTTTTTGGCGCGATATCTTGCAGTCTTGTCTTCATTATTCACAACAAATTCTCTATTGGATTTAAATCCGTCGAATTAGCCTGCCAGGGATGTACGTTAATTTGGTATTAGCTAAACCAGTTCTTGGTGGACGCTGACCTGTGTGAAGATGCTAAATCATGTTGAAAAATAAAATCGCCACTACACAGATCTTCCGACGATGGTATTCCGAAATGCTCAAGAATTTCTTGATATATCTCAGAATTAATATTTTTGTTAATGATACTTACCCTTCCAGAAACATCTCCAGCCATGCAAGCCCCAAGCCCATACCATTACACTGGCTGCAAATTTAACTAATCGTTTCACGCAGTCCTTGTCATATGCTTTTTGCTTCCTTCGCCATACACAAACATTTTGATAACCATATGTTACGCAATACACTCTCTCATCACTAAACAATATCTTTTTCCAATCATCCAGACTCCATAAAAGCCTTTTTTGCACCTCTCCATTCTCCCCCTTTTCTGTTTAATAATCATGAAGTGCTTTATCTTTAGTACACGACATTGAAATCCAAGTTTATGGAGACGTCTTAGTGCTGTACTAACTCGCATCAACAACGTGTTCTTTCCACTTTCGGTGCAAATATCTTACACTTCTAAAACGGTTGTTTTAGCAATACTCCTCAGCTTTCTATCATCTTTCTGAGTAGTTCTTGGCTTTCTGTCGCTATTCAGATGCTTGTTTTCAAAATGTCCGTCGTTAAAATCATTGCTTTATTTCGCTACTAACACTTGGTTGAGAACATTTTAAGTAAATGCCGATATATTGCTGATTACCACCTTCTTCATGCAAATTAATAATACGATGCTTTGTAAACTCCGTTACGTCGGACGAACGAGCCCTGTTCACACAAAATGAAAACAATGATGATGCAAAGCGTTTTTATAACTTAAGAAGAAGTCCGCAGAAGCTAATTTTATGCTTAATTTATGCAACCTTCTGAGTCAATCAGGAAAATTCATAAGTATTCTAATTTTTTGAGCCACCTATTTTAGAATTCTAATATTTTGAATAATGAAAATAATTTTTTAAAAATACAATATTTAGTAAAAATTTAATCTTTTACAGTTAAATTTTTTTTAACAACATGCAAATTTATTAAAATATCATCCGTTGTTCTTTCTCAATCGTACTACACTGTAATAAAGCTAAATGCAATTCCAAATAGTACAAATGAAATGAATTATTCTTATTTTTTGACTTGAAGCTGCATATATATATATATATATATATGTGTGTGTGTGTGTGTGTGTGTGTAACTAAAAGAAAATCACATGTATGAAATAAATATAAAAGATAGATGATAAAAAAGTAATAAACGAGAGAGTAAAAATAGTAAAGTAAAAAACCATGAATGTCATAAGAAATCGTCACATCCACAATTCACATTTCATCGTGAATATATATTATATTATCAAATGTTCTCGTCATAAGGCCTAAAAATTAAAATATTAAGGTCCTTATAACATATAGAAGAAAACTAGGATAATTTAAGAAAAGGGACAAAAATTAAAAAAGCAATTAACAAAAACAGCTGACCAAGTAAGAAACTTGACAAAGATTCAACCGGATTCATACCGAAGCCATGTGAGATTTGAATTACAGTACTGTGCGAATTAAGTTGAACGCGAAATAATTTTTACATTTTTATACGGTTTCGCAGTTGACAACACGTTTTCGTCAAAAGTAGCGGCCATTTTGTTTTACAGTTGTGACATTTAGTGAGCAACAAGGAATTGCAAGTTACAGACGTGTTGTTTTTGATATTAGTAAGAATTATCGTGTTTTGTTTTTTTTTTCATTGTTTTACTGTAGGACTGTGTCCAGACAGTTCTAATCTTTGTTTCCTTCTTATTTTAGACGATGGATATTTCTCTCAAGAAGTGCACAAAGATTGTTATTTAAGTGAACACACATCAATGACTCAAAGAGATATCTTGCCAAAGAGTGTAGTATGAGTTTAGGAGCTGTAAACAAGATTTTAAAACAAAAAAGGACACTGTGACGATTGAGGTAAATAGGAAAGGGAAATGTGGAAGGAAGAGGAAATCTATAAGAAGAGCTAAATATTTTTAACAAGGGAAAGTAAATTTAATACCAGAAAAGCAAGTCAAGAACTACAGCAAGAACGCGCCGAATATATCACGCTGAACATAACACGCTGAAGTTATTATTCACGACTCTACCGATCGAAAATGAATTATAAAAGGTAGAAGACAAAAAATTAGATATCAGAAATAGCAGTTATTGATTGCTGACATTTAGAAAAAATACATATATTTGGACAAACAAATATTTAAGCTGGACTATTGAAGATGGAAGAAGCGTCATGTTCTGTAATGAAAGTCAAATTTTGGTGCAAGGACAGCGATCTCGTTTTATTAGAAAGAGTGACAATGAAAAACTTACAGCGCAACTCATATTGGTTAAACAAACACCCGTTAAGCAGATGTTTTGGGCTGCTTTTCATATAAAGGTACCAGATTTCTTGTGCCGGTAGAAGGCCTGATAAATTGTCAAAAATTCAGAGACTTGCTAGAACAAAGATTGGAAGCTGAACTAAGAAAAGTTGATTCAATGGTCGAGTAGTTTTCCAACGAGATTTTGCTCCTTGTCACATGTCGAAAGCCATGAAGAAATATTTCAAGGGCAAAAAGATTTAATGCCTTGAAAGTCCAGTGAACTCACATCAGGGGTCACATACCTGCGCAATTGTACCAAACTGCGCCAAACGAAAATATCTGCTACAAGCTGCTACAAATAAGTCATTTTGACTGTGTTTGCGCCAAAACGGCCGTTTCGTTTCCCCTTTCTGCGCCTAAATTTGATTCTTTTGCTCCATTATCGAGGAAAAAGATCGCGAATTTTGTCAAATTGTCGACGAAAAAAATCAATTTTGTCTATCGTTTGCAGAAAAAATCGCCTATTTCATCAAAGCATCGCGGAAAAAATGAGAATTTCGTCAAAGATTCGCGGAAAAACGCAAATTTCGTCAAAAGATTGCAAAAAAAACGCAAATTTCGTCAAATAATCGCAGAGAAAACGTGCTTTCATTAAAAAAGCTCGGAAAAAACCGCGAATTTCTTGAAAGGTATGTGAAAAAAGCGCAATTATTGTCATAGGATCGCGGATAAAACGAGAATTTCGTCACGGAATTGCGGATAAAACACGAAATGCGTCGAAGGATCGCAGAAAATAAGCGTATTTCGTCAAGCGTAAAATCGTAAACTTCGTCACAAGATCGCAAAAAACGCGGATTTCGTCAAAGGGCCGCGAAAAAAACGCAGTTTCATCAAAGGATAGCGGAAAAAACGCGAAGTTCATCTAAAGATCGTGAATAAAACGCCAAAAGGATCGCAGATAAAACGAGCAATTCATCGAAGGATCGCGGAAAATACGCAAATTTTGTCAAGAGATCGCGGAAAAACACGGAATTTCGTCAAAGGATAGCGAAAAAACCCGCAAATTTCGTCAAAAGATTGCGAAAAAACGCGAAATTTGTCAAAAAATCTCTTAAAAAACACGAATTTCATCAAAAGATCACGGAAAAACAATGAATTTCATCAAACGATCGCGAAAAAACACGAAATTTTTTTTTTTAAATCTCGGAAAAACGCAGAATTTCGTCAAAGGATAGTAGAAAAACACGGAATTTCGTCACGGAATCGCGGATAAAACAGGAAATGCGTCGAAGAATCGCATAAAATACGCGTATTTCGTCAAGCGTAAAATCGTAAACTTCGTCACAAGATCGCAAAAAAGCGGATTTCGTCAAAGGGCCGCGAAAAAAATGCAATTTCGTCAAAGGATCGCAGATAAAACGCTCAATTCACCGAAAGATCGAGGAAAACACGCAAATTTGTCAAAGGATTGCAAAAAAACATGGAATTTCATGAAAAGATCGTGGAAAAACACGGAATTTCGTCAAAGGATAGCGGAAAAAACCCCCCGCAACTTTCGTCAAAAGATTGGGGAAAAACGTGAAATTTGTCAAAGAATCTCTTAAAAAACACGAATTTCATTAAAAGATCACGGAAAAACACGGAATTTCATCAAAAGATCGCGGAAAAACGTGAAATTTGTAAAAGGATCGCTTAAGGGGTCTCAGGACTCTTAGAATTGGAAAAATCGAAAAAAAAGACCAATTTCAACTTATAATATCTCAAAATATAACTGATTTTAAGACAAAATTTTATATTGGGATGAAAGATATATAAGTATGTTCTTTCATTTCATGTATTTGAAAAATTACAAGATGCAGAATTAGAATTTACAGTGGGCTCCAAAATGTTAGACAAGTGATGAGCGGAAAATCGGCATAGCAGATTATGCACACGATTACAAAATAAATTTTGCAAGTAGAAGGAAAATTTTGGGTCCTACTTATGCTTCACAGTGTAATAATTACTCTGAACCTAAATAAATTTGTATTTAAAGCATTTTTCTATTTTTAATACAAAGTTGTGTTTAGTTAATGCAAAATTTAGAAATTTTCAACAGTATAATCACCTATAAAGAATATAATTCTGAACAATAAGAAGGAAATTTTAGGTTCAGTTTATACAGACTAACATGAAACATATGTTTTGAAAATTTCATGAAAAAAAATTCAGAAGTTTTTGAGATATCGTGCGCGTTATGCCGAAAAACGTCATTTGGAGAAAATTGACTTCAAAGTTTCTGAAACGCCACTTCAGCTATTGAGCGTGTATAATTCTAAAAGCCATAACTTCCGTTCTAATAGGAATTTTAAGGAAACATTTATACCAAAATGTTCAGAAAAGATATTATTTTAATATCTAAAAAAATTAAAATTTCGAAAATGTTAAAGCTTTAAAAGTCCTGAGACCCCTTAAAAAATACTAATTTCTTTTAAAGATTGCAAGAAAAACACGAAATTTCGTTAAAAAATCGCGGAAAAACGCAGAATTTTGTCAAAGGATTGCAGAAAAACGCGGAATTTCGACAAAGAAACGCAGAAAAACACGAAATTTCGTCAAAGGATCACGGAAAAAGTGATAATATCGTCAATGGGCCGCTGTTAAAACGCGAATTTCGTAAAGGGCCTCGAAAAAAACTAAAAATTCGTCAAAGAGCTGCGAAAATGCGAAATTTGTCAAAAGATTGCGGAAAAAACAATGAATTTCTTCAAAGGATCGCGTAAAAAACGCAAATTTCGTCAAAAGAGGGCGAACAAAAAATGCAGCGGTCTCTTCCTATGAATTTCAGAATATTTTTTTAAACTCCGAATCACCCCTGGCTTCATTCACGTTTCCATTCTCTATATGTTTTATATGAAATGGTCAAACGTTGTTCTGTTGCAGAAAGTTAAGCAAAATTGGTGTGATTCCTATTCTTGTGTCATATGTGTATGCACATATAATAATCCGCAGGTGGCTACAGACTTTTGAGTGTTAAGTTCTTTGAGTCAATATGACTACAGACTGTTGAGTGTTAAGTTCTCCGAAAACAACTGATAGAATGCGTCAAATTCAATATAATAAAGTAGCATTGAATAAAATGGCGATGGTGACTTTTTTCTGCCTTTTAATATATTTTATGTTTTATCCCTTTACACTTTTTCTGCAGTTTTTTAATTTATCTTAAGGCAAATTTGTTTTCTGCTGCAAAAGTAAATGTTTTCCTTGTGTTGCTTATTTTAGTGTTGTTTAGTTTTATTATTAGTGTTTAATTTATTATTTGTGTTGTGTAACACTTAAAAGAAATAGGTACTATTGAAAAGTATTTAATAATAGCTTTTTGTTACATAATGCATTAAACAATTATGTGTCTTCTTGCACTGGCTCGAGGGCTCGAGAGGAGGGGCGTGACTTTTTGTCAACAAAACAGGTGGATAACATTCTTTCACTTTTCTTTACTAGTAAACTCAAGTATCATTTCAAACATACTTCGGAAATAGTTTCTCGACCTGCGGATTATTATATGTGCATACACATATGGCAGAAGAATAGGAATGCAAAAGTTGGAGTATTTCACATTTTGGAATTAAATAATTTTATAATCATTTAAGGATTTTAATAGTAACTTTGTATTTCCGTAAAAAAGATAACAGACTAAATGCAAGATAAGAGACTATTTTGATGAAAAGAACAAGTTACAAATGAAACGCGAAAATTTTGGTTGGATCCAAAATGATAACGATATCAAAAGACAAATCCCCCTTCCCCCTATAGATATCTTACGATACCATGTGCCAGACTCCTCCAACTCCCCCCTAAAGTGATAACATTATATATGCACAGCCACATACAAGTATAGCCAAGAATAAGGTGACACTACGCAGAAATAATATAATATATATATATATGTTACATGTGTGTGTGTGTATTTCACTGTTAATACTTTTAACGTTTTGCTACGCTTAAAATTATTAACCCCTTGCCTGTGGAATATATTTGAGAAAAAAGTGCCAAAAATGAGGAAAAAATTCTCTTTATTTTGGTTTGTAACTGCAAAATTACAAAAATCCTACAAATGGCGCGAAACTACCGAAATTTTCGCCATCTATTGGGAAAATGGTAAATTACATATTAGGCATTGAACGAACTGAGTTCAGGCTTTACGGAATTGAAACACTGATATTTCTTTTGCCCGAACTTAGATCGGGCATTTCAAAATTGGCGCATTTCCGTTGCCCGAACTGTGTTCGGTCGTCACAGGCAAGAAGTTAACAAGCTTCCATTTCACAGTACCTTTTTTTGTCGCATTTTGAGACATTTAGCAGCTCTTAGATTTCTGCTTAAGGACATGGCATTTCTTGCGAAAGTTACATGAAATGACACTACAAATAAGCAAAATTACGCTTTGAAATTGAAAATTAGATTAGTTTTAAAATGCACCCGATTAAAAATATACAATGTTTCATGAAAATAAAAATCTAATTTATAGATCCTATAAGTGATACAAACTAGGGCTGTGACACATCACGGACGTGATATGTCAGATACTGTGGACCTGGACACTACTTTTTTTTATTCTATTTTTTATGATTTACTTATTTACATATATTGTACCGTTATACCACACCACATTTCCACCATAACATTTTTTTTTCAATTCAATTACATTTTAATAAATATTCTGTGACATCGTTTTGTACGTTTCTGGTATAACAACCCAAATATTCAGTCATTGTAAAATTGCAGAGATGAGCGTAGTTTTATACACATCCTTATAGACTGTAAATAAAAAATTATTTGGCACACTTTCAAACTACTTTATACCATAAATATCTAGAACAAAACTTATAGGTTGAATTTAGAAAATAATTCACTGATGATAAATGTGTCAATCACGTCAATTATGACATTATAAGAAAAACTGTTAATTTTATTGAAAAAAAATGTTACCGTGGGACGGCAGTACAAAATTATGAATATTACGGGAAAAAATTTGTAAATTGTTTATTTAAGAGAAAATCTGCTAAAATAACAGAAATTTTAAAATACGTCTTTTCTTAGTAATGAAACAATTTTTAACTGACATAGTGGCTAATACTTTTTTTTAGTTCTGTAAAATCAGCAGTTTTTTCTTTAATTTTTCTTTTTACATTATATTTTGGAATTTAAAAGAGTTGTGGGGATGTGAATTTTCCATTACAAGACCTCCATCACCTACGAGTTTGTATTGCTTAATTTGATCAAATGATTGCTGCGTATATTTTATTAAAGTATTCTTAGTCTAGTCGAAGCGATGGGGGGGGGGGGCAGTCAGTTTTTTTAGTTAACCATTTCATAAATTCTGATCTTCAAATATGTAGTTTTTCTTACTTAACGAATCACAAAAACAGTCGCCAGCTGCAGCGACAACGGCGGATGTGTCTTTGTAGGGCGGCATTCGATTATGGATGATTTCCATCGATACAGCCGTAATCCAGTTCTCGATCACATTGCTTTGACTTGAGGATGCTGTGGTCCTTCTTAGCTCTATGGTTGTGGCCTTATATGATTACTCAGAGGTTGTGGCCCTATGAGACCACATCCACCGTTGATGCGTTATCTGACGGCTGTTTTCGTGATTTAATAAGATCACTTAGATATTTGAAGATCAGATTGTATGAAACGGCTAACTTTAAAATAGCACTGCCTTCTGGACAATCAGAATTATAGTTTCGTAAAATGGAACTTTTGTACACTTGACTCCTTTATTGAAACATTTACTGAAAATAGACAATATCTAATATACCGGGTGTCCCAAAAAGGACTGACTGATTTTAAAATTCAATAACTTCCAAACGGTTACAGATATTAAAAAAATTCTTTCAGGAGGGTTATGCATAAAGTCAAAAGTTTTATTACACTGATTTTCGATTTTAGTTCGAATTACAAACAATAGATGGCGCTGTAAGCAATAGTCGCTAAATACAGGCTCGATTTTTGGTCCTTTCTGTTGCTCCATGCAGAAAAAGGAGATGGAAATGTATTATCCGGGCCACGAAGTACCAAAAATCGAGCCTGAATTTAGCCTCTATTGATCGCAGCGCCATCTATTGTTTGTAATTCGAACTAAAATCGAAAATCACTGTAAAAAAACTTTTGACTTTATGCATAACCCTCCTGCAAGAATTTTTTTAATATCTGTCACCGTTTGAAAGTTATTGAATTTTAAAATCAGTCAGTCTTTTTTGGGACACCCGGTAGTTTGCAATTTTTGATAGTGATATGATTCGTCGTAGGGCCTTTCGCCACATTCAGGGCGAAGCCCAATTCGTAAAGCTTGTCAAATCTTTATTCAACTTTGCATTCACGGAGTTTCATATTGTCCGTTTGATATTCCCATAAATGTAATAACATCTGTTTTTAGGCACAAAAATCTACCTATTTCGCTAAGGTAGGAAAATATTGCTTGAAGTATTTCGTAAAATCAAAGCGTTGATTTTTTTTTTCAAATTTCAAAATTCAAATTATGCAATTCTTTTACTTTAAACATATATCTCACTCTTTAAATTTAAAACATGGGTTACTTTTCTGAACGAAATATGTGTGATTAAACAAAAAAAAATTTAGAAAGTTGTTATATCTGTTATGTATACGATATTTTCCAAACGTCTACAAAATCTTTTCCTTAGTCTATTGTAATATGAATATTAATTCAATAATGCGTAAAATAACTACAGTCGTCAGACATGTAAAGCAGTATCATTTAATTTTGTATTATCACAGCCATAGAGAGATTAATTTCAGAAACATCATTAATTACTTATCATTTTTTGCGTTTTGGAATGTTGAATAATTTTATTGGTTAGAAAATCTATTTAAATATTTCTCTGTCTCTTTCTCACGCACACACGAACGCGCGCACGCATATATGTATATATATATGACTATTAAAAAAATTACAAATTACCAACAAGCATAAAAAGATAAATAAATAAATAAAATGAACAGAGAATAAATAATGGATATTTGCAGAATCTAGACAGAATCTTCAGATCCCAAATGCCTAGAATTCCACAAATAAAGTGTGTGTTTTCATCTTCATAATAGCCATAAAAAAGCTAAAGAATATGAATTTGTGGCTACCAACACGCAAAAAATAGAGAAATAAATTATGAAAAACAAATAAGTTTAAAATAAAAAGTTATTAAAAAGGATTACGAAATAAAATTAACATTACTATATTGAAAGCATTACTGACTAAGAATGAGGCAGCATTAAATACAAGTAAAAGAGATTAAGTGCACATGGTGCCAAATACCTTTTTAAAAAATATTGATGGACCAATATATATATATATATATATGTGTGTATGTGTACATTATATTGTTATATGGATATCTATGATTTTCTCATTCTTTTACCATAATCTTGTTGATTTATAAATATTAAAAAATTTCATCGAGTAAACAGAATATGTTTTAAAATATAAATATTAAAAATTTGACGAAAATTTTATTTAATATTTTCTTCAGCAATATATTTTATTAGTATTTACTTTTATCAATGCATATTTGTCTGAAGGTTTTGCATTTCACCGATATATATTAAACCATAACAAACGAATTGCTATGAACAAAAATATTGTAAAGAAACCCGATGAGTCTGTATATATATACAATGCAGATCTTCAAAGACTAATATCAAATTTCACTTTGAAAAGTGAACAGTAAGCAGTCATCTATTGAAATGGCCTATGGCAGTTTTTATTATTTTTTTTTTTTTAAAGAAAAATTTCCAACTTGTATAAACTTACAAAAAAAAAAAAAAAAAAAAAAAAAAAAAAAAAAAAAAAAAACATGAAAATATGACACATCTGGATTCAGATTTCTATAAAATACCCAACATAAACTTTAAATTCTATTTTATACAAAACATTTCTTCTTTTAAGGAATCCCAGACAAAATGGAATGTTGACTGAACCGTCACTCTCTGCTTTAAGATTATTTTTTTTTCTTAATGTTAAAGCCTTTGACAGGAACTTATTTCCGGGCATTCAATACAAAACTAAACAAACAAGCAATAAACGAATTCTAGAAAATCTTACAAAAATCCTTTGTATGAGTAACAAAAAAAAAAAAAAAAATGTGATTTTATTTTGCAGATAGTGATGTTCTTCTTTTTAAGTCTGTACTGAATTTTTTTGCTCAATTCAATGTATTCCGTTTGTTGCTTAAGTTTCTAAGATGTCTGGGGCCTGAGCCCGGAATAGTACTATAAGGTACGCAAAATAAAGTTATTTCAAAAGTTAAATTCTGCCCTTGGACGTTTTTAAGGCTTCTTGAAAAGGATTTCAGAGCCGACGAAATACGTTTACTTCTACGCTTACGTTTCATATTTTTTGCAACAAATAAATATATACGGTTTTGAAAAAGTCGAGAAAATGTGTCTAAAAATTTAAAATGCAAATAGATGGACTGGGAGTGATTACGTTATGGTTCTATTCAGGAGATATTTTCACCCTTATTTATTTTATTTTTATTTTTATTTATTTTACTTTTTTTGGTAGAGGGAGGAAAGCAAGTTATATTCCTGCATAAGTAAAATATGTGCATGTCTAAATTTTTATAATATAGCTTGATATAAAAAAAATATGATTTTATTTTGCAGATAGCGATGTTCTTCTTTCTTAGTCTGTACTGCATTTTTCGCTCATTTCAGTGTATTTCGTTTGTTGCTTAAGTTTCTAAGATGTATAGAGTCTGAGCCCGGAATAGTACTATAATGTACGCAAAATAAAGTTATTTCAAAAGTTAAAATCTGCCATTGGACGTTATTAAGACTTCTTGAAAAGGATTTCAGAACCGACGAAATACGTTTACTTCTACGCTTACGTTTCATATTTTTTGCAACAAATAAATATGTACGGTTTTGAAAAAGTCGAGAAAAATGTGTCTAAAAATTTAAAATGCAAATAGATGGACTGGGAGTGATTACGTTATGGTTCTATTCAGGAGATATTCCCCCCCCCCTTTTTTTGTAGAGGGAGGAAAGCAAGTTATATCCCTGCATAAGTAAAATATGTGCATGTCTAAATTTTTATAATATAGCTTGATATAAAAAAAAAGTATGATTTTATTTTGCAGATAGCGATGTTCTTCTTTCTTAGTCTGTACTGCATTTTTTCCCTCATTTCAATGTATTTCGTTTGTTACTTAAGTTTCTAAGATGTATAGAGTCTGAGCCCGGAATAGTACTATAAGGTACGCAAAATAAAGTTATTTCAAAAGTTAAATTCTGCCCTTGGACGTTTTTAAGGCTTCTTGAAAAGGATTTCAGAGCCGACGAAATACGTTTACTTCTACGCTTACGTTTCATATTTTTTGCAACAAATAAATATGTACGGTTTTGAAAAAGTCGAGAAAAATGTGTCTAAAAATTTTAAATGCAAATAGATGGACTGTGAGTGATTACGTTATGGTTCTATTCAGGAGATATTTTCAGGAGGTATTATGTACGGTTTTGAAAATGGCTTTGAAAAAGTCGAGAAGAATGTGTTTAGAAATTTAAAATACAAATAGATGGACTGGGAGTGATTACGTTTGGTTTGTATTTAGGTTCCCTCCCCCCTTTTTTTGTAATGAATGGAAAGTAAGTTATATGGTAAGTAATTTGCATAAATAAAACACTCGTATGTCTAAATTTATATAATTTAGCTTGATATAATTTATTCTTGTTTATAGTTTATCATTTCTATCCTCTTTGTGTTTTATATGTCTACAAAACCAAGGCAAAAATGTGTAAAATTGAAATTGTAAATGAAAAGTAAAATAAACCATTTATAAATAAGCTGTAATTCTATACTCTAATAAAGGATTAAACAATTAGCTAATTATACTCTGTTTTAAATACTCTGTATTGTATACTATGTAATTCCTTAGTTATATTGTTTTTTCCAGATTTAAAAGAGCTTTGTGAAAATTCAAATCCTCAAAAATAGTCTTCATGAATTTGTAAAAATTCAATTCATGAAAATTACTTTTTCACCTATTGTTAAGGTTCAATGTATATCATGGGTGTCTTATCTCGAATAATTAATTTAATTATAACAATATTACTATGTAAAATAATGCACGTATTTGTATCTGTATTTCTGTAAGTCTATCAATATGTAACTATTGTTATTTTAATTGACACATACATCACACAATAACAAATATTTGTATAACTTTACTCTGCACTTTTGATAAGTAATAAATTGTTGAAAGCTTCATTGTGTAAAGTAATGTTTAACTTTATTCATTCATTTTTGGTAGTTCATTATTTATTTTGCACTCTGCAGTATTGTGTAATAAAATCTATTGCTAAATAGTTTTCAGATAAACTTGAAAAAATATCATTAGTTTACTACACGGTGTACAAAACTGTTGCAAAGTCAAAAACAAACTTATACAAACGTTAAAATAAAGTTAAAATATCAACGTTTCGGTCATCTTTCTGTGACCTTCTTCAGGAACGTTGTCGTATACCTTCTAAAATTAGAGCAAAACCGTTTTGAATTTAAAAGGTTCGTTATACATTCAGTCAAAAGTCACCTTATCCAATTACAATCCAGGAAACATGCAATGGCACCATCTATCAGACAAAAAGTAGACTACAATTTTGAATGATTTATAATATGGCGCCGTCTATGAGGAGAAAAAAAGGAATAAAAGAATATTAAATGAACAATATTGGCCTGCAGTGGCCACATCTATTGTAAGGCAATGTAATTAAATGCAGAACTGAAAACGCAAGGGGCAAACTTTGCTAAAATCAAAAATAGAAGTGCATACTTGACCTTGAAAAATATAAGATGAATAAAATAAATTGCAAACGATTATTTTAATATGTGCAACCAAAGTTTAGGGATATTAACTGATATGTTATCATTACAAACTTCTTCATTTCTAATCATAATTTCTATTGATTCTTTTTGAAGGCCATCTATTGCAGTATTACATGGAATTATTATTTTAGCATTATCAAAATCTATATAACTATGGGGGTTGTTGAAATAAAATTTAGCAAGTGCTCTGGTCTGACGATATTGCAAAATATCTCTTTTATGTTCTTTCAACCTTTCCAGAAATTTTCTTTTCGTAGTTCCAATGTAAAACTTTTTAGCACCGCTATCCAAAATTATAGGAATTTCATAAACACCGGCACGCTCGTGCCCAGGTGTAGGATCCAGGGTTGCAAAAAAGCCGGCTAAAATTTAAAAAAGCCACGCCGGTGGCTTTTATTGGTTTTAACCGGCTTTTTTGGCCAAAATTGGCCTTTTTTGGCCAAAATTGGTTTTTATACAGTGAAGCATTTTAATTATAAACGACACATTTTTATGTGTTTTTTAATTAGTTTTAAAGACATTTAATTGAGGTAGAAATCAATATAACCCAATTTTTCAGTAATGAGGACATTAATATTGGAATAAAAGGTCATACCAATTGCTTTGTCTGGTTTACACTGACCTTAACAATATTTTTTTTTTTTTACTGCTTTATATAATTAAAAAGGACAATGGTTGCTTAGTTATATATTTTATTAACTAATTTTAAGAGATATTAATGACACAAGTATTATTTTATTTCTCATAAACATTTATTTAAAGTCATTTAATAAAAACATAATTTCTCTCTATTAAAATAGTATTATGAATAACATATGCATGAATATGCACTATTTTAAATAGCAACTAGCTTTTCAAAATTCTAATTCAAGTTCTATTTGGAGAATATGTTTTTTAAATTGTTCTTTATTTTATGCTACTAATGCTACTATGCTACTATGCTACTATTTAGTACTATACATGTACTAAAATTTCCTCAAATGTTATATCCTTCCTAATTTCTCTTTCAACATCGTTCATTCTACGATTTTAATCTGTCCGCATGGACATATCTGGAATAAGTTACATAACAGCTTAGTAGCAGAAAAACTTTTTGCATGTATCATTTTTATAAGTATTTTTTATATATCGATTGCTTATTATTGCTCGAGTATTATATAAGATAATTTCAGTTATTATATACATATAAGCTATTTAGTTTTAATCAATTTTAAAAGTAAATATCAGTATATGTAAGAATGCTTCTATTTTAATGTGTGACATTTTCTTATTCTTTCATATAATCTTTAAAATGTGTGGTATGTGTAGAGTCATGATAAAGAATTCCAAACCAATACTCTAGAGTCTAATTTAATGTATTCTTCTGAATATTCACAATTTTTTTTTCAGACATTATACCTTCACAGTTGCATTCTAGCAGATATAAGCTCTTATTTATTTGACAAAATTTAATAGAAGTTTATATTTTTTTAGTAGAACATATTTATAAGTGTATTAAAAATAAATTAATCCAAATTTTATATGAATAATCTATAAACCACCTTTTTGAAAAATAAAAGCCGGCTTTTTTTTAAGCGGTTAAAACAAAAAAAAGCCGTCCGGCTTTATTGCAATTTAACAAATTTGTAAGGTAAGGAGGGGGAATAGCAACAAGTTGAACGTTAAACCCGCGAATCATTTTCCTTAACTTTTCAAAAATGACTGGCACACACCTGAATTGACAATATGTTGGTATCTGCTGGTTATTAGGTAAGCTGTGAGGGGGGAGACAGTGCTGCGTGTGAATAATATTATAAATGTATTTAATGGGATTAGTAAATTAATGATATTTTTTCAAGTTTATATGTAACTTTTTACGGTGTAATTGTCCAGTTCTTTTATTAAATAGTTTTCTATAGAAAAACTGTCGTAATCTATTATGTGACAAGAGCCCATTTATAATCTCCTAATTGTATTCCAAAATGCTATTGCTTTTTTTAAATTCTCATAATTGTTTTATAATTATCACAGACGTATAAGACATCCCTTCTCCCCTAAGCCTCTGACTGAAAACTTTATGGATGATATATGGATGATATGGATTATAAGTCTTAAAAGGGCTAAAATTAAAAGATATAAACCTCAAATAAAACCTCCTGTTTTAGCAACCGTAAAGACCACGTGCATACAAATTTGCTCCTGTCAGTATCATCGTTCATGTAAAAAGTATAAATCACATAAAATCAGGCGTAAAAAGGTTGTTCAGTGCAAAGTCTAATGTATGCAATGGGGAAAGTCGATTAGTCGATTTCGGAAAAGAAATATATATGGGGCATTCTCACAATATTTTGACTTTTAAGTCCCTGAATAATAATTTTTATTTTAGTACATATTCTTGTTTTTAATTTCATATACTAGGAAACATCCCATTGCATGACTTCTTAACAATATTAACGAGATAAATAAGTTTTGAACGATGTTGGGGGTCCAAATATCCAGGAAATTCCTATACAGTCCCGTGTCCCTGATGCTGATTTTTAAGTTTGGAGGTGTCTGTATAAAATTGTTTCAATAAAAGTAGTTCGATATAATTTTTTTCCGAAACTGGGACTATTGTTTTATATAAATATGCAGCAAAAAAAGAAACTGCATACATTTTTACGGTCGTTATTATTTTTTAAACTCTGTCCCTGGGTTTTAGATTCCTTACCGGCCCACTTCTAAAATTATACAGAAAATCACTTTAGATGCAGCCACAGAATTTTTTTCACGTTTTTTCTCATACAGAAGTATGCTAGAGAAAGAATGTCTAAAATTCTTTGACAGGATATTTACTGCAGAATTTAAATCAGCAGTTAAATATTAATTTCAAGCATAGTGGCTTTATTGGCAGCCTTTCGTCTCCAAGGTTTATTCCTGTACTTTTCGAGGTAAACTATTTTTTATTTATTTATTTATTTAATCCAACGTAAATAACTGTTTCTAAAAATCAATGAACATTGTGGCTATCACTTAGTCGTAACATGAATTGCCTGAAAATAGGTGGTAATTTTCATTACCGTCCCATCCTTATCATCCCTTTTTTTTCCTTTACCGTCGCTTTTTTTCTTATACCTTCCCCCTTTTTTTACCTTTACCGTCCCTTCTTTAACACCCCTTTAAGGCAATGTTATACCAAAATTTTGTACTAAAAATACTACATTGTTATTATTTCTTATTTGAATGTGATGTGGGTACTATGCAAATTCATTATAAGTTAAAACATAGACGAAAGTAAAAAGTTTTAGTGGTAAAATGGTGAGAAAAATTAAACTCGCAAGTTTAACTTAAACCTCAGTTAAATAAAAAAAAATTTCGCCGATGACCATTTTTTCTTTATTTTGAATCATTAAGGCATTCGGTTATCAGATTAAAATGTTATTTTAGCAAGTTTAATTTCATCATATTTTTATTCCTGAAAGTCAAAAGATTGTGAGAATGCCCATATATGTTGCAAGCCAAACCCGATTCTAGTACAAACTAGTTTATCCTAACGCAGGATAAACTAGTTTTTCTTTAATCAAACTAATTTGGCATAACAAACGTAGGATAAACTAGTTTGACCTGCTATTCACTGATCTCAACTAGTTTAGCCTAGGACAATCTAGTTTATCCTAGGCCAATTTAATTTGGCGTAGTGTTATTGACTCAAGCGAACGCACTGGCGGGTTTTTTTTCAGGAAAACTCACATTTTGGTTTTAGGCACATGCTTAGCAAGTTGGCGAAAGGGAGAAAGTGATGTCAATTGTCTCACCAATCGTCGTAGATCAATGCTGTCGCCAAGCATTGAGCATTTCAAAGGAGATTTAAATAATATAGCTTTTTTTTCTCTCCCAAATAACGTCTGGGATTTAAGTAAATTAAAAAAATGAATGAATTTTATACTTTAAAATTCGTGTGAAGAAGTTGGGAAAAGGAAGAAAATATGAAAAGGGGGCGGTGCATCCGACGATTGGTCTTTAATTTATTTTAACATCAAGGTAATAAATATTGCACGATTGTTTTTATTTTTAATGAGAGTTAAAGATTTTAACTATGTAGTGAATGACCAAAGAACGTGGGGGGGGGGGGGGGGAGCTTGCGGGTATCGTAAATTTGAGGTGAAGGATGACTTTAGAGGTTTGATTAGTTATGTATTAGTATATTACTTTATGAGTGTATAAAAATATTTTTATTCTAAAAAATTAATTGAAAACTATGTTCTGAGAAATTTTTGAGGCATATGTAAGAGGTTTAAGGAAAATACAAGAATATTTTCAGGCAGATTGCACTTTCCGTTAAAAAGAAAACAGTTGAAACTGCAAAAATGGCCCACTGTGCCCCAGCCCCCTCTATACAATTAAATTATATTATTTTAAGTCAACCTAATTGCAATTAAATTGAAATTAAATTAGTTGCACCTTGCTATTAACTTTTAATTTCAATTGAAATAAAATGGACTTATTTTTAAGTTTAAGTTTATTATTTCAGTAAAAATATAACATATCGTGATATTTTAACATAACGCCCACATTTACCGTAATGTGACTATTTTTTTATGAAATATTTTCTTTATAAGTACTGAAACATTTTTAAAGCTCATAATGTCCTATAGTATTATCAAAACTAAAATTAACCCATCCTAAGTGCGTTAGGATAATCTAGTTCATCCTAAGTGCATTAGGATAAACTAGCTTGGCCTGAAATTCAGTTTGGCCGGTAGTATATTATATATATATATGTATATATATATTGTGGTTGTTGTTAGCGCGCATGAAAAAAAAGCGCATTTCTGAAAGAAAAACCACTTTTTATAAAAGATAATGGCATTTATGTAAATAAAAATAAAACTAAAGTACAATTAATGTATTTTGATACCATGAATTTTGTATCCATTTTGTAACTACCTTTAGTGAAATACGTTCTATATAAATATCGTAATTAAGTACAACAGATTAGTGTAGTAAAGAATATATAGTATTTTCAAAACTATTACAATTTACCGTATGGTATAATTTTTGTACCAGTATGAGCAGTATACCAATGACAGGGAATTGAGAAGATAGGGGGCAATGTGCCACTTCCATTCCGATAAAATATATTAAACAGGGTTGATGTCAATACTACTTTGCACAATGTTGGCGCTGGAGCGATCACTAGGTTCAATAACAATACGTCATATTTATTTGGCCTAGGAAAAACTAGTTCAGACCTATGAATATCAGGCCAAAGTAGTTTATACTATACGGGTTAGCCCACCCTAAGTGAGTTGGGATAATCTAGTTTATCCAAAGTGCATTAGGATAAGTTATTAGGATAAAATTAGTTTGGCCGGTAATATATATATATATATATACATATATATATATTGTTTCTGTTGTTGTTGTTGTCGGCGTTATTGGTGTAATTGTTGCTGTTGTTATTGTCGTCGACGTTATTGTTGTTGTTAGAGCACATAAAAAATGCGTATTTCTGATAAAAAAAACCCTTTTTATAAAAGATAATGTTATTTATGCAAGTAAAAAGAAAACTAAATTACTATTAATGAATTTTGTTACTAAAGTATCATGCTTTGAAGGTAAAGAGGTATCATTTTAATGAATAGTTATTAAATATTTTTAAAGTGAGCGTGAAGCTGAAGTATTTTAATAGCTAAAAAATAGCAAAACATGATTTTATTTCATAGGAAATGTATTTATCGATACAAAAGTGAATCTTTTTGCATTGTACTATATTTTATCATATTCTTAGTCTGTCCCGATTTGACAAAAAAAATTATCCCAGAATCGTTCGAAAAATAGCAACACATGATTTTATTTCGAAGGAAATGTAGTTATCGATACAAAAATGAACCTTTTGCATTGTACTATATTTTATCATATTCATAGTCTGTCCCGATTTTACAGAAAAAATGATCCCGGAATCGTTCTAAAAAATAGCAACACCTGATTTTATTTCAAAGGAAATGCATTTATCGATACAAAAATTTATCTTTTTGCATTGTACTATATTTTATCATATTCTAAGTCTGTCCCGATTCGACAGAAAAAATCATCCCAGAATCGTTCTAAAAAAAAAAAAGAAAAAGAAACACATGATTTTATTTCAAAGGAAATTCATTTATCGATACAAAAATGAATCTTTTTGCATTGTACTATATTTTATCATATTCTTAGTCTGCCCCGATTTGACAAAAAAAAAAAAAAATAATAATAATCCGTAATCGTTCTAAAAACTAGCAACACATGATTTTATTTCAAAGGAAATTTATTTATGGATACAAATATGAATCTCTTTGCATTTTACTATATTTTATCATATTCTTAGTCTATCCCGATTTGACAGAAAAAAATTATCCCAGAATCGTTCTAAAAAATAAAAAAAGAAACACATGATTTTATTTCAAAGGAAATGTATTTATCGATACAAAAATTAATCTTTTTGCATTGTACTATATTTTATCATATTCTTAGTCTGTCCCGATTTGACAAGAAAAAAAATTAACCCGGAATCGTTCTAAAAAATAGCGACACATGATTTTATTTCAAAGGAAATGTATTTATGGATGCAAAAATGAATCTTTTTTGCATTGTACTATATTTTATCATATTCTTATAGTCTGTCCCGATTTGACAGAAAAAATTATCCTGGAATCGTTCTGATTGTGTTGAACTATTACAAAAGGGGGAAAAAAATGAAAATACGAGTGGAATGTATTTTCCAACAAACTGTACATGATATATACCTATTTTCAAATGTTAAAGCAGCGATTTCTTCATAATGAAAGGCGAATTTTAATTTGTCTGCCCACACTCATTCGACACACTTAAAACCACCTGGGTACAAATTTGCATGCAGGAGAACTTCTCAGGTCTATTTTTAAGGCGTAAACAGAAATGACGAGTCTTAAGCTTGTTACCTGACACTCGGTAATAGAAACAATTTTATCGTGGTGGGGATCAAGCCAAAGACTTCTACTACTCTTTTATAACTTCTTCGATCAGGCAATTTTCAGATCTGGTTTGAAATACTGCGCGTTTTAAAATCTAGCGTGTGTAAGTTTGTATTCGGGTGGCTTTTGAGGATTAAATGTATATATATCACCTTTATCGCATGATGCAAATATTTATCTTCCTTCAAGATTTTCTCATCACAGTATTTTTTATTGATACAGACCAAAAAGTAATGAAAGAAGAGTTTAGAAACTTTTCAAGTTGTAATAATACTGAGTATAATTTAATTTGTTTTAAGTCTTCATCAACATTGATATGCAACAAACACACACACAAAATGAATTGTGAATACACAAAATAAACTCAGTATAGGAGGACTACAAACAGTATAGGGGTGAATATCACAAAATGTGAGGCTTTGAAAACAAAAGTTTTGAAAATTTAAATCGTTTCAAAGATTCTATTTTTTGTTAAATGTTGGTTGAACAGCTGAATAAAGGAATATGTAAAATTGTTAAAGTGTGAAGAGCTTAAGTTCATCTTTATGTAATTATAATTATGTGTCATTTTCTTGGCATATGTATGCCAGAATAAAGACAATTACATTCTAAAACATTTTTCACATTCTTGGGTTTTTTTTATTTTTAGACCTAACATTTTAATTTTGTTTAAAGGAAAAGGTTTCCTCTATAGTACCTCAAATTCAGTGTAATTTTCAGTTTTATTTGTAATTTATAGAAACCAGGAAAATGACATAATAAAAGTCCACTCAATTTTGTATTTTCAGTGACAATCATATTTTAATTATAGAAAATTATTTGTAAAATACAGAACTTGTTACCTTCCACATATATGTGTTATATAAGTTATAATTATTAATTAGAAATTTAAAAAAACTAGAAAAAGATATTTGTACACGATAGCAGAAAGCCATTTACTTTGCACACATCACAGTGTGACAAGCCAGGAAAATGACAATCTGAAATTTCAAGTCTTTTAATTGCTTTATTTTTGTGTTATTATGAATATATCTCTTGAAAATACTTCTAAGAATTTTTTTATTAGAATGTAAAAAATAAAATTGCATTATATAACATTAAATAGAAATTTTATTGTACGGACTGCAATTTTCGTATTTTGGGATATTGACCCATAGGAGAAAGTGGGGGTAAAATCGCATGACCTATTTTTAGTTACTTTTTGAAAGACAGAACTTAAATACAACTTTGCGTACAAACTCTGAACTTAGTCTTGTACAACAATGTTATTTTAAATACATGATTACTTCGTCGCATTTTTATTAATACATGACTATCTATAAAATGATTATCCATAAAACTTAGGACTCCTTTTAAAAAAGCGCAAAATATTTATTTGAATCTTTGTCTAAGAAACTAAACTAATATTTCAATTGTAAATCTAATTATTTAATATTTAAAGACCAAAGAATAATTATCTATATTACAACTTGAGATATTTCAGAAAAAAAGTTCACCTCTTTATCAGCTTTATAAAAATCACATTCATTCATGTCCATCTTGCAGTTTTTACTTCACAAATTGTTTACATTCTCTTCCATTATTATTCTCCGACATCCATTTTTTATTACGTAGAATAACCGGTTTTATCCGAAGTGAACGAGGGTCGCAAAGCAAATAAAATTGCACCAATTCCAATTCCAGCTATATTTTTCCTGCGATAAATAAATTCTTATTCAATACGCTATACACTATAATATGAAAAGTTTCAATAGCTTTAACACCTTGAAGAGCGGAGATTTATTTATGATCCACTTAATTTTAATTCCTAAATGTCACATTGACAGCAGAATTATAGAAGCAAAGTTTCCTTTTTACTAACTGCAAGGAAAAGTTTTTACTTATTTTCAAATACATGTGGTTGTGAGGTATGGTGCACTCAATCATTTCAGCATGTTACTAGTAGAAGTACCAGGGCCGAAACTAGTCTTTCTTGCACTAGGGGCAAGATTTTGGTGCCCTTCCTCCCCCTCTTTCGCAAAGTATACATGGTGTGTTCATAAAGTTTCAAGACTGGTCCTAGAATACAAAAGTTATTAAACATTTTTGTACAGCGAACTAAAATTCTTCGAAATATGACCCTTGGGCATCAACACACCGCTGCCCGCGTTTTTTCCATTATTCACAGGCTCCCCGGGGATCTTCGCGCGCAAAGCTGTTAAGGGACCTCGTCGAAGCTGCTTAGATCGCTGAAATCGTGTCGAATCGCTCCCCATTCAGGTGTTTCTTCATCCGGGGAAACAAAAAAGTCGCTGGGAGCCAGGTCGGGGTTGTAGAGGGCTTGTGGCAGTATTGCCACGTTAAACTGAGCCAAAACATCGGCAGCGGCGAGCGGTGTGTGAGAAGGGGTATTGTCGGGGTGAACAATCCACTCGTCCCTGATGTCTGAGCGGACGCGCCGGACTCTATCCTTCAAATAGTGGGCATTCCAGCGTAAAAACGACCTGACCCGGCACTTCCGGCCAGACACCAGAGAAGACTGGATTGTTCACCACGACAATGCACCCTCTCACACACCGCTCGCAGCCGTCAAAGTTTTGGCTAAGTTTAACGTGACAATACTGCCACAAGCCTCCATACAGCCCCGACTTCGCTCCCAGCGACTTTTTTTTATTCCTCCGGATCAAGAAAGACCTGAAAGGGAAGCAATTCGATACGATTCCAGCGATCCTTGATTCCGGCTTCGACGAGGTCACTTAACAGCCTTGCGCGAAGACCCCCAGAGAGCCTGTGAATAATGAAAAAAATGCTGGCAGCGGTGTGTTGATGCCCAAGGGTCATATTTCGAAGAATTTTTGTTCGCTGCACAAAAATGTTTAATAACTTTTGTATTCTAGTACCAGTCTTGAAACTTTGTGAACACACCATGTATTTACAAAGAGTGTTTTAACTGAGCTATTTTCTTCTGATGGACTGATGGCTTCCATAATTATGAAACAGCCGTTATAAATGAAGTGTTAGGTGAAGATGAATGAGCAGCCGTAAAAAGTTTGAAATCTGATTTTCTGGTCAGAATGTGGGGGGGGGGGGGGGAAATGTGGCCATTTTTTATGTGATGTATTTTTTTTTATATAACCCGGCTATGTAGTTTTACACTAATTTTCATAATTTTTAGATTACGAACTGAAATCCGAAAACTTCATCGTATCTAAAATCGAATTTAAAAGGGATTCAAAACATTTTTATTCCAAATAGAAGAAATACTAATCCACAGAGATTGTTATAATATTTTTTCATAAAACATAATAAGCTTTTATCTAGAACTTTAAAGTTATTTTTTAATCTTCAATTGGCTTAACTTATTTGTTACAAAAATTTAACATTAAATGTAGAACTAATTGAATGAAATATCTTAATATCGCTTAAACAATGGGCTTAAACAATGTAGGAAATAATTTTTTTTTTATTTGTTTTTCAAATTATGTTTTTGTTTAATCCTTGTATACGTAATTACAATGTTGTAAGTGGGTTATTTTCAAATAATTTCCCACTTCAGTGTCTCAATCTTAATCCTTATATCACGTTAAAAAATAATCTTTTGACACTGTAAATTGCATGTCAGTACATTTTTTTTATAGTTAATACAATGCATTCATTAAAATATTTATACGTTTTTAAATATTTGATTCTTATATTATTTTAGTTATTAAACTACAGAAATTTCTGTGTCCCAAATAAAAATATCAACTTTTTTTGCAAACCCATTTAACCCTTTACCTACTGACGGTAGTTATAAGTACCATTAAAATAACTTGTTATAAAATTAATTTAATACATCTATTAGTATTAATACAGTTTAGAATGAGAGATGCATTACTTTATCTCGTTCCAAAAGCATTATTGATTACACAAAACAAAAATATTTTTAAAAGGATGATTTATTTTCCCTTTGCATCTTTTCAGCTTTCTTGGCGTTGGAGGGGGGGGGGGGGAGGGGGTTCAATTCGGAAATATTTCTATGCTTCTATTGTAAGAACATTATATTTGTACATTTCCTAATTCTACAAAATACAAAGAAAAATATTTAAAATAAAAGATTTTAGTGGGTTTATAAATATTGTACAAAATCCATATAAATTCAAATTTAACTAATCCTTCTAAATCCTTCAATCCTTCTAAAATTTATTAAATATTATGTAAATATTCTAATGTAGTTTCAAAAATTCACGAAAAATGCTTTAAAAGATAAAATTTTCGCCAATACATAATTCAGTACACAAAGGGTTAATTAGATTAGGTTTTGTATTTGAATGTAATGGCTGTTTTTTAAAGGACATTTATACAATAGCTTAAAATCTAATCTTATATTTTGTCCTGTCTACACCACATGAGTGTTACATCAAGAGTCTTACTATAGTTATTATCACACAGGTTTTAATTTATTTTGTAGACAACAAAGCTAAATGAAACATTTTATAGCTATACTACAGCCTTTTTAGAGAAAACAAAATACTGAAAAACTACTATTTTATTTATTCAATAAGGTCACCTAAACTTGGTTAGCAATTTTATTATCTCTTACGAGTTTTAGCTATGGGTTTTATTGATAATTTGTTCAATTATATGTTTTTCTTTTTTTAAGAATTACGTACGTTTTGCTTGAGAACATAGGGACTAGTTTTATCTTCCTAAAAAGGATAACATGTTTTCAAACCCAAAATTGTTTGGAAGAACTCCCGGTTGTTACCCTTTCAAAGCAATATTAATGAAAATCATCAATTTTCAAAAATAGATATAGGGGAGACAAGGGACGGTTGACCATACGGGAGGCTTGACCCACCCATCAGTTTTCATATTTAAAAGAATTTCAGAATTTTATCAATAGGTGTCAACCAAAGCTACTGGAATGTTCAAACAACAGTCTCTGTTTCATACAGATAATCGAAATAGGTGTAGAAAAAATCGATTGTGAGGCGTTTTCAGCCTAAAAGTTGTGTTTTTTAGAAATATTTTGTAAGCTGTTTTCAGATAAAATATATCATAAAAATTTAAGTAAGTAGGTTTTAAGTAATGCAGAAATATCGAGCTTTCATTCCAGGCATAAATATTATACAGTAAGTTAGGCTTAACATAACAATGTGCTATTCTTTAGAAAAGGGCTGTGTGGGACCCAGTCAATGTGAGGGAGGGTTGACCATATGTTCATGGCTACCTTAACACATTCACGACGGGAAACGAGAATTCTCGTTTCCATTCAAAAAACATCATTGAATAAGGGTGTGGCTTCCACCTCACAGAAAATGCATTTATATCATGTTGTCCATATTTTTTTAGATTGTAAGACATTTTATATTAAATTCGTACATTGGAAGATATTTACCGATTCATAAACTTAGGAAACTCATCTGGAACACAAATTTACAAATGACTTTCAGAACAGGGAGGGGCTTCTACTGTTTTAAAATTCAGATTTAATAAAAATTGCCCGTCGTGAATGCGTTAATTAAAGGTTTTTGGAAATCTTGTTATTGTACACTGTGCATAATGAAAGATTAATGATTATATATAAAAATGAATGTAAATTTATTCTGAAATGATACAGTAAAATGGGGTGATGGAAAAGAAAACGTTTAAAACTGATTAAAGGAAGATGTCAAAAATTGCTATAGTGTCCACTGCACAAAAAAAATAATGAAATATACATGGGAAAGTTGATAGGAACTTTTTTCCTTTTAAATATTACTTACAATAGAAAAATAGGAACAGTGGAAAACACTAGAAAGTATGAAAGCAGCAGTCTTAACCGCTTCAGGGGCGGTGGTATGTTTATGAAACCACATAATTTTAATTCCCAAACGCCACAGTGGCACCAGAATTTTGCCAAAATCTTTTCCATTTAATATGTATGTGAAATATAGCCTTTTTCATATTTGCAAATAAATTTTTTCGTATATCCCGGTGCCAGTCATTTATTTCAACATTTTAGTACTGTAAAAACTTTGCCCCTTAAAGGGTTAAAAGGTGTTAATGATAAGTCAAGTACAAATGCGGCTGCAAAAGTACATAGCATTGATCGAAAAACTTTAGGAAGGTCTGTAGATAAATTTCAACATGATGAATAAAGTGAGATGAAGCCAAACTATGTGACAACTAGAGTTGTCACGTCGAATGTCACAAAACGTATGACAAGGAGACAAAAAAAGGGACAGTGGCTACTAAATCAGGGCATAAGAATGCATGAAATGCATGAAACCCTATGAAAACGGAACCTGTCTCTAGCGAAATACTGTCTTAAATGTTAAAATTTCATTTTCCCTGCTGTATAACTATACCTGTACAGACAAAATCCTGTTTAAAATAAAAATTTTCTCCCCTGACTTGCGATTGCGTCTAAACGGGTTTGCGTAAGCGTCATTTTTTCAAAAATATGTTTTTATAATAATTAAAGCATGTATCATAAAGTTATTTTGCTTTTTTTAAACTGATTTTATTTCTCTTCACAAATATTTCAATATAAAACAAAGTGGGTCAAGCCTCCCATATAGTGGGTCAACCCTCCCATATGTGGGCAGCCTTAACCCATTATTTTCTCATGATTAAAATCTATCATTTTTCAAATTTCTTATGTATTACACTTATGTAGCAATTTTATTTTGATAACTGGTTGAATAACGAATAAAATGATATATAAAACTTTATTCTACGTTTGATATTTAAAAAATAAAAAATCATTTTGTAAACAGTGGGTCAACCCTTCCTAGTCTCCCCTATATATATTTTTTAATTTAAGAAAGAAACTCATAAATAATCACGTTCTTACTTTGTATTAAACTACAAGAAATCAATAATAGAACCCTTTTCATCGTCACTAAATTAATTTTCTCGATGTTTTTAATCTCAACCGTTTATGCCCCGACGGGACTTTAAAATTCCATTAAAAAAATGCAATATAAAATTTATTTAATTCGTCTACTAATAAAAGTAGATGGTACTTTTCATGCAAAATACTTGTAAGGGACTAGTAACTCTGTTATAGAGGCTCTCTGGTTGTTTGAATGTGAACATGGCGTTAAACATAACCTGTGTGCGAAGCTCACTCTATCCTCTTCAATTCCGAAGCTTAAATAATAATACAAATGCTTATTCGTTGGTTTTTTCCGAACAAAATGACATCGTAAATGACAGATAAAACATCTTTTCTGAAATTGATCCTTTAAGCGCTCAGTAATTTAGGTTCAAAAATATGGATCTAAAACTACAAATCCCCTTTAAAAAATATATTAATAAACATTAACCTAAATTAACGCAATGAGAAATTTAAGAGCTTTAAAACAGTAAATAATCTACAAATCCTCAAAATTTTTTATTGAAAAAGATTTAAGTTGAATATTTATGAAAATCTCCTTTTCATCTCCTTCATCATACTGTCTTTTGGGCATTTTTAGGCATTTCGCAAACTCAAGTAAAAATAACATTTATTTTATGTGGGAATCAGCTTATATGCTGCCATTTATTCGTTTGCTTTGAACGCAAAGAACATTTAGCTTTAAGAAGTGATGTGAAAATGAAAAAAAATCGGATGTTTTAGTTTTTATAAGGAAAAGAACAGAGGTCCCCATATGGAGACCCAGGAATCGAAGAGGTTAAAGTATAGGAACTCTAATTTTCCAAGGTACTTGGAGTCTACAGTTCCGCGGTTTAACTATAACCGTATGCAAATTTAGGTGTCGTTGTTCAGTCTGCAGGAGTATAAAGAGTCGCGTGAAAATGCGATACAGTGGATTTGGAGTAGGGTCGTATCCTGCCACCTCAGCTTGCGAAGATTGTGGAATCAAAGATCGAATGCGCAGAAAACGGATCGGTAAGCAGTTTTTTTTTTTTTTTTTTTTTGGAGAAATTATGTTGTGAAATAAAGTTTCTTCGCAGCCACGGGCTGTACTAATGATGTTAAATTTCAGCTGCCTTGTGGACATCTTCCGACGGAAATTAGCCATTTAGTGCGTTCCAGAAAAGGGAATTTTATGCCAGTTACTTTTAATTTCATATTCTTCTGAAGTTAATATTTAATTAACATTGGGTTTTTTTTTATCACGGAGTGGAGGCTAAATTCATCAAGATCTTATCTACCAATCCTTTCCATATGAAGTTTTAAATAAATCGATTTTAACCTTAGATTAGCGTCATGGCCTCTCATTTACGTGGCGACCATGACGGGCACGTCACATACTTTGCTGTATCATATTCAGTAAGCACAGTGAAACGGTCGAAACTAAATATTTTTGAATGTGGTTATTTTCTCAACCATTTGCGTGGATTTAACTTTTCTCCTATTAAAAAATATTTTACGAAAAATTTACAACTACAAAATACTTCTCTATTACAGACAGGATCGCAATAAATTTATTTACATTGTTCTTGAAAGAATTGTGAGGTTTCAATAACCGTATTTTTTGTTACTTAACACGTTAAGCGCCACGTCAGCAACCGGTGGCTGACAGCAAAGTTTCCGTTTAAAACGCGTCATTCACCGATGGCTGACGTCTAAAATATGATACAAAACTGAAAAAATATACATTGTTTTAAATAATTATTGAACAAATATTTAAAATTTACCTACCTTTTATTTATTACAGGATTATACTTTCTTAAAAATTACTTTAAACATTGTAAATTTTCAGTTGTTGTCATCGTGGCACTCAACGTGTTAATCTAATTATTCTCTTAAATATTTAACAAAAAATCTCTAACCACCGATTTATTAAATCAGTATTATTTAAAAATCCATCTAAAAATATATTTGTTATTATAATAGTTATTTTCGATGTCTTCAAACATTAACGAAGATTTTCTGAAGCGGAGAAATTTTCTGATTTATAATCCGGGACATAGCGGGTTAAAGTGGCAGTTCATTTGTAAATCATGTACTAAAATACTTTTCAGCATTCACGCTGCTAAATGTACTAAAGAATCTACACTAACACTTACGTTATTTATCCTGCTATATTAATTTAGGAAATGGATATAGTAGAACCCCGCTAATCCGAAATTTCTCTTAATCCGAACCCATTTTATTTTCGAAAATTATACTTGAACAGATTAACCGAAAATATTAACTTACGAAATTTTTCGGATTACAGGATGAATGTCGGAAAAAACATGTAGAAGTTAAAATTAAACAAAAAATGACAGTAAAGCATGCTTATTCTTTAGCTGTTTATTCTTTATTCTAACAGCTTGAATGCAATAAAAAAAAACTCAATAATTTAAAAGTAAAACATATGTACATGAATATAAAATGAAAACGTGTACTGTAGGTCTACTCGTAGAAGCAATCTTAAAAAAAATCACGAACATCTGTTTCTTTGCCAGCCACTAAAAAATTATTTTCTAAAATGCAAAAAGTATTTAATTCAGATGATAAAAATTTTATTTTTCTTTCAACAGTTTGATTTCGCAAATTATCTACAGAAATATTTTTTCGTATCCCTCGTTGACGTGGTGACGACTGAGCTGTAGATTCGCGATTTTGAACCGTTTATAATGGATTGTTACGTAATTCCTCATTCCTAAGTTCCATTGGATTATTATAAACATCAGGAGTGATTAAACAAGGAATACTATTATTTTTTTCCGAAAGTCGTGCCGGATTATCCAGCATGCCAGACCTTGGGATAATAGATTAGAGCATATTTACTGTACTACTGAGTACTTATAACTTATATATATAAATTTTAGTATGCATCTTTTTTCTATTTTGTTTGGAATTTCGGTTAATCCTAAGTTTTTGTAATCCGAACAGGCACCTCTCCTAATTAGTTCGGATTAGCGTGGTTCTACTGTAAATGGATAAAAACACCGGTGTGTTAAGTTTTGCAGCTTTATAGTTGTGTGAAAGCCCGGGGGAACGACGATACCCATATTACGAATCAATTATATAAAACATATATGAATAGAAAACAACAATTTATCAACGTAAAAACAGACTACACTAATCAGTACTTTAAAAAAAATCAATATGTAACTTATCATATGCACATAAAAAATCAGAGTAAAGAGTACCACACTGCGGGAAACAAACGTAAAATACAGAAAGTTAAAAAGAAGGAGAAAAGGGGGGGTTTTAAATCTGAATGCAACTCATGCATTTTAAGATTCGATCTAGGAGATATATAAACTAACATTTTAAGGGGATGGATGACCGTTTTTTGACGAGAAGAAAATGAGTAGTTAAAGGACATTTTAGTAAATAATGTAATGAAGTTGAGAGTTTATTACATATGCAGTAGGTAGAATTACGTTTATTTATCTAATAGAGATGCTGCTGAAATGGACCATAGATTTGAAAAAATAAATACGAGGAAAACTCAGTAAGTAGGTCACAAACCGATTTGAGTTAGTGGAAATTATTAGTAAATTATTTCCAAATATGCCAATAGATGGCAGCACTGTCCAACTGTAAGATGTCAGGTTCGAACTTATGAAACAACAGTTGTACAAAATGAGCAGGGACGTTCAAAAGATGTTGACGAAGAACGAAATGGTCGTCCTGTTGAGATTGCAGCAGAAGAAACAGTGCGGAAGATTGAGGAAATCGTTAGAGATGACAGGCGAACAACAATAGACAGCATTAGTAACAACAACAACAGAGTGTTCACATGGGGTAGACTGCAGCCGACTTGAGATGCAGACGTTGAATGTGAGGTACACAGATGGCTGAGAATGCAGTCCAAAGCCTTTGATGCAGCAGGTATTAGAAAACTCATAGGGTAACTCCGGGATAGATGCCGCACCCTTTGTATTTCTTGTAATTATCGATAGATGGTCGTCAAACGCACAGTATAGGTGCGCAATGAGATTATTTTAACTAGTGTATAGCGTGAATCCCATTTCGATGTTTACTTGTAGAAGTACAATCCTTAATTTGACGTAAGTACATGATTTCACTGTCCAAACTTTTAAACACGTTATGTTTAAATACTTGTCATACACTAATTGCTAAATGCATGCATGATTTTGAAGTCAAAACTAAGTGTAGCGTTTGTATAGAGCATTGTGTGAATGGTTACGCCATTCCCCTTAGCAATGGCAGGTAACTGTGATGGCTGACGTCTGCGTTATGCAAAATTGGATACATGCCGCACTGCTATTCCAGTATACATGCAGCAGTTTCTTTTCTACGGGATGATTAAGTGTTATTAACTTTCCCTTTTCTTTTTGCACAGACTAACCATGTTAGGCATGTTATCAAGTTTACCGAAATCAAAGGAGAAAAAGGGGAAAATAAAAAGTAAGAAGGGCGAGAAAGATGCAAGTCAAGATGACAATAATGAAAATTTGGATCACGCGTAACGCAGACGTTCTTTGCAAACTACTCCAAAAAAGAGGTAGTGTAATTGGCTTCGTTGCATCATGTGTTTAAATAAAGTTACATAAAGAATGTACTTTTTCGACACTTTTTCTGTAGATTGTAGTCGAAAAAACAGGTCTCTTAACCCATTCGGGACCATAGTTGCATATAAGCACCTTCATAAAGAGCTTACAAAATTTGTTTCTGGCAACAGTAAAAAGGAAAAGAATATTTGCTTTGTTTAATTAGAGCATTTTCATGATTATTTAAGTACAAATAACTTATTTTAAAAAAAGTGGTACCAACTAAATGAAATTTGTGTAAAGACCACTGTCACGAAAGGGTTAACAAATAAGCTATGTAAACACAATTTTTCGTTTTTCTTTTCCCTTTCTAATACATTAATGTTAGTTGTTGCTGAAATAACAATTAAAATTTAATGTAAAAAAATAAGTCAATAATTTTAATAGTGAAAGTAGGCAATAATTATTAATTTGAATCTACTAATACGCTTCATTGTACTCATTTAGTTTCATTTTGTTATTACATCGTTATTTATAGTCCAGATATGAATATTTTTTTTTAATATTTTTATTTATAACTTCATTCTGTTCTTATTACAAGCGCGGCATAACTACCGCACAAGTGCGGTGTCTCAGCCTGAATTTACGGGTGACGCGCCGCAGCGTAATGCTTTAGAAAAAAATTGTTAAAAAATATTAATAATTTGTTTTGAATTTTTTTGTCGCAGTACACGCATTGAATATTTAACATTAAATAGCACAGCATGAGTTTTTTTTTATTATTATTTTATGTCCAGCATGGGACTTTATACACAAATTCAAAAAAATGTGCGGCATAAATCAAGGAATTACCCTAACGAGATGGGACAAATGTATCAATGCAAATGACAATGATGTAGAGAAATAAACATGTCTTTTAAGTATTTATCTTGGTTTCCCTTTTTTTATTGGTTTTTGTGACTTACTTACTGACTTGCCCTCGTAGATACAACTATATATTGTTAATAAAAAGTGTAGTTGAAACTTGGGGAATAAAATTGTATATGTAGTAGCTATTGAAGAATCCCATGCGTTCTGGCACAATACTGAACTAATTAAATGCGCCAATCTCAAAACTTTCTTCTATTTGATGCATGTTAATACTTTAAAATTCGCCGTCACAGTGCCAAAATTAAATGACAATCTATGTCCATCATGACGATTCTAAAAGATCTATCTATGTGAAAGTGTAACATAATATGAAGTTTGATTAAATTCCGTACATTAGTTATTGAGATAGAGCTATCGCAAAAAATGCAGCATGACAGCGACACCTTTTGGGCGATTTAAACTGAAGTTTGAGGGAAAATTTTTCCATTAGTTCTTGAGACATAGCAATTGCGGAAATCATGAATAATGCATCAAAAAAGCGCCACCTATTGGGTGATTTAGACGAAAAAGTAATCAGCCCCAGTTTATATCACGGGCTAACTAAATGTAAAGTTTTATGAAAATCCGTGCATTAGTTCTTGAGATAGAGCTATTGCGGAAATCGTGAAAAATGCAGCATAGGAGCGCCACCTGTTGGGCGATGTATAACAAACTAATCAGCACCAACTTACACCAAGGACTAAGTTCATCTGAAGTTTCATAAAAATCCGTGCATTAGTTCTTGAGATAGAGCTATTGCGGAAATCGTGAAAAATGCAGCATAGGAGCGCCACCTGTTGGGCGATTTATAACAAACTAATCAGCACCAAATTACACCAAGGACTAAGTTAATCTGAAGTTTTATGAAAATCCGTTGATTAGTGTTTGAGATAGATCTATTGCAGTAGTCATGAAAAATGCAGCATAGCAGCGTCACCTTTCGGACGATTTACAACAAAAACTAATAAGCACCAATTGATATCAGGAACTAACTGAATCTAAAGTTTTATATTCCGTGCATTAGTTCTTGAGATAGAGCACCCACAAAATTTGTGTCACATACATACAACTCACAGACAGACATTTTGTAAAAACATGTTTTTTCGGGATCTCTGACCTTTAAAATCCCTCGAAAACCGGAATTTGAAATTTTCACAAATCCAATATTTTCTTCTTGTAAAGATAGAATAAAGTAAAAAATGAATATTTTAAGACAGGTGATTTGAGAGAGCAGGGAGTGTATGACAAAAAGATTAATGCTAATTTAGTATCTTAATTTAGGAAAATGAAATCCTGTCGTTTGCGTAATGCTGCTTAAATTTTGATTATCATTTTACTATGGGTTTAATGCTGATAAAATGTGAACTTTCTGTAATGTGAGAATTAAGGTTTAAAAAATAAAAAGGTTTTAATTTCTAATGCATGTAGGGTTTAGAAGTTGAATTTTTGTCTCTTTTTAAAATCACTGTTATATAACGTAACATTTAGAACACCAATATATACAGAGAATATCGCATAAATGTAGAAATTCATTCCGGTAGCATTCAGCTTAGCATCAATAGAGCAAAATGTAATATTCCAATTTCACTCACATGTACGAAAAGTGAATACAGTAAGCTGATTGCTATCGAAACCAGTATGCAATTTTTGGTGAATATTTTGGGGCAGTAAATGTTGTGTTACGTATACAAACATTATTTGTTTGTTATGGAAGTAATATTAAGATTTTTCTAAATAATGTTCTTGTTTTGTTTTTTTTAAATTATAGATACGACTTCATTATTGGCAAGTAATAAAAGAAAAGTCATGTGATTCCACTTTAATTTATTTAACTTATTGCACACTTGTTCCCATATTTCAGTGAACGAGATTAAACATAACAAATATTTTGTGACAACTCTTCATTGTAACCTATATTCAATGTAAATCACATTGTTGCCTGCATCTTTCAAGTTTGACGGCAATAATACACTATAATTTGTGACGGGTAAAAAACGATTCGAATTTAATATAATATATAGAAATTTCGCGGCCATTTGTCAACTTTCATAAAGTTAGATCCTAAAATGACGCTAAAATACAAGAAAACAGACAAGCAGACAGACTATTTTTTATTTCTATGTCACCACCATCGGAAACGAGCTCTTCACATAACATAGAATTACCAAAATCGAAGAAATTAAGAAAGCAAAACGGTAAGTTAAACATTGACATTGTTGAAGAAGGTAGCAATAAGCAAAAATATTATTATATATTATAATTACCAATTTATGATTTAGGGTTTGAATTATATTTGCAAGACTATTCAATTCGACATTTATTTATGTAATTAAAAATCCTTTACTTAATTGTTGTTTTTACGTTAAAAAAATAGCTTTAACGACTATGTTCAGAATTTCATTTTTGATTCTGAAACATATAAACAAATTTCTGAGTTTGGCTTTTAAAATGTTACTATATCGAAAGTCACTACTTAATCCGTGATATCATTAAAAATTTGATACATAAAGAAGAAAATTTTAGATATATTTAAAAATTCAATAGGGTACAACTTGGTACACTATTTCTAAAAATGATCCCAGGACACATGTATTTTCGAGGTTATGGATAGAAAAATGATAGCTGTCCATTGAAAACGTTAGCTCTCCTTACTCTAAAGACATCCGTGTGTGTATCAATAAATTTTTGCCCCTACTTAGAAACAATTGAGTGAAATTTATGAAATTGCTATATTGTATTAGACCTTCTCTATACAGTCACCGTGCACAGTAACACATTTCTGCAAACGGTATTTCAAAGAGAGGGAGGTGGATGTATTCCAAGGGGCGCGATAGCAGACCCACAGGGAGGGGGGGCATTTTTCTAACTTTTGCCGACTCCACATGTGACATATTGTTGGAAAGGCCTGTGTCGACTTATCCATGTTATGCCCTCCCGAGCCCCTTCCCCCAAAATTTGGCCTCCGGTTGGCATGAATGATGTTTACAAAATTTAGAAAAGTGCACCCGGAGGGCAAATTTTGGGGAGGGGGAGGGAGGTGCATAGCATGAATAAGTGGTCACAGGCCTTTCCAATAATATGTCACACGTGGGGGAGTTCGATAAAAGTTTTTTAAAAATGACCCCTTGTGGGTCTATCGCACATCCTGGAATACATCCTCCTCCCTCTTTTTGAAATACCGTTTGCAGAAATGTGTGCACTGCGACTATATAGAAAAGGACTCATACAATATAGAAATTTCAAAAATCTCCACCAATTATTTCTATGTGAGGGCAAAAACTTATTGATACACCCTCGTATAAGATAACTTAACGTAATTCAAAATACAAGGTGTAGCTATTAAATAACCGGACTGGTGCTGCCACCGGCAAACAGCGAGTGTGGGGCAGCCGAACATACCTTGAAGCTGTTACATGGTATATCCCCAATCTCCTATTCGATCGTTAAGGTCACATGTAGCTTAGTTTGGCCGTAGAATTTGCTCGTAATGAGCCGTGTAACAGTGACACGCCGGAAAAACAACAAGCGTTCAGACGGAGCAACGGGTTAACTTCATGTTTCTTCTGAAAGTCGGGAAAATTGCCACAAAAACTTATGCTATGTTAAAAAAAGTTTATGGAGATTAATATTTATCACGCGCTGTAGTTTGTGAGTAGTTTAAAAGTTTCAAAGAGAGACGAACGAAAAAGGCAAACGAAAAAAGACGAAAGGCAGAAACGAAAAAGGTGATGCACTGCCTGGACGAACCTGTAACCCATGAAACAGACGCACACATTCGAAAAACTGGCTTGTTGTACCGCAATAATCGTTCTGAGTTCCCGAGAATCTACAAAGAAAGTGGTCGGATTTTGCATGAAAGATTCTAAATGAAGAATCCTGGATTCTTCACCAGGACAATGCGCCAGCTCATTCAGCTTTGTCTCTGAAGGCGGCGTTGGTATAGTACCGCATCCCCATGTTGGATCACCCACCGTACTCTCCCGACGTAGCCCCTGTGACTTCTATTTATTTCCGAAGTTCAAATCGAAGCTAACGAGGAAAGATTTGACAGTAAGGAATCGGTCAAAGGAAAACCGGTGAAGACTCTCAACAAGCTGATAGAAGAGGAGTTGGGTTCCAGTAATGCTTTGCACCGCGGAAAATTCTAATGGAGCAGTACAGGAATCATGAATATTGAAGACGATAAAGTTTCCGAAGTAATTGGGGGCGAAATATTTTTTTATGACGTCAGTCCGGTTATTTAACAGCCACGCCTCGAATATTTAAAGAAAAAAAGAAACTTGAGATCACTTGTAGCGTGCGTGAAATATGCACCTTAACTTACAGTTTATTATTATTTAATAATTTCGTGAGAAAAATTGCTAATACATTTTATAAATTAAATTATTTATAATACTATGTAACATATACATACCTTCATGACATGGAACATTTTAACTAGATTCTTTGTATATAAAAAGAATGTATAAGTGGATTATGATCCTAGAGTTTTAGATTCGTACAAATTTAATTGCACCTTTAGCATTTAAGTATGTTATTACACGAATATCATTTTAATGAATCTTTAAAGTATTTGTTAGAATATATCTCAAAAGAAATCTCATTAAGCAAATACTCAAAATCCTGTTATTAAGAAGGAGATAAAATCTACTTTCGTTTTTAAGACACGAGTATGCACTCGATTTTAAAAGCTAGAAGTAGGAAGTATAAACTTTAAACCAGGTCTAGTAGTTTTTCCATTTCTGAAGAGAGATTATAAAAGTGTCGTAGTTAGAAGTTATATAAAATCCTAATTCAAATTTCACTTTAATTAATTAATTTTGAATTTTTTGAATAGCTTCAAAGCTATAAAAAAATCTTATTATTTATTTTAACATGTTTTAAGATTGCATAAAACTATAGAGTAATGAAAGAGTGAGTATTCACACAGCATTTTGAAAAGGTGAAAGGCTATTTTGAATAACATCTTAGGTTATCTTGAAATAAATGCACATTTCATCCGATGAATATTCCACAACAGTGCCGCATTCATTCGTTAATTTATTAACGAAATGTAATACAACAATAATCCAAGAATTTCGATATATTTAGAGAATAAAAATATGAAGATGATAAGGAACTAAAAATATGAGGACGTGAGTTTCAAAACTCGCCTTATCCAAAATTTTAAAAATCGAGCTTTCTCTATCAATCTATTCTATTGGTGAACCTACATCGATAAGACACTACAATCTGCAAAAAAAAACTAGTTTTATCGTGTATTCCTGGCATTATAATAGCTTGGTTTATAATGAAAACCATTCCTTTTAATTTATTATTTACCATTTACAATGAGTATCTTTTATTCTTTTTTACAATTCCCTATTCAAAACTTGCTATGGATGGGTGCGCGCAACATTTTTTTCGACCCTGAAATCATTCGATTTCAGAATATTATTTTTCTTGATCATAAATTTTTTTCAAAGGTCGCTTCGATATATTCGTCTGCTTTCTGGGGACTGTTTACTTTCGCTCTCTATACTCCAGTCGACCGACCTTTTGGGTCCTGCTATTGGCTACGACCAATCGCATTGCAGATTTTTGTATTCCTACGCTCAAACCAATAAATTACTTGCATTGGATCAGAATAGATCAATATGTTAATTGTTTAGTCTAGTAAAGCCACACCAACCTGCTGTAGAATATTAACATCTTACCTATCCAAAGATTCTTGTATATGATATTTTTTACTGCTAATAAACTGTTTCTTGTCAAACCAGATTCTTTATTGGGAAAATATTAATCATTGTCATCTTTTGGCCCGACTGATCCTTCGAACGGCTACACTGTGCCTATTTGGAAGCGGATGATCTAATATTTTCATATTACTAGAAAGACATTGTGACATATGTGTATATATACATATATAATAACCAACAAACATGTGCTCTGTAATGTTGAATTCGTATATTTGAAGCTTCTTAAAATCCATTTTTCATAAAAAATTCATCGGTTGCAATTCATATTTTCGAAAAATAATTTAAAAGTATATACAAATATAATATATATATTCGAAATAAATTTTCAAAACATTTTTTTATTTTAACATATATTTTTTAATATAAACCGTTTTTTTTTTAAGCTTCAAGTATTCTAATCCAAAATTACAAGCCATTCAGTCGAATAGTTCTTAAGTTATGATTAAAAAACTACCCGCAATGCAATGTGTTTTGCAACGATTAATAAGAAATTTACCTTTAGGATTTCCAAATTTTAAACCTTCACAATTCGTAAACTACTTTCCCGAATGACTTCCCGTTTGGTACCCTAAGATAAATTGCACCGGAAATTCCAAATATGGATTTCAAAATTAGGCGCTCAGAATAAAAATCTCGAAGTTTGGTACAAGTTCAGTATAAAGACGACCCTCTAAGTTTGTTTTTCTTTAACACAAATTGAAGAAAGCATAATTTCTACTCGAACGGATATATTTCCGTTTTTTGGTGACTTTCTGTAAGTTGGCAATTCAAATGTACGGTGTGTTCTTTCTCTATTTAATCATTGGCCCATTATACTTTAGTGAGGTATTTTGAAAATTGTAACCCCATTCAATTAATAACTACCCTAAACAAAATAAAAGCAAAAAGTTTCCGCTAGGAATTCTGAAAATATTGCTGAGACAGTGATGAACTTACGTTGCAAATCCCTCGGGGTCTAGTAGAGAAATATTCCAATTTCAGCATAGATAGATTGAACATCATACTATAGTTCCAGGGAAAATAATGAAATTTTTCTCAGACATAGATAAATTTAATTTTCTGGTGATAAAAATGATAATACGCAGAATGGAAGGTTTAAGGCTATGTATTAAGATTATATTAAAAGATCACTAAAAAACATAGCATAATAGAAAAGTTTTCAAATATAGTATATTTAAAAGAGGCATCCACAGCGTAAACAAATTGTGTAAATTAATAAAATTGGAATTCATATACTGTTTCAATTTGAAAATCAATACAAAACCACTAAAAGATCAATATTTATAAAATTTGTTTCTGTATAACATTAAGAAAATTCTGAATAATACGTTGATAATTTTATAAAATACAACCTATTTCTATTTTCAAAATATACTGCAATTATTTTCATCAATTTTTTTTAATAGTTGAAAGTTCAACATGAAATTACAAATAATCAAATTAAATTCAATTACTAATGAAACATTTGTATTAAGACTTATACACTTGAAATAAACTCTAAATATTTTCGTAATATTAAGGCTTGAATTTCACACAGAGTGAATAAAAATATATTGAGAAAAAGTTAAGGGGGTTCGGACACTTGTATCTTGTCAATGTTAAATTTATGATATTGATGACCCTTTATCTCAGGAACTGTTCCAAGGAATCAGCTGAAATTTTCAAAGCTTATTCCCTATATCTGTTTACATTTAACACAGGGATTTCTTAAAATTGGCTGCAATTATAATTTTATGGTTTTTACTGCAAACTACTATAATATTTATACCTATAATTTACTTTTTACCTTTCAGTCCAAAAAATGTTTCATTGTTGCAGTTTCACAGTAATTCGGCCTATTTTGGAGCGTTTATTAGCACATAATTATATTCATTGTTTTTTAAACTCTCATACAATTGTACATGTTACAGAGAAAATTTGGCAATTTATCACCGGTGGCGGATTAATTGAAAAATGTCTTAAAATTAATATATTAATTTATAACGAAGTTTTAGGAATATTAAAATATTGTATTCTGTCGGAAACACACCTTCGTACATAATTAGTATAATTCTAGGATATAAGGAATGGGTTAAATATCCATTGCAAAATTCCATCTTTAAATACAAAATGTTGAGTTGAATAAAAGAGTGTAAAAATGGATTACGAGAGCTGATTCCCTGTATAAAAATTGTCATTTTGATGTGCATTGACACGTCTTACAGTCTGTCCCATATATATACACCAGTGGCGTGGCGTGAAAATTTTCGGTGGTCATCGCAATTATTTAAGTTTGTGGTGAAAAATTATTAACTCTAAAATTCAATGGTTGAATGTTCAAAAAAGAAACTTTAAATCTTACCTTCACTTATACATGAACTCCAAATGTTCTGCTAAAACTGGATCGTAGAGTTTTAAAAGCTTATTAAGAGTTTTAAAATATTGCTTGGTCATCGCCGCATCCAGCGATGACCGGACGCCACGCCACTGATATACATGTATATTTCACCACCTTGTATGCAGGAGCGTACAAAAGTAAGCAGACATAGAAATCCAGAATAAACAATTCATTAAAAGAGCGATTTTCACTATTTTAATAAATTGTTCATATATTGTCTTTATATACTGTGTATCCTTTCGGGAATAAAAAAAAAATAGATTTGTTCTTTAAAATTACTGATTGTTTGATAACTCGAAAGTTTTGTGGCAAAAATTTTCACAATGAAAAAGGTCATCTAATACTTTTGAGTAAAAAAAAATCGTATAATGTACAATGCAACCCCCCCCCCCCCCAAAAAAAAACCACCCCGCACATTTTAATCGCCAAATTATCGCGGAGGTGCCTTTCGAGCAGGAATAGAGCCAGTTTTCAGAATATAAATAAAATTTTTAAAATGGGAAGCCTTCGCATATTAAAAATTGTACGAACTTTGATTTTTCAAATTGTTACACCCATTTTTGACACCCTATTTCAATTTGTTAGGTCGAGGCAGTCCGTTAAAGATATAGTTTATGTACTTTTTCTTAATTTTTTATAGAGTTGGGACATTTCAAAGTTCGAGGATGCTAATGTCGAATCTATATGACAAAAATTTATTTATGTCTGCCGAAAAATCCCCCATTTAAGTTTTTCTTTAAAAGTTGTGAGCTCGAGTCACTTTCTGTGAGTTTTGTGCTGAATTTATTTCGCTTTTTTTTAAAGGCGACAGTTTTTGAGTTAAAGTAAAAAATCGTAGAGTTCGAGGTAAAATCAGAACTTAAACTCATTTAATCTTTTTTTCGGAAATACCTGGATTTTTCTCGCCATAAAACACAATTTTTCCCCTTTAAATAGCCAGTCCGCACAAACAAGCGGAACTTCAGCGTACAATTCAAAAATAAAATATTGTGATAAACTTGTGTATGGTGATGAATTCATAGTATCTCACAGCCTCCTCTCCTCCACCCCTCAGAGAAGGTTGAAAGCATTGTATGCGATGACGCCTTCTTGGCAATGAATAATACTAATGAAAGACAGAGTTATTTTCTTTTAGTAACAAAATACATGTGGGTTTCGAAATTCTGTTTGAGCTTTTAAATCATTCTTGAAACGTACACTGTTAAAAATTTGCAGCATTCTGGCAGGTCATTCGACCGTTTTTCCGAAAACGGTTACACAACCGTAATTTTAACACTATTCTGACCATATTATTGGCCATTTTATGGTCAGAATATAGTTAAATTATGGTTATGAAACCGTCTTTTCAATAAACGACCGAATGACCTGCCAGAATGCTGCAAAAATTTTAACAGTGTATAAATAACACATTGACCGCCGCGTTATCCGAAATTGAAAAGAAAAAAATGGAAAAAGAAAAAGATGTGTTTACGCTTTCTCATAACAAAGATACACAAATAAAGTTTGGAAAATCCGTTTTATTTTTATCCTTTATTTTTTTTCTTTAGAGCAGAGGAACATTTGTGCAATAAGAATAAAAGTCGGTGTGACTTTTTTTCTCTTTCTCTAATAAAGATACTAAAATAAAGATAAAGTTTGGAAAATTCGTTTTATTTCTTTTCCTCTTTGTTTTTAGCTCACAAGAAAATTTGTACAGTAAGAATAACTTTCGGTGCGATGTTTTCTTTTTACAAAGATACACAAATATAGTTTGAAAAATTCGTTTATTTTTTGCATTTCTTTCTTAGGCTCACGGAAACATTTGTGCAATAAGAATAATAGTTGGTGTGATGTTTTCTCTTTTTCTAACAAAGATACACAAGCAACGATAAAGTTTGGAAAATTCGTTTTATTTTATTTCCTTTTTCTCTTTAGCTCACAGGAAAATTTGTACAATAAGAATAACGGTCGGTGTGATGTTTTCCTTTTCACAAACAAAGATACATAAATGAATTTGGAAAGTTCGTTTTTTTTTGTTGTTGTTTGTTTGTTTTTTCTTAAGCGCACAGGAACATTTGTGCAATAAGAATAAAAGTCGGTGTGATGTTTTCTTTTCTCTAACAAAGATAAAGGTTGGAAAAGTCGTTTTACATTTCTTCCTTTTTATTTTCTTCTGTCTTCAATAGAAGAAAGCATTGTAATCGAAATTTTTTTAGACTTCCGGTTTTTGACGGATTTACACGTTTTAGGGGTCAGAGATCCCCAAAAACATGTTTATACAAAATGTGTGCCCGTCTGTCCGTGTGTCGCCATTGCACCATCGGAAAGTGTATGAACTTATGCATAGAATTGAACCAAATTTTATGTGTATGTATTTGGCTGTCGCAACATAAAATTCCATTCAGAAATATTCTGCCGGAAGAAAACGCTGTAATAGCAATTTTTGTGCAATTTTCATTATTGTACCATCGGCCAGTGTAAGAAGGTAGGCGTAGCATTGAACCAATTTTTTGTGTATGTTTTTGGTTATGGCCAGTAGGTCCAACCTGAATTAGAAAAAAAATCCGCCGGAAGGGAGCGCTGTAATAGCGATGTCTGCGCAATTTTTATTATTGTAGCATCAAAAAGTGTATGAAGTAATGTATAAAACTGAACAAATTTTTTTGTGTATATTTTGGGCTGTGGCTAGCAGATCCTCCTAGAATTTGGAAACATCCCGCCGAAAAGAGGCGCTGTGATAGCCATTTTTGTATATTTTTTTCGATTTTTCGTAGTTCTGTTGTCCATCGGCGGCTCGTGCACCGACGGGAACTCGCTTCCTGCTATTCGCAAACAGCTGATGTACAACAGAATATTGATTTTAATAAAGATCATAATCGAGATTAACCCGTTTTTACTCAGATTAATTAACCGAAGCAGAAATTTAAGATGAAAATCAAAGTTGATATAGCACTGAACTTATAATATTGCAGTATTAACATCTGTAACTACTTTTTGAAATAGTAAGATGTATGAGAGATAAGAAAGTTTTGGGATTGGCACATCCAACTACAGTTATTTTCTTTTTTCTCGTTAGCTCACAGAAAAATTTCTACAATAAAAATAACGATCGGTGTGATGTTTTCCTTTTTACAAACAAAAATACAATAAAAATAAAAGGCGGTGTAATGTTTTCCCGTTCACAAAGAAAGACACACAAATAAAGATAAAGTTTAAAAAGTCCTTCCGGCCAGTGCCGGGAGGAAGAGGTAGCTTTCATATTCCTTATTTTAAAAAAGCCAACTTATATTATTCAAACACACGAAGCTCAATTTAGTGGAAACCGAATATAGGAGATTCAATACTAATTTTTATCAATACTAAATCACTATGAATGAGAATTTCGCGAAATTAGTCAGCTTTATCCAAGCTGCTTTTATTTAAAATGACTTATATTTGGCTGCCAAATTCGGCGATTTCTTAAAGTGCCTGCCATTTTAAGACAATACGGTAGATGAGGCTAACCAGTGAACTTGGTCGAGACCTTAGTAATTGCTGTGCACATGCTCACTCACATCGGAATCGGTTGATATATACGAGTGTTGTCGCAGGCAAAAAATAAGATTTTTCAAAATGTCACCCACATTAGAAATTGAAACTGCTATATCTGAGCCATTTTTTAAGATAAAGACAAACAAAAAATGCTCTTGAACCCTTATATCAAGGTCAAATACTTAAGAAAGAAACCTTTTTCAATTTCTAATTTTTTTGCACCTCACTTTAAATATATATTTTTTTTTAATTTAATGGCCGCCATTTTGAAACAAGATGGCTGATGAAGCTGGCCAACGAACTTGGTCGAGATATTGATGCATACTATCCACATGCCTTCTTCCATCGAAATAGGCGAATACGTGTGTTATCGCGTGACAAATGCAAGATCGTTTCAAAGTGTTAGCCATGCTAGAAATTCAAAGTGCTATAATTCAACTATTTTTTAAGATATAAACAAAAGAACAAATTTTCAGAAACAAAAAGTGCTCCAGAATCTTTTTATCAAGGCCAAACACATAAAAAAAAATATTTTTCATTTTCCAATTTTTTAATACCTCATTTTAAATTTTAAATTAAATTTATTTTTAAATGGCAACCCTTTTGAAACAAGATGGCGAATGAAGCTGGCCAACGAACTCGGTCGAGACATTGGTATGTACTATGTACAGACCAAGTTACATCCAAATCGGTTCATAAATACGCCTGTTATCGCGTGACAAATATCAGGTCGTTTTAAAATGTCAGCCACAATAGAAATTCAAAATGCTATAACTCAGCCATTTTTTTAGATATAGACAAAAGAAAACCTGTTCCGGAATCTTTGTGTTAAGGTCAAACACATACAAAAAAAATCTTTTTCATTTTTTAATTTTTTTGTATCTCATTTTAAATTTTAAATTTTTAAAATTTTTTTAAATGGCCGCCATTTTGAAACAATATGGCGGATGAAGCTGGCCAACGAACTCGTTCGAGATATTTGTATGTACTATGTACACACCGAGGTACATGGAAGTCGGTTCATAAATACGTCTGTTATCACGTGACAAATATCAGGACGTTTCAAAATGTCAGCCACGCTAGAAATTCAAAATGCTATAACTCAGCCATTTTTTAAGATATAGACGAAACAAAAACTGCTCCCGAATCTTTTTATCAAGGTCAAACACATAAGAAAAAAATATTTTTTCAATTTACAATTTTTTGGTACCACATTTCAAATTTAAATTTTTCTTAAAAATTTAAATGGCCGCCATTTTAAAACAAGATGGCGGATGAAGCTGGCCAACGAACTCGGTCGAGACATTGGTACGTACTATGGATAAACTAAGTTACATCCAAATCGGTTCATAAATACTCCTTTTATCGCGTGACAAAATTCAGGACGTTTCAAAATGTCAGCCACGCTAGAAATTCAAAATGCTATAATTAGGCCATTTTTTAAGATATAGACGAAACAAAAACTGCCCCGGAGTCTTTGTATAAAGGTCAATTACATAAGAAAAAAATATTTTTCCATTTTTAATTTTTTGGTACCACATTTCAAATTATAATTTTTTAAAATTTTTTTAAATGGCCGCCATTTTGAAACAAAATGGCGGATGAAGCTGGCCAACGAACTCGGTTGAGATATTGGTGCGTACTATGTACACACCAAATTACATCCAAATCGGTTCATAAATACGAGAGTTACAGTGTGGCATAGGTCATATATATGGATATATATATATATATATATATGGATATATATATATATATATATATATATATATATATATATCCATATATATATATATATATATATATCCATATATATATATATATATATATATATATATGGATATATATATATATATATATATATATATATATATATATATATATATATATATATATATATATATATATATATATATATGGATATATATATATATATATCAATTTTGAACGGAGGGTGGTTTCGGGGTCTGGGGGTCATGATCGATGAAAATATACCAAAATTTTTTGAAATCGCTTTCCTCCGAACGGCTGCAATAGGTAGCTTTTTGTAATGAAAGCTACCTAAAAATTCGTTTTATTTATTTATTTATTTTTATTTATTTATTTTTTAGCACAAACATTTTTTTTACCATTTGTAGTATAAAAAGTCCTTCCGGCCAGTGCCGGGAGGAAGATGTAGCTTTCATAATCCTTATTTAAAAAAAGCCAAATTATATCATTCAAACACACGAAGCTCAATTTAGTGGAAACCGAATATAGGAGATTCAATACTAATTTTTATCAATATAATGAATGAGAATTTCGCGAAATTAGTCAGCTTTATCCAAGCTGGTTTTATTTAAAAGTGATTTACATTTGTCCGCCAAATTCGGCAATATCTTGATGTGCCCGCCATTTTAAAACAGCACTTTAAAGTAACATATATTTGACTGCCAAATTCGGCAATTTCTTAAAGTGCCTGTTATTTTAAGAAAACATGGTGGATGAGGCTAAGCAGTGAACTTCGTCGAGACCTTAGTAATTGCTGTGCACATGCTCACTCACATCGGAATCGGTTAATATATAGGCGCGCTGTCGCATGCAAAAAATCAGATTTTTCAAAATGTCACCCACAATAGAAATTGAAACTGCTATATCTGAGCCATTTTTTAAGGTAAAGACAAACAAAAAATGCTCCTGAATCCTTATATCAAGGCCAAATACTTAAGAAAGAAACCTTTTTCAATTTCTAATTCTTTTGCACCTCACTTTAAATATATATATACATATATTAATTTAATGGTCGCCATTTTGAAACAAGATGGCTGATGAATCTGGCCAGCGAACTTGGTCGAGGTGTTGATGTATACTATCCACATGCCTTCTTACATCGAAATAGGCGAATACGTGTGTTATCGCGTGACAAATGCAAGATCGTTTCAAAGTGTTAGCCATGCTAGAAATTCAAAGTGCTATAAATCAACCATTTTTTAAGATATAAACAAAAGAACAAATTTTCAGAAACAAAAACTGCTCCGGAATCTTTGTATCAAGGCCAAACACATAAAAAAATCTTTTTTATTTTCCAATTGTTTAATACCTCATTTTGAATTTTAAATTTAATTTTTTTAAATGGCAACCCTTTTGAAACAAGATGGCGAATGAAGCTAGCCAACGAACTCGCTCGAGACATTGGTATGTACTATGTACAGACCAAGTTACATCCAAATAGGTTCATAATTACGCCTGTTAGCGCGTGACAAAAATCAGGCCGTTTTAAAATGTCAGCCACAAGAGAAATTCAAAATGCTATTACTCAGCCATTTTTTTTAGATATAGACGAAAGAAAAACTGTTCCGGAATCTTTGTATTAAGGTCAAACACATACAAAAAATATCTTTTTCACTTTCCAATTTTTTGGTATCTCATTTAAATTTTTTAATTTTTTAATTTTTTTAAATGGCCGCCATTTTGAAACAAGACGGCGGATGAAGCCGGCCAACGAACTCGGTCGAGATATTTGTATATACTATGTACACATCAAGGTACATCCAAGTTGGTTCATAAATACGCCTGTTATTACGTGAGAAAAATCAGGACGTTTCAAAATGTCAGCCACGCTAGAAATTCAAAATGCTATAACTCAGCCATTTCTTAAGATATAGTCGAAACAAAAACTGCTCCCGAATCTTTTTATCAAGGTCAAACACATAAGAAGAAAATATTTTTTCAATTTTTAATTTTTTGGTACCACATTTCAAATTTAAATTTTTCTTAAAAATTTAAATAGCTACCATTTTTAAACAAGATGGTGGATGAAGCTGACCAACGAACCCGGTCGAGACATTGGTATGTACTATGTATAAACGAAGTTACATCCAAATCGGTTCATAAATACGCCTTTTATCGCGTGACAAAATTCAGGACGTTTAAAAATGTCAGCCACGCTAGAAATTCAAAATGCTATAACTCAGCCATTTGTTAAGATATAGACGAAACAAAAACTGCTCCGGAATCTTTGTATAAAGGTCAAATACATAAGAAAAAAATATTTTTCTATTTTTAATTTTTTGGTACCACATTTCAAGTTTTAAAATTTTTTAAAAATTTTAAATGGCCGCCATTTTGAAACAAAACGTCAGATGAAGCTGGCCAACGAACTTGGTCGAGAGATTGGTATGTACTATGTACACACTGAATTACATCCAAATCGGTTCATAAATACGCCTTTTATCGCGTGACAAAATTCAGGACGTTTCAAAATGTCAGCCACGCTAGAAATTCAAAATGCTATAACTCAGCCATTTTTTAAGATATAGACGAAACAAAAACTGCTCCGGAATCTTTGTATAAAGGTCAAATACATAAGAAAAAAATACTTTTCCATTTTTAATTTTTTGGTACCACATTTCAAGTTTTAAAATTTTTTAAATTTTTTAAATGGCCGCCATTTTGAAACAAAACGGCGGATGAAGCTGGCCAACGAACTCGGTCGAGACATTGGTATGTACTATGTACACACCGAATTACATCGAAATCGGTTCATAATTACGGGAATTACAGTGTGACATAGGTCAGATATATATATATATATATATATATATATATATCAATTTTGAACGGAGGGTGGTTTCGGGGTCTGGGGGTCATGATCGATGAAAATATACCAAAATTTTTTTAAATCGCTTTCCTCCGAACGGCTGCAATAGGTAGCTTTTTTGTAAAGAAAGCTACCTAAAATAAAATTCGGTGTAATGTTTTCCCTTTCAGAAGCAAAAGCATACAAATATAAATAAAGTTTGGAAAATTCGTTTTATTATTCTTACTTTTTTAGTGCACAGGAACATTTGTACAATAAGAATAAAAGTCGGTGTAGTGCTTCCCTTTCACAAACAAGTATACGCAGATAAAGTTCAGATATTCGTTTTATTTTTCTTATTTTTTTTAGCGCAGAGGAACATTTTTACAATAAGAATAAATGTCGGTGTGATGTTTTCCCTTTCATACACAAAGAGACACGAATAAAGATAAAGTCTGTTCAGAAAATTCGTTTTAAGTAGCTTGGAAAATTGCTTTTATTTTTCTAACTACCATATGTATTCGTGTATTTATCGATCCCCAAATTTGAGAGGAATAATATTTCCTATGTTTGAATGACAGGATGGCAGAGTATTGTATACTCCTTATTTAATTGCAGAATTCGTAATAATTTTCTACGATTACATAAGGTAAAGTTTTTTACGCGGAACTCCTGGTATTAAAACGGAATCACATTTCATTTCTTTCGAAATTTAGGTCGACATTTACACTCTCAGAAAAACTTTCTTCAATTCGCGGAAATAGTCCTGGCATCACTGCTACCGGCATATATCCGAGAATTGGAGAAATTTCCATTACAGTGGGTGATCGGTTAACGAATTGATCGGTTTACGAACAGATCTGTTAACGAACACTTTCACTAGAGATTTTTATGTCCGCATAACGAACACGTGTTTGGTTAACGAATACATGTTCGGTTAACGAACACTTCCCAAAACAAAGCCACGAAGAAGCAACGCTATGTTTCAGATTTGCTGAGCTATATTTAATTGCGTATATTGTCTACTTAGAGAACATATTAACAGTTGTATACGTATGGCCTATTTAATTCATGGGCTACCAGGGGTGCGGGCCCTACATTTTAGGATCCCCAAATTAGAATGAACAGATTAGAAACATTAATTTTATATTTTGCATCTATTTCTAAAGAAATATTTTTAATTGAAAATTAATTATTTTAATTGAAATTTAGTTCACACATTATTAACAGGCTCAAGATTCCTTTTGAGCTTTATCGGGCCCCGCAGTAAATACGATCTTTTAAAGAACTATGGAGTTTTTGAAATGCCAAAGTGACAAATTGATATCATATGCCGTAGTCAATGAATGTAATCCTAAAAGTTTTTATAAATGGCATATCTTTTTTTAAAAATGTGTCACGACACGGACAAATGCATCAAAATACGACCTTTTCATATTAAATAAGGATGTATATTTATTAACCCCATTATAAAGCGAAGATTAATATTATTTTTTATACATCATTTAGCTTTTAAGAAAGAATTATGTTGAATTCCCATACAAATCTATGATCGGTTAACGAATAATTCGGTTAGCGAACCCTGTTTTGGAACGGATTAAGTTGGTTAACCGATCACCTACTGTATTTTTTTCCCATGTAAGCACAGAAAAATTCCGTAATCGGAAAAAGGAGTCTTTTAAATACACAATTAAATTAAAAAAAAATCCCTGTCGGCCCAGGCTACAGGCGGAGGTAGATTTCAAAGTTAAGTATATTAATTGCACCAACAAAAACTAAATCATGATTAGATATAAATCCACTTTAACAGTTTTATCTGGTCGCTTTTGATGAGTTTTTATTTCATTTTTATATAATAGCTGGTTTTATCAGAATCATATTAAGGCGGTATTAAAAAAAATACTTTTCCATGCTCAACAACTCGAAATTTTCTGGCACATTTTCAGATTAATTTTTAATAGAAAAAATACGAAACTTCCTGACGTGATTTTTGAAAAGATTTATAAGCGACATGTGTTTTTATTTTTATTTCAATTAATTGATACTTGATTAATAATCAATTATTTTCTCAGTAGGGCAATATTTTTCGTTTCTAACAAAATAGCTTCGGGAAATTCTGTTCAAAATGCCCACTTTGACATCATTTTTTGAAATATATTCTGCCTCTATCAAAAAATCGATCATTACGGTACATTATATAGTTTCTGAAGAAGAGAATCTATCAATTGGACGCGTTTGAGAGCAAAAATAAATTTAAAAATGAGTAAGAAAATAAGCAGTTTGGATTAGAATACATTCTTAATAAATTGATTTTTTTCTTCAACCGCTACGTATTTTTAATTTGTTTTTGCTCTAAGAATTGGTCCCATCGAAAACTTGTCTATATAAATGTTGAAGACAATATTAAGAAGATATATGATAAATTCATGGGGATTTTATATCTCTTGAATTGACGGAGTTATAGAAATTTTTCTTCTTCACCCCCCTTTTTTTGTTTTCGTTTTTAATTTTTTTTTTTTTTGCGGTACGAATTGGTCCTATCAAAAACTTGTGAATACAAAAGTTGTAGATAATATTAAGGAGATGTATAATAAAATTAATTGGATTTGATATCTTGAGAATTGACGAAGTTATGAATTTTTTTCTCCCAAAAACCCTATTTTTTGCACCCCTTGAGCCCATTTTTAATTTTATCCAAACTCTGTGATACATAAATTTTTGGTCCTATTTTTAGAAGTAATAAAAACTTTAAACTGGTTTGATATGTACAAAAATTAAGAAGTTATGGGGGTTTTTCTGTTTTCACAAAACCACTCGCTATTTCCATCCCCTTGGTCCGATTTTGCCCATTCACGAACTTGACCGAGATTTTATGCCCCTTCATTTTATGCATCAGTTTGGAAGAGATTTGTGTAGAATTGTGGAAGTTATCATTTCCAGAAGAATGATATATATATATATATATATATATATATATAAAGATAGATAGATAGACACATACATAGATAGATAGATATATAAAGTTTTTTACTGATGGTGGTTTTGGGTTCTAGGGGTCATGATCGGTGTAGATCTGCAAAAATTTTTCAGAAATTCCAACATAGGAACGACGCCATTGGTAGTATTTCATACAAAATCCACCTAAAATCAAAAAACCCGACTGCGTAAAAAGCGAACTAATTAATTATTTCTCATCAATATGAAACTATTTTGTTTTCAATTCCTACTATTAGTTCACACTCTCGCTATATATATCTTGTTAAATTTTTCAATTGTTAATAAAATACTTATTATTCATCCAATCAAGCTCAAATAATTTTTTTTAAACTTGTAGTGGATGACACTTGATGTTAATCCAGTTTTTGTTCAAATATTAATTCATTAATTAAATTAAATTAATTAATTTTCAATAATCGAGAGAGCCCTTTTCTTGATCAAGGTATTTTAAGACCAAGAGAGCCCTCTTCTTGATCAAGGCATTTTAAGCTCCACTCAAGAAGAAAGAAGAATGGGAGAAAAAAAATTATCTTATTGACGTAAGTAGGAATTGACTAAAAACATTTTTTTTTGTTTATTACTTGTTTATATTACTTACCTTTTTTTTTTTATTATTATTTACTTGTATTGATGACTTTTAAGTTGTGTTTAATTGTTAGTTCCTATCTATAAACACTGTTTTGATGAGGTCATTATAGATGTCTATGATGGTTAGAGTTGCAGTAAAGCTAGAGATCCTACCTACACAACTTCCAGGTTGTATAATATTTTAACGGAGCTTCTGACTGTAAAATAGTCAATGAAACATCGTCTTCATTTTGAAAGACCTATCCAATGATATGCCACTGAATAGGGTGCGTAAATTTTTCTTTTCGTCTCTACCACCATTTTTTATTTTACGGACGCCATTTTGAATTTATAAAAACAAAACCTAGCCTATAACCATCGGGTTGTTAAGACGAATTGATAGAGACTTCATTCATTAAAATCAATCCAGCCGTTGGGATGTTTCGAGGGGGTAAAGAAATCCACATACACAGATACGCGTGAAACACATAACCCTTCTTTTCAGTCGGGTAAAAAGACGTCTCTCGTTCTTCAGTGGATGACAGTGGCTTTGAACCTGGGACCGCGCGTCTCGAATCTCGAGCATCTTAACCACTCGGCCTGCGAGCACTTAACAAACTGAGAGTTTAAAATCAAGATATGCGCTTGCTTCAAATGGGGGGTTGGTAAGGCTTGTTAAATTCCATTCAGAAGATATTTAGAAAACTCGGAAATTTAAGCTTAATTGCAGGAACATTTCACCGTTATGAAATAATGGTTGGTGTTTTAAACACATATAGAATAATTGAGGATGAAAATTAATTCATGTTAGACACACTTTGGCTTAGATGTATTATAATCCCGCATTCACCATCTTGGATTTTTTTTTCTTGCATAAAAACTCCTTTTTCGCCAAGTAGTAATTGTCGCCAATGGTTAAATATTGTTGATAGATTAATATATTGAAAAAACTGGAATATAATATTATAACTATTAATTAAAAAACAATTTTTAATTCACGCCAAGAAACAAATCCAAGATGGCGGATGCGGGATTATAATACATCTGTTCCCACACTTTTAATAAGACATAATTTGATTGTTAGATGTAAAATATGAATATCATATATTTTTAATTAAATTCGAGAAGAAATGTTTTCTTTTTTGAATAAAATCGATATTCTTTTAACTTAATTGAACTGCTATATATTTTTTAAATGTGTTCATTTAGAATATATTTTACAACTTTTGTTAATACTCTAAAAAGTAATTCGCAAGTAAGTTTAAATGAAGGAGGAAATTGCTACTTTATTAAATTCAAAAGCATTATTTTTGTTTTAAATAAATTAGAAATTTCAATTTATTAAATTTTCGGTTTTTCATTTTAAAAATTAATTCGAACTTTGGTTTTAATACAGTCAACTACGCATGCGTGCATGAAATAAACGGAAATTTCCCCTCTTTTCACACTTCCGAGAAGAATTAACGGAAAAAGCATGTTTTCTAGGCGTACGAGAATTATCTGTTTAAAAATGACGAATAATTTAGTGTAAAAAGACGAATTTTTCTGACAGCGTATACACTATAAGAGAAAAAATAATGTTGCTTAACCCATTCGGGACCACGAGTGCATATATCGCCGGTACCATGTCGAACTATCCTATATGAAAACAGTGTTGCCAGTGGGCTACTTTTTTAAAATTCAGATTCCTTGATTGGCACCACTTCTTTGAAAAGTAAAATTCGCCTTATTTAATGACATATTAATTAAGGCGAAAACAAGGGGAAAGTCACCATTTCAGAAAAGTGGTGCCAAACAAGAAATCTGAATTTTAAAAAAGTAGCTCCCAGGCAACATTGCTTTCATATTGTATAGTTTGACATGGTACCGGCGATGTGCACCCTCAAAAAGAGCATATAGAATTTGTTTCAGACACCAGTAAAAAAGAAAAGTAATATTTACTTTCTTTTATTTAGTCCAAGGGAAATGTACCAAAAAAATGGGGTTACCTTGCAAAAGGTCGGGTAGAAGTTTTTTTTTTTTTTCTGAATTGTTTATAATGATGCCAACATGGAGAAACCTAGTCACACGAAGACGTTCACAAAGTAATATTTAACCCTGTGGAAGCATTCTTGACAAATATCTCGCTTGCACTTTATTACTTTTATTTATTTATTTATTTTTTCGTGGGATACCTGAGATCAATATCTAATGTTGTGCTTTTGTACTTTTTTTGAGTTTGGTTGCATATATATATATATATATATATATATTCGCACACTTTCATTTTTGGAAAATTGTTTGGAACCGGTTCTGAAATTTAAAGTATTCTGTTTGAGCTTTAAAGCAATTAATAGATAATCTTAAAGTTTTACATATTTTTGCACGCTAAAATGATATAATCTCTTGTTATAACTGTTATAACTAACTCTCTTAAAACTGTTTGGAACCCGTTCTGAAATTTAAAAGTATCTTCATTAATAAAATTTTAACCAAATTCGAAAACTTAAAAACGCACAACGTTAGATATCGACCTCAGGTATGATATAAAAAAAATTAAATATTGAAATTCAAGCAAGAATTCTGAAAAGAATGCTCCCATAGGTTTAATATTAGCGTGCAAATGTTTTCGCGTGGAACTACACTAGTCATACGAAGAAACTGGAAGAAAGTGCAGGAAAATGCTGATAAATGGGAAGTATTAGTCTTTACACTTCTAGATGATCCAGATACCTGTTTTATTCAGGATAAGGATATTCCTTTGAAACGGGATGCTAATAATCCTACAACAGTGCCATGAAAGAGAAAAAATATTGTTAAATAGCCTGTAGAAATTATTATTATTAAAATACATTTTTTTAACTTACGCAGCCATATTGCGTACCTTACTTTATTGTGTACGGAAAGTGGAGTTGAATGAGACAGGGGATCAATGCGAAAACAAAATTTTTTATACATACTACAATCATAAATAAATTGGTATTTAATTTGATAGCCTTATATGGTATCACTGAGATCATTAAACATATATAGTTTTAAAAGAGTACATATTACAGAAAATTAGAATATTCCACAAAGCATATTTTTCAACAACCAAAGTAAGTTTTTCTGTTTGAGCTTTAAATCAATTAATAGATAATCTTAAAGTTTTATATATTTTTGCATGCTAAAATGATATATAATCTCTTGTTATATTTATTGTTATAAGTGGCAAAAAAATTTTGACAATATTTTTTAAATCTAATCTTTTAAATATTTTTATGAAACTAGTGATCTCAAATATTTTACCGACAGAATTTTTACATTTTATAAGAAATAAATGAATAACATTAGTTAGTGAAATAATCTGTTGTCATTTTTATTGTAGCTATTTTATAAGGTAAAAGTATTTCTTACATAAAAGATATTTATTTTTTAGTCCCCTCTTTTACGTGGAACTACAATCCAATAATTGCTATCTTTAAAACAGTAAAACATTAAAACATATGCTATCAATAATTGGTAAATAAAATATACCATTGAAGTGTGGAATAAAATATGTTTTTCGCAAATTTTCATACCTATCCCTTTGATACCTGGAAAAATATGTAAGCATTATAAAAGTTATTAAAGTTATAAAATTATTAAAATTAAACAAGAACTCTTTCCTAATTGAAACTATCGTGCAAATAAGTTACTAAATATTAAAATATTCTTTTAAACAATGCTTTGAAGTTAACATTGTATACACTTAGAGTTACTGTCTAAATATGAAAATTGTCTCATTCATCTACACTCTGCCCTACTTTTAAAATTATAATATAAATTTATTGAAATTAAAATGTCTATTGAGATGAAAATAAAGACGTAAGTGTGCAAATAATAGATAATTTACTGCTACCAATTTTCAGTAGCCGACATACACGATTAAATCCGCGGGGAACATTTGAATAATCAGGGCAAAAGTACGTTTTTCACGGTTTTTAAGAAATTTTTAAAAATTGTCTTATTTTTGAAATGGCGTACTGTGCTTGCTATTGAGTGTATAAAAAAGCTGTAAATGAGAAAGTTGTAGAGAATTTTGTGTTATTTGATATTGTAATTGACAAATAACAGGCTACGGCAACGGGCCTCGAGATAATTTTAAAAAATAAAAAACAATTCCCAAAATTTTGTTCTTTTTTGGCCACAGAAAATTTAGCCGTAAGATATTTTCTTAGAAAACTTGATTTTTCCATGTTGGCATCATTATAAACAATTGAGAAAAAAAAATTTCTACCCGACCTTTTGCAAGGTAAAATGTACATTTCCCCTGGACTATTAGAGTATTTTCGTGATTGTTAAAGTAAAGGTAACTTTTTAAAAATAGTGGTGCCAACCGAATAAAATTTGTAAAAGTCACCGGTCCCGAAGCAGTTAATCTTGGAAAATATAATATAATCATGAACAAAAATATACAGTAACATTTCCGAGTTACTCACGATCCCGAAAAGCGTTCATTATCTTTAGAAACCAATATTTTCGAGATTTAAAGAAGCATTTGAAAAAACAGAATGTTCTTTTGCTGCCGCTGATTTTCGAAAACGTGGTCGAGCAGTTTTTATAGAATTTCTCGAGCCGCAACATGGGCTTTTCAGGCGCTATAAATTCTTTAGTAAACATTTTTATGTTTAACAAACATGTTTTACAGACAAACCTGATAAATTAATAATATTAAGGCGGTATTAAAAAAAAAATATTTTTCTACGCTCAACAACTCGAAATTTGCGGACACATTTTCAGACTTATTTTTTAAATAAAAACATGAAACTTGCTGACGTGATTTTTTTAAAGAGATTTATAAGCGACCTGTGTTTTTATTCTTCGTTCAGTTAATTAGAACTTAACTTATAAATAATTATTTTCTTAGTACGACCATGTTTTTCGTTTCCAGCACTATCCCTTCGGGAAATTCAGTTCAAAATTACCACTTTGACAGCATTTTTAAAAAATATATTCTACCTTTATCAAAATATCGACCCATACGACACATTATACAGTTTCTGCATAAAAGAATCTGCCAACTGGATGCGTTAGAGCAAAAATGAATTTAAAAATGAGTCAGAAATAAGCAGTTTGGTTTTGAGTACACCCTTAAGATTAACAATGAAATAAATATTATTTAGTTACTCTTACATGCATGAATTCGTTTTTCTACCGAAAATGTTTAATTGTGAAATTGATAGCATCCTTAAAACCGGCATTCAGGATTGAGAAAAAGGATTAATACACTATAAACAGTAATTGGGAACAATAATACCGAAAATGTGTGGCAGCAAAATGAACCTTGTCTTCTGTAAATCTCGAAAATATATTGGATTCTGAGGTATCGAAAGATAAATAACTATTTTTGGCATCGTGGTAACTCGGAAGAATTTTTTATCCATTTTTGTTCGTGGTTATATACTTTAACAGATTAATAAAAACTATCTTTTTTTGACAGCGTACAGTACTTGTTTTCCCCTCTTGAGTAGATAGGAACATTTCTGCAATGAAGATAAACAGTAATAAACCATTTTGATGTGATAAAAAGAAATACAGTTTCGGAAATTCATGTTATTTTTTAAAAATCTCTTTATGTGGGTGTGTGTGGTCAGGAATCTTTTCGCAGTGGGGATATAAATCAGTGTTGCGTTTTTCTACATGAGGTGTAAATATAAATAAAATGAAATAAAGTTTGGTAAATTAGTGTTTATTTACTAACATTTTTCATCTCCTTGCGTGCATTAGTACATTTGTACAATGATAATAAGCATTGATATATATTTTCCAATTCCGCGGTATAAATACACATAAAGGGTAATATAGTATTAATTTTCTATAATCTTTTGTTTTCTTAGATGTGCAGGAATATTTCTACAATGAAAATAAACGTCTGCGTTGTGTTTTCCCGTTCAAGATATAAAAACAAATAAAGATAAAATAAATTTGGTAAATATTTTTGTAATACCTTTTTTTTTCCCCCGTAGATTAGCAAGAACATTTTTACATCGAAACACAAACGTTGAATGTGTTATTTTTCTGTTTTGAAGTATTAATAAAAATAAAGACAAATTGCATTTGGTAAATCGATATTATTTTTCTAACAATGTGTTTTGTGTATATGCATAATGAACATTTGTGATCTATATTTATTACAATGCAGGTAACCGTCTGTTTTGTGTTTTCTCTTTCGAGGTATAAATACAAATAAAGAAAAAAACAAGTTTTGTAAGTATTTTTGTTCTAATAATCTATATATATTTTTCCTTAGGTGAGCAGAAACATTTCTACAACGAGGACTCATAGGCAGGTTTTTGCAAATTGAAATGCCTTTGCGTAGTTTTGTTCATCCTGACGATATTTTTATTGGGGTTGCGGTTGTTGGACCTTTGCGCCCACACATTGCCAGTTCTTTCCATCCGTTTTACGTTTGCATAGCATTTTACAGAGCCCGGCTGTATACGAGTGGATTTAAGACGGCATTACTTTCGCGAGAAAAACGAACGGGATTACTCGCGCTGGGTACGTCATACCCGGCGGTTTCTTCCAATTTTTTACCATAAAATCGATATAAAACATAAAGCACTAGGAAAAAAGAAGGGATAATAGAGTTTTAAACAGATATTAAACATGTTACTTACATTTATTTTGTACATTCGCTGCGTCTATCTATATTGAATACACGCGCGAGAAAAACTGCCGGTTTTAATCGCTCTGGGCATGTCATACCCATGGCGGTTTCTTCCAATATTTTTACCTAAAATCTACATAAAACATAAAACACTACGAAAAAGGAAGGGATAATATAGTTTTAAAGATATATTAAAAACGTTATTTACATTTATTCTGCAAATTTCCTGCGTCTATCTGTACTCAAAGCTGTTACAGAAATGCTCGCGTTGGATGTGAGATACCCGTATGTGGCGATTACGATAGACCTATATTTCGAACTATTTAACCGCTTTCCCCCCTTCTAAGATTAGGACCTTCGAGGCAGCTACACAAAGACTCATCCATTTCTGAAGAAAGGTTAGAGAGAAAAACTGCAAAAAAGCAGCACTGGGTGTGACATACCCAGCGCGAGCAAACTCGGGTTAATAGTGATATTTTATATTTTGGCAGCCTGCGGTATCCGATTTTTCTACAACATGTTTCTATAGATTATAGAGTGCATAGCATTTATCGTTCATTTACATTGTCAGAGATATTCGTCCTTATACACTAAATTATTCGTCATTTTTAAACAAATAATTTTCGCACTCCTAGAAAACGTGCTTTTTCCGTTAATTCTTCCTTCAAGTCTGAAAAAGAGGAAAAAATTTCGTTTATTCCTCGCACGTATGCGTATTGGCTGTAAGAATATCAAAGTTCGAATTTATTTTTAAAATGAAAAACAGAAAAATTTAATAAATTAAAATTTCTAATTCATTTAAAAACAAACAGAAATAATGTTTTCGAATTTAATAAAGAAGAAATTTTCTCTTCCATTTAAACTTATTCGCAATTTATTTTTTAGAGTATTAGAAAAAATATTCGCCTGTAAAACATATTCTAAACGAACACATTTGAAAAATATATATACTAGTGCAATCAATTAAAAAAAAATAGATTTTATTCAAAAAAGCAAACATTTCATCTCGAATTTAATTACCAATATGATATTCATATTTTACATCTAACAATCAAATTATATCTTATTAAAAATATGTCTAATATGTAATAATTTTTACCCCTATTATTCTATAAGTGTTAAATCACCAACCATTATTTCATAACGATGAAATATCCCTGCAATTAATTTTAATATTTCGAGCTTTCTGAACATGAAATTTAGCAAGCCTTACCAATCTCTCATTTGAAGGAAACCTGTAACTTCATTTTAAACATAGCTGTCTACCAAGTGCTCCATGGCCAAGTGGTTAAGATGCCCGATGTGAGTCGCGCTGCCCTAGGTTCAAAACCAAGTGGATCCGTTGAAGGTAGAGAGACGTGTTTTTTAAAGAGAAACTCCTTTTTTGAGATGACGGAAATTTTCTGTCCTAAAAATAACTAACTGAAATCTCTTCAATTCTTGGCTATATACCGGTAGCAGTGCTGCTAGGAATATTTCCGTGAATTGAAAAAAAAGTATTTCTGCGAGTGTAGACCAGGGGTGGCCAACACGCAGCACGGTGGCACGGCGGAGTTCTATCAGTGGCACGCGAAGACTTATTGAAAATTAAAAAAAAAAATAGGCAGAAATCCAGATAGAAATGTTCCTTGTTAACTGTCCAAAGTTAATTTCCGCAATAAACTTAAAATAAGTCTACATCAATCTAATAAGTGCCAAATTTCTAATTGAAAAACATTAGCAGCGCTGCAGGTAATTCAATCTAAAAATATACAGACACTCTACTCCGCAAATCCTCCGTTTTGCCTGAATTCACTGTATTTCTTCTTCCGCACTCTTGAGTCAGCGAACGGCAAACGGAAGAATCAGTTTTGCCCCATGCAGAGATTAGCAACAGTACTTTAGCGGGAAACAAGTATAACAATTGAGCCGAAAGCTAGTACTGCCGAGCAAGATGTTAAGTTTTTTTAAAACTGTTTTTAGATTCCAGTTTTGAGCGTTGTTTTAAAACTTTTATTTTCACGATGCCCATAAGTAAACCTTCGACATCGAAAAGAAAATATGAAGACGATATTGCAATTCCAGATTTTAAAACTATCTGGGAAAAATAATTCTTGGTTACTAAACAAAATACTTCCAAGCTGTTTGTTTGATATGTGGAACTTGTGTAGCAGTGCCGAAAACATTAAATCTGGACCGATATTTCACACAACTGCATAGTGATTTCAATAGCAAATATCCAGTCAGATATTGTTGTAGGTTTGGATGAACATATGTTTGTGAGCAAATGTTTTCTATTATGAACGTAATAAAATCAAAATATCGTTCAAGATTAACTGATATGTTCCTAAAACACCTAATTTTGTTAGCAACTTCAAAAGCTAATCCTAATATAGATGACTTAGTAAAAAAGCTACAAATTCAAAAGTCACATTAATATGTAAATAGTGACTGTTTGTTTAATAATTATTTAGAATTAAATGTTTCAAGTTATTCATTGTTATTTTATACATAATCTGGCCGAATATTTAAAAATGTTTGTTAACAATAAAACCTAAGTTTATACTTTTGTTTTATTTATTATTTTTTTAATATCCACTACTCAGACTTACTGGGAAAAAATGTGTTATTTGCGTCAAACTCACATAATCAGCTTATAAATAACATGTTTTCACCTTTTTATATTTTTTAGTATGTTGGAAAAATTGGAAGTGGCACGCATAATTCTTTTTCTTCAGATAGTGGCACTCTTCCCAAAAAGTTTGGTTACCCCTGGTGTGGACAATCGAAAAAATTCGGTTACAAGGCAAACTATGATTGATAGTTGCTAAAAGTGCGTTTTCGACTGTGGTATGTACTTTTAAAAATAAATAATTTTTAGTATTCTAGATGGTGTGCATAAATTCGATGAATCTATACACGGCTTCACGGAAGAATTCGCACACATTGCCGAATATAAGTAGCAATTATAAAAAATGCATTTTTACTGCATTATGTGTTTCTTAAATTCTTTATACAGGGTTTTTACAAAAATTTTTTACAAAATAAGAGTGATGATACTACCCACTCAGATGAGTAATAATTACCATAGAACATGGTGTCGCAAACCACATATTGATGAAATTAGATGTTTCACCCTAGCAGAAGTCGGTTTGTCGGTAATAATTTTGCAAACAAATAAAAATATTGCAATACAAATGTAACGATATGTACCTTATTTTGTATGAAATGTGATTACATCCTAAAACTGCTAGAAGTTTCCATTATACACACCAGCAGTATGCATTGGACGCTCCCTATTTTGGACTGTGATTATCAGTTCATATGGTATCATCGATTGTATGAGTACCCTGTTTTTCCGGAACTTTTTGTGATGTTATCACATTTCATACAAAATAAGGTAGATATCGTTACATTTTTATTGCGATATTTTTATTTTTCGCAAGATTATTACCGACAAGCCAACTACAGTTAGGGTGAAATAGCTTGTATTGTAAATCAATAAGTAGTTTGCGACCCCATGTTCTATAGTAATTATTACTCATCTAGATGAGTACTATCACCCCTCTTATTTTGTAAAAACAATTTAGAATCACTCTGTACATAGATATTTTATTCCATTGGATGAAAAAATGAAATGTCTTAGCGATATTGCATTAGTGTTGGAAAATGTTTCATAACCTAAGCTGGATGCATTATTTTTCATCCTTGTTTTTTTTTCTTGGGTGAGTAAGACCATTTTAATAATGAGCACGAATGTCAGTCTTGTGTTTACTTTTTCGAAGTGTTAATAAAAACTAGTATGTTGTGGCCATCACAAAACTTTCTTCTATCTCATACATGTCAATACTTCAAAATTCACTATCTCAGTGCCAAATTAAATGGCAATCTGTGTTAATCATGAGAATTCTAAAAATATGAAATTCCGTGCATTAGTTCTCGAGGTATGACTGTCACTGAAATCGTGTAAATCCAGCAAAATGTAACATAGCAGCGCCACCTATTGGGTTATGTACACCAGAACCTAATTATCACCAACTTATGTCAACGTCTAACTCAATATGAAGTTTGAGGAAAATTCGTGCATTAGCTCTTGAGATAGAGCTATTGAGGAAATGGTTCAAAATGAAGCACAGCAGCGCCACCTATTGGGCGATATACACCAACACGTAGTCAACATCATTTCATATGAAGGACTAACTAAATCCGAATTTTTATGAAAATGTGTGCATTAGTTCTTGGGATAGAGCTACTGCAAAAATAGTTTAAATCCTTTAAAATGCAGCATAGCAGCGCCACCTGTTGGGATATTTACACCAAAACGTAAACAGCCTTCATTCATGTCAAGGACTAACGGAATCTGAAGTTTTATAAAAATCCGTGCATTAGTTCTTGAGATAGAGCTTTTGCGGAAATCCAGCAAAATGCAACATAGCAGCGTCACCTACAGGTCGATTTACACCAACAACTAATCAGCACCAATCTATATCAGGGACTACCTGAATATAAATTTTTATTAAATTCCGTGCATTAGTTCTTGAGATAGAGCGCCCACAAAATTTGTGTCACATACAGACAGACAGACATTTTGTAAAAACATGTTTATTGGAATCTCTGACCCATAGAACGTGTAAATCCGTCGAAAACTGGAATTCGAAAATTTTCATGAAACCAATACTTTCTTCTTGTAAAGATAGAAGAAAGTAATAAAGAGAAATTAAGTTTGGTAAATTCGTATTATTTTTCTAACATTATATATTTTTTTTATACACAGGGACATTTTTGACCTATAATTATTGGAATAAGAATAAATATCTATGTTGTGCTTTCCCTTCCGAGATGTAAATACACTTAACGAGAAATAAATTAAGTTAGGAAAATTCATATTTTTCTAACAATATATTTTTTGTATGCGCACAGGGACATTTGTGACCTATACTTACTGGAATGAGGATAAACATCTAGGTTGTGCTTTCTTTTTCGAGATGTAAATATACTTAACAAGAAACAAATTAGGTAAATTAGTATTATATTTCCTTGCATGTGTAAGACACATTTCTACAACAAGCATAAAGGTCGATGTTGTGTTTTTACTTTCGAGCTGTAAGTATAAATAACACGAAATTAAATTTGGTAAAATCCTTTTTTTTTCTTTTTCTTTTTTTTTTTTTTTTTTTTTTTTGTTTGTAATAAACAATATTTTCTTGTCTGCATAACATTTGTACAGTCAGTCAATTTTTGTAAAAAAAAAATGTGTGTTTCTTGTGCGCCGATTAATCATGCCATCGGAAGGATTTAGATGGAGCAATAATCAAAATGAGATCATCACTGGCTTCCTACAGGATGTGGACTCTTTTATAAGTGATAGACTGGCCCAACCCAGCTACCAGACGGATCGAGCTGTCCAAAGGGAGATGAGAAATGCTTCAGATGACTGTTATTTATTGTTTAATGGCGAACCATTTGACCCCATTAAGTTAACTAACCTAAGAATTTTTAAGTACTTTGTATTTAAGAAGAATCTTTATCAAAATTATATACACTATCCAAACTTAAAATTCCCCCAGTAGGAAACTCGGACAATGATGAATTTAAATTGGCAAACAATCCCTTAAAGAGGAAAATTTAAACACAACTCGGCTATTCCACTTAAAAATAAATTCATGGTACTAAAATATATTGAAGCTGATAAATCAATGGACTAGGACTGTAATCAGACTGAGGGCGCCGGCGACGGTCGTTCAAGGGTCAGTAGTGAAAATGCTCAACCCAAAAACAAAATTCATCCATTTCTAATAGAAATTAATGGTAAATGTCATGTACTAGCCAAAAAAATTAAGGATCTAAATGAGGAAAAACCTTTAATAAAAATGAACGGTGAACACCTGAAGTTCCATTGCAAAAATGACAATGACTTGCGAAAAATCCAAGCTTACTTAGATAGTCACGCAATTGCGTACACGTTCGTGGAATCCTACCCTGCACTGACTCCCAACTCATAATAGACGCCTTAAAAGAGCATAATTTTACAGCTAACAGAGCTGCTATGCTCAAGAGCAGAAAAACAGGAAAACCTATGCCAATCTACCTTGTAAACCTTCTCCCCAGGGCTAAATTCGAGATACGAGATACAAGAATTTTGTTATCTAAAAGTTACAATTGAGAGATTTAAAGGCAGCAATATTGTAAAACAATGTTACCGCTGCCAAGGCTATGATCATGCTAGTGAAATTTGCCGATTCAAGTCCAAATGCCTTAATTGCGCTAAAGAACATCTTACCCCAGAATGCACCCTAATAGGTAGATTCACACCAACCTGCGCAAATTGCTCAGTACCCCATGTTGCAACATACAGGGGCTGTTCTAAATTACCTTCCCCATTTTAGAGAAAAAGACTCCCCCTCAACAACCCAATTAAGAAACCACAAAAACTGATAGTACTCTTATGAGTGGAATTATGAGTAACTATAACTATGTTAAAAAACCTAAAGTTACCACCAATACTGCAAACCCTGTCCCGGCTCCGCACCTCTCTCCCACAACCCCACATGTTTCCGACACTGCTAGTATCTCTAATAATAGTATCTCTACGGACAATAATGACTCTAATAATACTACTACAGATACAAGTACCAGCTATACCAATGATTTCAAGTAATTTTTTTTTTCAACCTTTAAAGAAATTAAAGAAATCCTTAAATTCTATAAAATGATGAAATGTTTTAAAAACACAGTAACTCTTACCAAAAAATGTGACAACCCTATGGACAAAATGTTTATTATCATCAGTGAATTCGACAGTCTGGCATCGGACTTTAACTTCTCAGACAATGAGTAATTCCCTCTCTTTTTTTTTCTTTAATTATCCTTACTTGGAACTGCAACTCTCTCCGTAATAAAATTAATGAACTTAGAATTTTTATCTCTGATCATCCCCATATTGATGTAATATTCCTTCAAGAAACCCGTAATCCTAGCTGTAATATTAATATTCCTGGATATAGGGTGTATTACACACCACGTGCCGGTGACATCCGATTTGGAGGCACGGCCATCTAAATTAAGAGTCACATTTCACATTATACAACAAATAACACTATTTTTCCAGATAATGACTATACCAGTATTATGTTTCAATTACCCCATAACAATGTTAACCTAACATATATTTATGTTAAACCTAGTGGTCATTTGCCGGTCAATAGTCTGACACAATTATTTTCACAGAACGATAACTCATTCAATGCTGGAAATTTTAACTGAAAACGGGCGTTATCCATATCCATAACATGCCAGCACTCAGAGAGGTTCATCTCTTCATAACCTTATTACTCACCACCAACTTAGCCTTCATGCTCCCAATACGCCAACACACATGTCCATTGTAGCCAATATCCACTCCTCTATACTTAATTTTGCTAGAGCTAAAAAATTTTCTTACCCTATCATTACTACTGTTATTATTGACTTACGTTCAGACCATTTACTTGTCTCATTCAAAAATGATTTAATTAACCCTCTTTCCCCCTCCACCGTTGCCATCGACTGGTCAAAATTCACTAATTATCTCGAAAATACCAATATTACTTATCCTGAAATCAACAACACTGAAGATATTGATTCTGCTGTCGAATTAATGAATTCTCACATTACTAATTTTCAAAATTATTCCACGGTCCATTACTTTAACAATAACTAATTTAATCCTGCACGTTATATCCATAACATGTGCAAACAGAGGAATCTGCTCCGGCGACAGTTCCAAAATTCAAGACCCCAACCTTAAACCCATCACTAACAGACAATAATAAAATCAAAAATACTATTTACAAAGAAAACAGAAAACAAACAAAAAAAATGGAATAATTATCTCAAATAATTCTAGCGAGGACAAATCTCTCTGGATCATTAAACGTAAACTTAATAGAAACTTCACTCCCCCCCCCCCCCGCCACTTACTGCCTACAATGGTACTGCATATACAGATGAGGATAAGGCCAATAGATTGGCCAGATCTTATACTGACAAATTTTCCTCTCGCCCAAAGCTCGCTAGCCAAGATCATCTATCCCAGGTCAGTGAAACTGTTCGAAATTTCTTGGCCAAGCCCCTGATGACCCCTCCATTACTATTCAACCAATTGTTATCAGTAATATCACTAGAAAACCTAAAAATCTTAAGGCCCCTGTTTACGATAAAATTTCTAATACCACACTTAAGGATATTTCCCCTAACTGTATGACTTATATAACTCTATATTTAAATTTAATTACTTCCCAAAATCCTGGAAAATCTATTATCTCTCCTATTCTTAAAGCTGGTACTAACCATTCCGACCCAACTAGCTACAGACCCATCTCACTTCTACCACCTCTGAACAAGGTTGTTGAACGCATCATCAGGACCCAGTTACGGAAACACATGTTCAAAACAATATTCTTATGCCTGAGCAGATGAATGAATCTAAATCTAACATACATAATATTTTCATTTTAGCACTAAGCATAATTACACATATTTAAGCATAAACACTCTAAATTCGAAATTTTAAGAGTTTCAAGAATAAGTTATTTACACTCGGATTTTTTTTTTCTTACAGAACGATTTGCACTAATCGTTTTCTCTGGATTTAGTAGTGAATTTATAGGACAAATACAAATGCCAACGGGCTTTTACAAACGATATTACACTGTTGTGCAATACGAATGAACTTATTTCGGTATAAATATAAAAATTTTAAAGAAAGATTTTAAAAAGATAGTCAATTTCATAAGCCCCTTTCCCTCTTCAAACCATATACTGCATGTAGGCTATACATTGTATATTATAATACGAGCAAAAACTGTGTGTGTGTGTGTAAATTTTATCTTAAAAACGGCTCTAACGATTTTGACTGAATTTTGTATTTTACTATTTACGGGCATGAAAAGACCATTGAGGTAAGTCACATGTTCCCGAAAATTCGATTAGTGGGTCATTTTGGGTCATAATGGGAGAGGGTCAAGCTAATTATATCTAAAAAACAGCTCAATCGATTTTAACTAAATTTTGTATCCAACCGTTTTTTGGCACGAGAAAACTATTGGACTGGGTCACATATTCTAGAAATTTCGATTAGTGGGTCCTTTTTGGGTCATTAAGGGTCAAACCAATTTTACCCAAAAAACGGCTCTAAGGTTTTTGACTAAATTTTGTATTCTACCGTTTTGGATTACGAGATGACCATGGGGTTGAGTCGCATGTTAGAGAAAATTTGATTAGTGGGTCATTATGGGTCAAACTAATTTTACCTAAAAAACAGCCCTAACGATTTTGACTAAATTTTGTATTCTACCGTTTTGGATTACGAGAAGACCATGGAGCTAAGTCACATGTTAGAGAAAATTCGATTAGTGGATCCTTTTTGTGTCACTGTGGGTCAAGCTAATTTTATCTAGAAAACGGTTCTGGTGATTTTAACTAAATTTTGTTTTCCATCGTTTTCGGGCGCTAGAAAACTATTGGGCTAGGTCGCATGTTCAAGAAAACTCGATTAGTGAATCATTTTGGGTCACAATGGGTCAGGGTCAAACTAATTGTTCCTAAAAATCGTCTCAAACGATTTTGACACAATTTCGTACTATGCCGTTTCCGGGCACGAGATCGTTTTGCTAGGTTACATACTTGAGAAATTTCAATTAGTGGGTCATTTAGGGTCACTATCGATCAAGCTAATTTTCTAGCAAACGGCTCGAACGATTTTGATTTAATTTAATATTCTACCATTTTCGGGATCGAGAAGACCTTGGGGTATGTTCGGTCGTATGTTCGACAAAATTAGATTAGTGGGTCATTTTGGATCACTATGAGTCCGGGTGAAGCTAATTATATCTAAAAAAATACGGCTCAAACGATTTTGACAAGATTTTGCATTATGCCGTTTTGGAGCACGAGAAGATGAATGGAATAGATCATATTTTCGAGAAATTTCGATTGCTGGCTCATTTTTGGGTCACGATAGGTCAAGCTAATTTTATCTAAAAATCGGCTCTAACGATGTTGACTGAATTTTGTATTCTACCGTTTTCTGTCTTGAGAAGGTCATTAGGCTAGATCATATGTTCGAGAAATTTAATTAATGGGTCATTTTGGGGTCACTGCGGGTCAAGCTAATTTTATCTAAATATCGGCTCAAACGATTTTGACAATTTTGTATTTTCTCGTTTTCGGACTAAAGAAGACAAATGTGCTAGGTCGCATGTTCAAGAACTTTCGAAAAGTGGGTCATTTCGGGTCACAACGGGTCAGGGTCAAGCTAATTGTATCTAAAAATGGCTCAAACGATATTGAGAAAATTTTATACTATACCGTTTTCGGGTACGAGAAGATGTTTGGGCTAGACCCAAACATCTAAGACATTGGGCTAGATCACATGTTCAAGAAATTTCGATTAGTGGGACAGTTGTGGGTCACTATGGGTGAAGCTAATTTTACCTAGAAAATAGCTCTAAGAATTTTGATTAAATTTTGTATTCTGTCGTTTTCGGACTCGAGAAGACCATTGGGTTACATCGCATATTCGAGAAAATTCGATTAGAGGGTCTATTTGGGTCATTATGGGTCAAGCTAATTGTATCTAAAAAACGGCTCAAATGATATTGACAAAATTTTGTATTGTACCGTTTCGGGGCACGAGAAAATCATTGGACTAAATCATATGTTTGAAAATTTTTGATTAGTGGTTCATTTTGGGTCACTACGGGTCCAGCTAATTATACCTAAAAAACGGCTCTAAGGATTTTTAACTGAATTTGGTATTATAACCTTACAACCGAAATTTCAGTAGATGGGTCACATATTCGAGAACATTATACTAGTGAGTCATTTTGGGGGGTCACTGTGGGCCAAGCTAATTTTGTCTAAAAACTGGTTAAACGATTTTGGCTAAATTTTGTATCCTACCGTTTTTGATTGCCAGAAGACCATTGAGCTAAGTCAAATGTTAGAACAAATTTGATTATTGGATCACTTTCGGTAACTACGAGTCAGGCTCACGAAGCAAAAAAGTTAACAAAAAAATCTGTAGAAAATCTGTAGGTAATTGGCCCAAAAATCTGTAGAAAATCAGTAAGTAATTGGCCCATTCTGCAGATATTTTTAAGAATATCTTAAGAAATTCTCTGGATATTTTTAAGGTAAGCTAAATCTTCAAAATTTCTTCAGTTTTCTGTAGAATTTCTGCAGAGAGTGGGTAATCTTAAGATTATTTTTAGTGGGGAGCCAATAAGTTGGCGATATTCGACAAAATATTTGCAACATTTGGTCGAAAAATCGACTTTCAAGATTACAAATGCCAAAACACATACTTAGCGCCAAATGAAAGAATGTCGCCTGATTTTGTTATATTTGGCAAAAAAAAAAAAAAAATGGCTTTCAGAATGTTAAGAAATTTTTTAGAAATTCTTAATAGGAATGAAAATACATAAGTTAAACAAATCAGAGTCGAAATAAAAATGTAATTTCGATTGATGTCCTTTCGTTGTAAATGTGTAAATAATGTAAAATTTATAAACATGTACGTATAGTTTTCATATTGATTGTTTTTGTAAAAATACTGTTATAAATAAAATGCTTTATAGCAATAATATAGAGAGTTTGATAAAGTGAGAATATTATATCGAGTTGAACACAAAGCTAATTTTGACCGAGCATAGCTCGGTCACCCCCCGTTAGTGATTTGAAAGAGAATAAGCTAAAGTGTCAAATATCATTTCTAGAGTCAATCTAAATCTCACCTAGTCCAAATAGTCTGGGAGCCGGCAGCATAGACAATCACCTCATCGAATTCACGGATGAAATTCTAGGATTAGTTAAATCTCGATTCGCGTATTAAAACGCAATTGGTCTGCCAAGTCCTATCTTGGTGGAAAACACCTGAAAATACGATTTTAGTGGCTGACTCGTAGGTTTACCATTGTGTTTTCCTGCTCCCAGTCCTCCATGTTTTCATACCTTTTAGTGCAGAAAAACACAATGGTAAACTTACGAGTCAGTCGCTAAAATCGAGTTTTCAGGTGTTTTCCACAAAGATATGACTTGGCAGACCGATTGCGTTTTAATATGCCAATCAAGAATTAACTAATCCTAGACTCTCACCCGTGAACTCGATGAGGTGATTGTCTGTTCTGCCGGCTCCCGGTCTAAAAGCAGTTTCAATTATTTTAAAGATGTTCACTATGCTACAAAAATGTTTCCTCCTTTGTGAGTTAATAGAAATGTGATTTTTCTTATAGGTGTTGGTAAAAGAAAGCCGTTTCATACCATTACAGGTCTGATGACCTAATAAACCATATCACAGCTGCGGCGAACTCGTTGACGCAACGCGTTCTTTATCGGGTGTTAAATGAATTGAGGACGAAAAATGAAAAACTCCTATTTCTGGTATTTACAGAGTTTTCCATTTCACTCCTTTTGGGTCCCTAGTCAACACTTTAAAATGTAGATACCTGGCTTCCTTTCGTTTAGTGTTTACATACCTAATAATATTATTTGCAAACATTTACTTTATTTTTTTTTCTTTAATATTTTTCAACTTGCGTAAAAAATATCCTATTCATGAAAACAATAACAAGTTAGAAATTTCTCGTCAAACGTGGGGAATGAGGTGCGTCCGTACTATAACTAGTTTTATAAATATTTTTTGCACCGCATATTCTACTGAAGGTATATTTTAGTGCACCTCATAAGTGCATACCAATTTCATTCTGTTCGAAAGGTTGTAATATCATTAAAATGCACTTGCAATAATTTTTCCCATTGGCCGTAATGTAACGGAAAACTTTTGACTGCCCCGGTAATTAAACTATGCATCCGATTTTCATAAAATTTAAAATGACTCGACAAACAATTACATATTTAAAATTTCAGACCATTCAGTTGGGTAGTTTTTGCTCTGTTGTATGCGGATAGACGGACAGACGGACGGACTGAACGACAACTATAGGTGCTACGTATTTATATAATTACGACCGCACCTAACAAGAGTAAGTTGTGTAATGACCACCAGCCGCCGCGCGTCTTATCACTGGCACTTTCAGCGTTGTACACATCACTTCGTGTGGCACATTCAACCAAGCACATTCAACTTTCTACTTTTTTTTAAAACCATTACAACTAGGGTTGCTACTTTAAACTTTCTCCTGTTTGTTAAGCTTGGCACTTAAGACATTTTTTTCGTAAAAAAAAAAAAAAAAAAAAAAAAAAAAAAAAAAAAAAAAAAAATTCGATTTTTTGGTACTTTTAAGCGTTTTCCATTTTTAATCCTCAATTCAGTGCAGCTGTAGTAGGCTCATTCAAAAATTGTAAAGCTTTATGTAGTCATAATAAAACGTAATTTATATCATTCCCATACAGTTTATAGTTCACGAAATACACCATATAAAACTGAATCCATCCTTTTGAATGAAACTGTAAAGTGTTATTTGAACAAAAAGTTAAAGACGTGATTAAGTTTAACAAAAGTATTCTATTTGGTAAATAAATCATATGAGTTATAATTTTCCAACTCAGTGAAAAAGAGTGCATGCCAGGATTTGTTGGCAGCTTAATCCAAAGGTCCCTGGTTCAAAATCTGGCCTAGACACTTTTTCACTCAGTTGGAAAATTATAACTCATAAAAAAGAGTTTAAAATGTTATATTTCATTTTTTTTTTTTTTTTTTTTGCTCTCTTTGTTTTGATTTATACCAAAACAAGAACGAAAAATCATGCCTCCAATATAGATTATGAAACTTTCCAACACATTCTGAATACTGTGAGGAAACTCCACAATTTGTTAAGGCTAATGTTGATGTTTAAATAAAGATTTTGGAAAACGCATAACGGATTTGGAAAATCAGTTTTTACAATTACCATCAATAGTATGGAAAATATCCGAACTTTTTTGTACAGCCCTGTATATGATTTATGGATTTGTATGTATACTAGAAGTAAGTTCAATTAAACTCATAGTGCAGTTTAAAATTCTCATTGAGAACGTTTGAGAACGTTTGTGAAGCCTTGTATAATACTAGGTTGAGCAAAAAGTTCTGGGAAATTTGTGAAAGTTGAGTTATTATGCGGAAATCAACAACAAAAGCAACAAGGACTATTCTTCAAAGTAGAGATCATCATAGTCCACGACTTTCTGCCAGATTCCGGATTTGTTGGAAGTACCATTGCAGCTCCTTGAAATCGAAAAACTTTTGACATGCTTCTTCAACTTCATTAAAGAATTAAAATCGACGGCCCTTGAGAATCGGCTTACAGAATCGTTAGACCTTTTCTCCAATAATGCCGGATCAACACACGCAAATCATACCATTCAATAGGCATTTTGGAGCTGAAATTCTTGAACTGCTATAGATATACCACTAGTACTCCTATATACGATACAAATTCTGGTAACTATTAGATTAAAAATTTCCTAGAACTTTTTGCTCAACCTAATATCTATTGAATTCAGACACACCAAGTATTACGAAAAATCGTTAAATTTAAAAACGCATACAACTGAAGACGCACTTCGAACAGTTAATATTCTTAGGGGTAGTACAAAAGCCAAAGTTCTCTTGTGTGTCACTGCAAATAAACGATAAATTCTATGTACACCATATTCTGCAGTAAGCGCATGAAGTACACATCATTGATATACATGAATTCCAATATGTTTAAAATAGTTTAATATCATTAAAATACACCGGAACGGATTTTCCCCCCCATAGACCGTAATACAACTAATTCTTTTGAGTTTCCCTATAAACGAACCATAAATGCTACACACTTCATTTTCAATACCGAACATGGTATAGTAAACCACAATAACATGTATTAATTTCATGGCAAATTGACTATATTTACACAAAGTATACCACGGACAGACGGCCGACAGACAGAGGTACAGAAAAACTAATTTCTTAAACTCTTTTCAACTGTGTTTGAAAGTGTTAAAAATAGTCCGACTTATGTATACAAGATGATAGTAACATGCGTTTAATATTTAATGTAAACACAAAATGAATAACAAAAATATCAAAAACCTTTCGAAACTGTTTAAATTCTCGAAACAATGTTAAACTATTTAATGAGTTTCGCATTTCCAGTGATTGAAAAAGTAAGAGTGACTGAACATTCCCATTGCGGAAATGATTCAAAAGTAATATTGCATGCAAGGCTCATGCAATTTTACTTTTGATGTCCTTACTTTTGACGACGATTTCACATTTTCTTGGACGAGTTACGAATGTTTTTCTGCCTCAAGATATTTTGCACACAATCTGGTAAAAAATAAAGAACTGCGAACCAAAAGTAGTAAACACCTCATTTTCTATGTTACAACACGACAGAAAATTCGAAATTTTAAGTTGTAAAGTCTGTTTAAAAATAAGTTATATAAGGATTTTTTTTCTTTTTCTAGGAAATATAAATAAAGAAAAAAGAAGTTTTTACATTATTTTGCATTATTATTGTCGACTTAGGTTGTTATTTTTATCTAGGCATATAGAAGTGCATTTGTATGATTAAAACCGATTTCAAGATACTTTTTATACACTATATGGCCAAAGGTGACCGGTCCCTTACGATTTTAGATGTTTTTTTAAATATCTAGAAAAATACATGAGGAATTACCTTGAAACTCCAGGTGTGTAAACAGAATGTTACAGGTCATATAATTCCGTGAAGATTTTTTCCCGAAACCCCATAGGAGACCGTCAACAAACTAAAAAAGAACGAATATCTTTTGGATAACCATGTAAAAACTAACGTAGCAAAAGCGTTCAACACAGTAGATTATGATTAAGTGCCTTATTGCAATAAACTGTGTTCATTTTTATGAGAATAGCATGCATATTCGTAAAGAAATTAAAGTTTTTATAAAACGACTCCCAAATTTTGCCAAGTTTTTTGCTTATAATTTGTAGAGTTCTTAATATAAAAAAAGTTCTTTTCAGAAAATATGACAAACAACATTGTGCACAATACCTTGCAATCAGAATTAAAAAATAATAAAAATTGGATGAAAAATGAGCATGTTTACTAAAAAATGTTTCACTGCGCATGCGCAAATGCAATCAAAATATAATGTGCATAATGTATTAGCTAAGCGTATAGAGAAACTTTTGTGAAAATCTCAAACATAGCTTGAAAATTCTGAAAATTACCGTTGATAGAATAAGCTCGAAATCCGTTGTTCCCAAAATGAAGCAAAAAGATGAGGATCTATATCCAAATACAATAGTACGTGCAATGTTGTGTATGCTATATTGGCACTAATTAATGGATATATGGGTACAATCAATGTTGGAATGTCCAACAGTGCTATATTGTGAAGTAATCCGGTAATCAGTGTCGCTCCTGAAGATTTGCGGCCACGGTTTTTTTTTCAGATTGCAAAATGGATCAGGAACTATTTCTGAACCATTTTAATTTATTTATTATTTATGAAACTAATTAAATTAATTTATTTTTCTCCTCCTCAAGCAATGAAAACCCAGAGAGGCATAAATACCGGCTAGCCGGTATTTGGACGACTCTAGATATCCGGTATTCGAACCACTGCTATGTTTAAGTTAAAACCGGTATTACTCATTCATATAGCAAAATACCAAAAACTTGTGTGCGGCAACTGAGAGATAAATATGTCTAAAAAATAATTTGATCATCAATTCAAGCCAATATATGATCAATATATTTTTTAAAAATGAGAAACAGATATCTGAAAAACTTTTGATATCTCAGATTACGTCGTTTTGACACTTTTGCATTTGCTGTTTGCAAGTGAGACAGACTTCAGCGACGTACTTCTCGTAACTTTCTTTTTTCCAATTAAAGTTTCAAACTCTGTCTATCCCCACTGTGCTGCGCTGCTCTCTGTTCTCACAACACCTAGTAGCTACTATTTGGATCCCTGCCGGTATTTGGATCTTCTCCTCTATTATTAAAAAAAACGTTGCTAAAAGAATACTAAGATACTTTGTAAAAACTGTACAACATAGGATTGGGTGTAGCTGTATATACTAGAAAAGTATAAATGAAAAGTATAAATACCATGAAAGTTCAAACAGATGTGGAACCTCTATTCTGTATAATTCTTTGTTTAATATTATCCTAATCTGTTTACAATGAACTTAATTCGGTGCTGACAATAAAAGTAGTGCATATTTAAATTTCATTTGGCATTTCATAAACCTAAATTCAGCGTAGTACTAATCTTTTCTTTTTACAGTGTACCTATAGCAAAACCCTTGTTCAAAATATAAACTGAGCATTGTGCTAATCGCGCTTCGAAAGGACGTCGCAAAGTTGCAACGCCGCTTTGGTCCGTGCCGCGTTTTTCCAGATAGTTTTTTAGTTAACTTTTAAAGGCAAGGCAGGTGTATTGAGAGAGCTACTCAATGCAAACTAGTCGCAAATCCCGTAGTATTTGTGGTGAATTCTAATTAAATTAGTCTGCTTTTAGCAATTTGTCGTTTATTGCTTTTATACTGCTACTGGGCATTGCATTACACAACTATATCCTTAAAATTTGTTATCTAAGCTTTAAAAGCCCATGGAGCATAGAGTACGCCGACCCTGTCATTATGTATGGCCAAACCGTCCATGTCTTTAAGGGTTAATATCTCGGCTAATTGCCGACAATTTTTTTCGAAAATCATGATCAACAATGCTTTTATACTTCTGCTACGATAGGTACCTCCTGTGCTGCTCAACACTTTTGCTGAATGCCCGTAAATCGAAATTTTTGTGTAACGGAAAAATGCGATTTTCTCAAACTATATGACCTAGAGTAATCGCTGTAATTTTCCTGCGAAGTTTAAATTAACGTATACTGCCTCTAATTTTTTCAGAATTTTAGTTTTAGGCGATCCGGAATTAGAGGGTTAGGGACATATTTTTGCACTGCATTTTCGACGATAACTTTGAAAATATAATACCTAAAATTAAATAAAATATTTTTTTGAGTTCAGCGTTACGAAAGCTTTTACACGATGCCGCACAAGATATACAAAGAAAAGATTTTTTTTTTCAAGTAACTTAATTAACCCCTCTACATTTTTCCTAAATATATTTATGAATATTTATTAATCTGTAAATATGTGAGTCAATAGTCTTTATTACTTACACCAATTTGAACTTTCCACGTTCCATTGTTTATGAGTAAAAGGGCTGTGACAGACAGACAGACAGAGGAGTGATCTTATAGTGGTTGCGTTTTTACTTTTTAAGTACGGAACACTAAAAACCTGACTTTCATAGAAACTAATTATATTTTACAGTATGTTTTTTAGACTCCATTCAGGAATTTCTGTTTTCCAGATGCCAAAGACCACCCCTACCCAAAGCCAGACAGAAGACGGAAAGTTTGAGATTAGGGCAAAATGGCGCAGTAAAGATGATGGGGAAAAAAGAAGATTGAGGTCAACAAAGATGCAAGTTTGCGAATATTATGAAATGTGATGTCTCTCTAAAGGTTTTAGGAAACTCCCTTTTTAAAAGCGATTCTAACACGCGTTAATTTCAAGGCAGTTATGCACACTTTGTTCTTATAAATGGTCTTCCTAATAACTTCTCAATGCTTAACGTTGGCAATGAATATTTTCATTTTCTATGAGTACATTTTCTTTTCATTAGAACCATTGAATGGGTTCATATCACATGCATGCTTCCATTTGGGAGGATTTTTCACTTTTCATGTAAAACTCTTTATTGCACTTACTTAAGAAGCATTAAACAAACAATTACTTCAAACATTATAAAACACATACTATTGAATAATTATTTCGCTAAAAGATGAATATAAAACATTATAAATTCGATTGTTATTGACTGAAAGAAAAAAATGGAGAGAGGTCATAATACAACCCTTGTATCAACTAATCTAAAGGAATTTGCTCTGCGAATTAAATGCTTTAAAATATTAAATAAAGTGAATTGGAGATAAAAATTTGACTGATGCTGAGACCTTTTAACTCCAGTCTTAATAGATTTCATCAGATAATACATGAATTAAATACAAAATTAATTCAGTCAACATTTACTAAAAGGTGTTTAAAAAGTTGTTAATTACATAAAATTCAAAAATTGTGCATCTAGAAACCAAGTACTTTCAAGTACATACGTACTTTTAGTAAATTTTGACCTAATTAATTTTGTATTTAATACATGTAAGGTGTCCTGGGGTAATACCACCAGAGGGTAATAACGCCAAGTACTAATATTACGCGTAATTCTGCAGGAATCCCGGAGATAGCACCTACGGGTTCTGCGCAGAATGGCTAGGACTCATCTGAATCACAAAAATCCGTTAAAAGTTAATTTAATCCATTTGTACATCCTATCGATAGAAGAAGCATGTAAGAGAAAACGCCCGATCTAAAATTTGCAAGCTAATTTCTGTGATCCGAAGACTATACATTTATTAAGAAATACTTTGCTTATTACATAAATTTGTAGTATATTTCAAAATGTTGTGGAATATCTTGAATGTGTTCGCGAGGTAGTTTGTAGTTTAAAATATACTGCGGAATAAGCATACCGGGTATTACTCTGGTTGATACTTTTCAGTGCTGAAACTACATCCGAAGAGGATTTTTTTTATTCTATGCATGAGAGAGCATTATTGTCATTGTTGGAAAGCAAAAAGTATAAAAAGAAATTTGTATGCCGTAAGTGCTGCTAATTTTTTCATGTCAGAAGAATAAAATATCAAATGACTATTACCGCATCCTGATATCGAAATTAATGGTAAGTAAGAGAAATTTGTCCATTTCTAGGGCTGTAGAGTTTCTATCTTTAGAATTGGACAATGTACATGCCATTATTCCATCTTATTTTATAGTTTCGTTTGCATGGCTTTATTACCAATATACCGGGTGTCCTAAAAAGGACTGACTGATTTTAAAATTCAATAACTTGCAAACGGTGACAGATACTTAAAAAAAATCTTGTAGGAGGGTTATGCATAAGGTCAAAAGCTGTTTTACAGAGATTTTCGATTTTAGTTCGAATTACAAACAATGGATGGCGCTGTAAGCAATAGGCGCTAAAAACCGACTCGATTTTTTGGCCGGTCTCTTTATCCATGCGGAAAAAGGAGATTGAAATGTATTGAGTGGGTCCCGAAGGACCAAAAATCGAGCCTGAATTTAGCGTCGATTGATCGCAGCGCCATCTATTGTTTGTAATTTGAACTAAAATAGAAAATCACTGTAAAAAAACTTTTGACCTCATACATAACCCTCGTGCAAGATTTTTTTAAAATATCTGTCACCGTTTGCAAGTTATTGAATTTTAAAATCAGTCAGTCCTTTTTAGGACCCCTGGTATGTGGGTAATAACGCCAAATAGCATTGGTCAAGAAATCGAGCCATTACATTTTATGGATAAATATTTTTTCTTGTATACATAGTCAATACGCTGCTGTATCAAATCCTATGTTTGTTTGAAAAAAAATCTAAAACTAAGCCATGAAAATTGGTAGAACCTTAACGTGGCGTTATTACCCCAGGATTAGAAGGTTGCAGTTATTGTCACTTGGATGAACTTTTTTACAGCTAAGAAATAGCAGAGATCCATATTAACACCCATTCCTCTTTTACTGAAAGTAAAATTTCGATTAGTTTTAGGAGATTAACCTCTCGGATCTGCCGTCCTATTAATATGACATGCCTTTCATTGATTATTATTATATTACAGGGTGGGATTCAAAAGTAATGAGCCTTTGTTCAAAAGGACAGATTTATTGAGCAAATCAGTACAACTGACTAATAGATTGAGACTAACATTGATGAGAAATAATTAATTAGTTCGCGGGTTTTTTGATTTTTTAAATTTAGTTTTTACTTGTTTATTAATGTAAATACATGAGATATAAACCCAGACCTAAAGGTTTTTAAATTATTATAAAAATATTTTTATCGAAAAGAATGTATAATTAAATTATGAAAAATACTACATTCTAATAACAACAAATAAAATTTGCTTCATAAATTTTACAAAATAATAGGTCTAGGTTTATATCTAACATATTTATATCGATGAAACTCGAAACTAAAACTAATATTTAATTTTCGTGTCTGTATTCTTGCGAGCAACAATTATATTAAAATTTGTTTATTTTTCATTAAATGACGAATTTGTTTCGTGTCATAAATAAAATTTGTAACCAATTATATTAAAATTAATAACGGAGTATAACGACCAGACTGTAAAAAATAATTTCCGGAGAGTAGGTTTAAATTAAATAATTCTGAAGAAAACTATGACGCATGAAATAAAGGTAATAAAATCTTTCAATAATAGGTACTGTACAACTGATGCTATTGCTGAACTAATTTATGATAAAAATAAAAAATACACCAAAAATCGAATCAGTAAATTCCCCTTAATTATACAGGGTGGGATTCAAAAGTAATGAGCCTTTGTTCAAAAGGACAGATTAATTGAGAAAATCGGTACAACTGACTAATAGTCTTCAAAATAGGTACCTCCTGCATCAATACACTTTTGCAGGCGGCATTTCCATGACTCGAAGGCGTCCACGTAGGCCTGTTCCAACACCGTCTTGATATTATGAACTCTTCGAGACGGTACTGCCTATTCCGGGATGGCTGCAACGGCTCCCTTGACATTTGCTTGGATGTCCTCGATCGAGTGGAAACATTTTCCTTTCAGCGCTGATTTTAAGCTCGGAAACGAGAAGTGTATTGGTGCAGGAGGTGCCTATTTTGAAGACTATTAGTCAGTTGTACCGATTTGCTCAATTAATCTGTCCTTTTGAACAAATGCTCATTACTTTTGAATACCACCCTGTATAATTAAGGTGAATTTACAGATTCGATTTTTGGTGTATTTTTTACTTTTATCATAAATTCGTTTAGCAATAGCATCAGTTGTACAGTACCTATTATTGAAAGATTTTATTACCTTTATTTCATGTATCATAGTTTTCTTCAGAATTGTTTAATTCAAACCTACTCTCCGGAAATTATTCTTTACAGTCTGGTCATTATACTCTGTTATTAATTTTAATATAACTGAATACAAATTTTATTTATGACACGAAACAAATTCGTCATTTAATGAAAAATAAATAAATTTTAATATAATTGTTGCTCGCAAGAATACAGACACGAAAATTAAATATTAGTTTCAGTTTCACTCTAAATCGAAATGTCTTAAATTCAGACACTTAAGTGTCTGAAACGGTGTGTTCAATTTTCAGACATTTTAAAATGTCTGAATTTTTTCAGACACTTTTTGCGTCTGAATTTTAGACACTTCAAACGTCTGAATCGCAGCCATTTTTTTAAAGCATTATACGTAGCCATGTTTGACCACGTTGATCCTGGAAAAGTATATGGCCATTATTCTGCCCTACTCCCCCCCCCCCCCCCACACACACACACAGCCTAATTTTAGGGGCTCCAAAATATGGTATGCAATTTTCATAAAGCTGATAATTGAAATCTTTTTCGACTTTGTATTGATTATAATCAATATTTTGAATTTATAGAGTAGAATAAGATTAAAAATTAAAATATTTGTCACAATACAGTAAAACCTCTCAATAGTAGGCACCTTAGAACCGTGGAATTTGTTCGCCCTTCGGAAGTGTCTGTTTTTCTGAGGTAAAAAATATAAAATATGTGCATGTTGTTAATAAAAAATGTGCTTCTTAAATAGTTGTGTCCTCTATGTAGGAGTGTCCGTTATGGAGATTTTACAACAAAACTTTCATAGGACAATTTTCTTCAGCGAACACTGACCTTTTTCAAGATAAATACATTTTTTTTACCATAAAAGCGAACACAATCGAATAGCAGGCAAATTCAACGTTCCAAAACGCGTTCAGTTCGCGAGGTGGCCGCGATTGAGAGTTTTTACTGTATTTATTTTTTATTTAGTTTTTAATCTAATTCTACTTTTAAAGTTCAAAATGCTGATTATAATCAATAGAATGTTGAAACACATTTAAAATATAAGCTTTAAAAAAAATCCATATCGAATTTGGAGCACGTAAAATCGTAGGGGGGGGGAGGGGGGGTCTGCCCATGCTTTTACCTCTTTACTTTGTATTCATTTTTAATTTCAAATTACTTTTTAACTAAAAGTAATCAAAAAATCAATATTATATAACTAGTAAATCTGCAGATCAAGAGCCTCAACGTCATCTCTGCAACTTATTGTTTTTAGCAAATTTTGCTTAATATTAATCTTTCTACAAAAACAAAATTTAAACTTTTAAATTACACAAACATTTATAGAAGGAGAAAAAAATATTTCGATAGTTTCAGACATTAGAAGCGTTAAATTAAACACGTTGTTATGTAATGATATTCTGAAATTCTCACGAGCTACTTATTCTAGTAATTTTTATATAATAAAGCAAATTTCTTCAGGGGGGTGCCCCCCCTGAACCCCCCGTTGTGTAATTTATTTAGCATTTGTAATTTTCTATTGATTGAGTTAATGATTATCCTACATCTTAGATTAATTTTTACACTGCGATTTATAAGGATAAGCAACAATTTGGTCAAGCATTTTACGTTATCCTAATATCCATACAGTAGTATTTACTTGCCTGCTAACCACAAACATCTGTATCTAATGGATAAAGAACTTTTGGAAATGTAAACTGAGACATCTAATTTAGAAATCTAATAATAATTTTGATTACCATTCTGCAATATTTATATCTAAGATCTAATCTAAATATCTAAAAATGTACTCGATAGCATTAACTTACTTAAATCACCCTAAAGTAGGGGGAGTTCTAAACCTAACGGTTAATAATTCATCATCGTGTCCACTTCCAATTGACTAAATAGATAAACGTGATATGGCGCCGTTAAGTATTTTTTGTGATAGCCTTTTAATAGTATCCACATTTAATTTAAAATCGTGATGTTACAAACACCGTTGAAATTTGATGCACACCTGTGTTCAGGTCAAATTACGAAAGGTTAACTAACCTTTTATTTCCCTTAGCCGGGCATTTTGTTTCATTTTTCGTAATAGGGATTATTTTAATAATTTATTTTACACTCTACAAGCTGTTACACGGGACGTTGTTCACGTAGCATTAAAATAGAGATAAATGCATTAAATAAAACATTTCACTCACCACCAGACATGGCAAGTCTCAGGCTTTTTGCACAACACTATTACCTTACAGAAAATGTTGTTCTTTTAAATCGCGCAAGTGTTTCAATTAAATAAAGTAACATTTTTTGTATTAAAATACTGGTATCCAGAACGCCGGAGGCTTGGCAGCCCTGCTCCTCTTAATAGAAACATATATAGTTAACCAACACTTTATCACATTTTATAGGAAACAATACGGAATTTCTTATTTGTATGGCCTTACATATACCTCAGTCATAAAAATGTAAAATTTTGTGCCAATTAATATACGCAATTGCGAAAATGAAATCGCAACCAATGAGAAAAGGAAGGCCAAGTAAAATTGTGTAAATCGAGGAATCTTTCTTCGTAGTGTGGGAAAATACCACTACAAAAATTAATTTAGGTGGTATTTGGTGTGAAATGTTTATATGTATTCATTCCTGTCCTATTTATCTTTTTTATTATTTGTAATTTGCTGCATTTTCCCTTTGCACGTGAAAATCTTACAAATTAAAATGAACACTTTGGGAGAAATTGTTATTCACTTTTTTTTTTTTTTTTTTTTTTTGACAACAATAAAGTTTATAAAGTTTAATAGAATAATGTCAGTTTATTCTGTATGAAAATAACGAACTTTTTCCTTTATAATCAAAATAGTTGAATACATAAATAAAGATATTATTCTATATAGTATATAAATACTATTTTCATTTCTGCGTTTAAATCAATCTATATGCAAATATCTATACAAAGGCATTCATTAATTCATTCCTTTTAACTTTGATTTGACTTTAAAAACCATACATACTTTCACATTTATGATATTTTTAGATGAGATATAGTTGCTACGCAACGGTTAAAAGAAAAGAAAATGAAATATAAGTAAATTCATAAAATAAAATGTTTTATATTATTCGAACACATGTATAAAATTCCATCATAAGTTATACACCTAATTTAAAAGCTCTGACAAATGTTTTGACAAAATTGCAAACTAATAGGAATAATTTACTACTCTTATTTAAAAATTTCAGCATCAAAAATTTACCATTTAAATCCATTTTTTATATGAGCCATTTCTTTCAACAAATGAAAATTTGAAAATCGTCTGACTTGCCATTGAAAAGCATTACAGAGCAAAATAAAATATTCTATATTTCCCGAACGAATGAACCAAATTTAACCAAAAACCATACAGCTAAGTCCGAGTACCTCATCAACATGCCACATTAATTTCAAGCCGATCGGATGCTTTTTGCGGCAGTTATCGCGGAACAGACGGACAGACAGACAGACAGACAGACAGACAGACAAACGGAAATCAAAACTTTTCGTGTCTCCACAGTAAGCCTTTACTGACGTTTCGGCAATTATTTCAAATGAAATATATCTGTATATTTTTACCGCATTCTTACAATTACGTTAACGGTACATGATTACATGAATTTAAGAATCTAAAAATAATCATTAAAATTTAACAAAGTGACTACAGATAACGCGAGATCCTTTTTCTAAATCTTTGTTGACATCAACAAATTTTTTTCTGATTCAACGTCTACATTAGTGACGTCAATTTCCGTTCAAACAATTAAATCATGAAGCTGTGGTTTTCACTTTTGAATCATAAAAAGATTATATGTTGACTATTTTCAGTATGGCAAATGGGATATTTCTAAAATACTCGGAAACACTAAAATTATAGCAAAGGGAAATCTTTTAATTAGAATGACCGGATTTAATGAGTTTTATCAGTCAAAACATTTTAAAATAAATAAATGAACACAAGTAATTCGCTGTATTAAATATATGGGGGAATCAATGAATGGAAGGATGTTCGAACTATATTCTTTTTTTTAAATTTATGATGTACACACTATGAGGCAGAAGAAAACTTCATTAGACAAGAAAAGCATAAATAATAAATAAAAGCAGCTATTAACAGGAATGTTTACTATAAATGCTTTTGAATTCCAGTACATAACACATAATAAATCTATCAGAAATGTAAAAATCGATGTAAACATTACAAATGCTGCCGCATTAAATGCTTATAAAAATATTGTATACGTAAATAAATAATTAAAAAGGGTACTTCAGAGTAATAATTACACCAAAAAATACTATTAAGGTAGTCATGATGGTAATTAAGAAGTATGAACCAATCAACAGGCGATGTCACTGCGATTTTTAAAGTAATGGCTACATAAGAAAAGGCTTAGGAAGGTGTAAAATTAATAAATTCAGTAACCGCTAATATACACCATGCAGAGACACCAAAATTTATTTTAAAGATAACATTGGATAGAAAATAATACAGAAATATGATTGCAGATGATTTGAAGAGCAGAAATTTAAATATTAGCAAAATAAAATTTTAACATGGAAATACCATAGGCAAAATGCTTTGAACATATTTTGGCATAATTCAGGAACTAATAAAGCTATAGACTCGTGTGAGGTCTTCATTTAAAGAGAAAACAATCACAGAGAGTTTTAAATACATAGTTAAGACCCCACTTACCTGGGAAAAGGTCTGATTATTCCAAAAGCACATTCGCCCAGAGGACGTCCGGATTGGAGACTACGTTAGTATCCGTTAGTTAGGCAGACTTGGATATTTAAAAAATAAAATCCCCTTGCACATCCGGCTAGCTCTGTTAAAAGGATGGAAAATTTCCATCCTGAAAACATAGCCCGCCAGACAACAGTTCTCTTTACAAATTTGACGAGATGAAGAACACTGTATTAGTTTTATAGATAAATATTAATACGGAGTACCACTATGTCGATAGAAATTAAATCCCGGAACTTCACATTCCGCAAAAAACAATCAAGTCAAAATAAATTATTAGTTAAAATGTACGCGTACATAAAAACAAGCATTCAGTTTGAATTACAAACGAACATCGAGTTCGAAAGGAAGACGCATGCGCAACTGAGAGTGCCCCCTGGTGAATGCGGAGCGGAGTTACAAAGTGTCTTAAAATTAGACACTTGCAGATTTTTTAGACACTTTTATCAGTTCGTGTACACTATGATCATAGTAAGACACTTAGGTGTTTTAAATTAAGACATCTATTGTGACTGAATTTTCAGATTCAGACACTTAAGTGTCTGAAATTCTTTTTCAGTCACATATGTATCTTAATTTAAGACGCCTTTATTTGCAGTGTTTGAGTTTCATTAATATAAATATGTTAGATATAAACCTAGACCTCTTATTTTGTAAAATATATGAATCAAATTTGTTCTTATTAGAATGTAGTATTTTTCATAATTTAATCATACATTCTTTTCCATTAAAATATTTTTCTAATAATTTAAAAACCTTTAGGTCTGGGTTTATATCTTATGCATTTACATTAATAAACAAGTAAAAACTAAATTTAAAAAATAAAAAAAACGGACTGTGTAAAAAGCGAACTAATTAATTATTTCTCATCAATGTGAAACTATTTTTTATATTACTTACCATTTTTTTTATTTACTTGTATTGATGACTTTTAAGTTGTGTTTAATTGTTAGTTCCTATCTATAAACACTGTTATGATAAGCCTATAAATGTCTATGAAGGTTAGAGTTGCAGTAAAGCAAGAGATCCTACCTACACAACTTCCAGGTTGTGTAATATTTAAACGGAGGTTCTGACTGTAAAATAGTCAAAGAAACATGGTCTTCATTTTGAAAGACCTATCCAATGATATGCCACTCAATAGGGTGCGTAAATTTTTTTTTCGTCCCTACCGCCATACTGTATTTTACGGCCGCCTTTTTGAATTTATAAAATCAAAACCTAGCCTATAACCATCGGACGGTTAAGACGAATCGATAGAAACCTCTTTTATTAAAATCCATCCAACCGTAGGGATGTTTCGAGGGTACAAATAAATCCACATACCCAGCTACGCGTGAAACACACAACCCTTCTTGGCACTCGGATAAAAACTAGAAACAAACTAATAATTAGTTTTTGTGGACGTAAGAATGCGATCAACAGTTAGATTACTATTTATTTTTTAAATAAATAGTGAATATATTTTCGTAGTATAAATAAAGTTTTTGTTCATTGATATTAAAATGCAGCTTAGAATATAATAATTACACTGTAAAGAATAATATCTGAAGGGTAGTTTTAAATCGAATAAATTGGAAACAAGAACTCAGCATTTTTAATTTTACAAAATTTACGAAGTTTACTTTAGCAACAACGATGCAAAGCTGCTCAAATGAGAAATAAAACTTTAGCATAAAAAATTAACTCAGTATCGCAGTCTGTTGAGAATTCTAAGAACAATTTATATTAACTGCTGTGTTAAGCGGTTGCAGCAATAAATAAAATTGTCTTTTAAAGCCCGCTGTATAAGTAGAGTTGACTTTTATGGATGTTGGAAATATGCGACGCGGTGATACAAAGGGTTAAAAAAATTCTTGCAAGTTTTAAAAATTTTTAAACACAAACATTATTCAAATTACTTAAAAGGTGTTTTTTTTTATATATAATACGATACATTTAAAAAACCTAGTACTTTCGAGAATATCATGCTCACCATCAGGGCTAAAAACAATAAAAAGTGAGAGGCTGAGACCTTTATACAGATGGACTGATCCAAACCTGAAAGTGAAAAGGGGGCTGAGGGTATGCTGTCGGACTGTTCTAAAGTTCTACAGAAGTGGGGGTGCTCAGGTTATTCTCAGTATACTATACCAAATCTTTGGAATGTTGTAAGATAATGTATCGTTACAAGCGTAATTAGCACAACGTAGTATTTCTACTGTCTCCATATTTGCTAATTTTTGGTAATTTGATAATTTCTTTATTATTTTAGTTTCTTGAAAATCAATCATAACTTCTTGCTCCTGATTTAGTTTAGAAATAGCTGTTCGACACCTGTTAAACTTGAAATCTGCGATATGTTCTGTGTCGAATAGCTATTTCTAAACTAAATCAAGAGCAAGAAGTTATAATTGATTTTAAAGAAGTTAAAATAATAAAGAAATTGTCAAATTACCAAAAATTAGTAATTATGGAGTCAGTAGAAATGCTACGCCGTGCTAATTACACTTGTAACGATACGTTATCTTACAATATTCTAAAGATTTGGTATAGTATACTGAGAATAACCTGAGCACCCTAAATTCTGTAGAACTTTGGAACAGTGCAACAGCATAGCATCAGCCTCTTTTCACTTTGAATCATCCCAACTGTATAAAGGTCTTAGCCTCTGACTTTTTATTGTTTTAAACCCTGATGGTGAGCATGATATGCTCGAAAGTACTAGGTTTTTTAAATGTATCGTATTATATATATAAAAAAACACCTTTTAAGTAATTTGAATACTGTTTGCGTTTACAAAATTTCAAAACTTGTTATTGTAAGGGGAATTTAAGGATTTCAAGAAATTGATATGTTATATCAATTTTAGCTGAAATTCTTGCAGTTAAAGGTACCGTAAACCTGATGAATATCCTTAATAATTAGAAATGTAATCAATGTTTTATAGTACTTTTCATGCACAGATCTTTTATTTTAGAGATTAATTATCAAATATCGTAAACAGACAGCAGTAGACTTTGGAACTGCTCATCGGACATAGAAAATGTGTATTTGAATAGAGAGGATTATAGCCCTATTAAATCTAGTTATTAAACGTTTGAAAATATTTTTGTTCCGTAATTATATTTTCAAAGAAAAGTGCACTTATTAGCATTTATAAATGAATAAGAATCAGAAATGACAACAAAACAGGGATTTTATTATGTACGGTACCATTGTACAGTATCAATTTTAGCATAAAATTAAAGACATTTTTATTATTTGATTTCACAGTGTTATAACAAAAAATAAACCCTTTCGTTGCAAATTTTATTTACAGTCTTGTATAAATTATTATGGACACTTTTTGCTGGTCGTTATATATAACTGTCTTAAAGTGCTATTGACTCCAAGATATATCGATAATAATTTTGTAAAAAAAAAAAAAAAAAAAAAAAAAAAAAAAAAAAAAAAAAGAAAGAAAGAAAGAAATATGTGTAATAAAAGAACCATGAAAAATCTAACTGTCCATTTAATGCTATTGCGTTGTTTTAAAATTTGAATTTAGGTGACATTTAAAAAAATACATTTTTCGAACATCAAAAAACGTTTGAAATATGCTAAAGATTTTCTAAAATTTTCTCTCATGATACCAAGGAAGGACACTTCTTAAATACAGCATGAAGAAGAAGCTAATGCAAAACGTTCTTCTCTCTCAGCGGTTAGGACCCACTACAAAGTGTACATACACATCAATTGTAGAACAGTGTAAAAAGACATTAACGATCGATTTTAGAGACAGAAGAAATGATGCTGTTCCTACTCAACAACTGACGCTAAATCGCCTCCCATTGGAATCAAAGAATGAGTAGAATGCTGGTGTAAACACATGTGCAGAAAATAAAAAACGCTCGTCAACCCGTTGCAGAGCAAAAGTGGGTAAATTAATTTAGAGTTGGAAACTATTTTCCCGATGACCGTTAAAGAGCATATAGGATATAGGCTATCAGCGATTATTAGCCAACTGTCTAGCGTATTTAACAAAGTATTAGAACGAAGTATTAGTTAAGAATTATAACATTGCTAATGACCGAAGATCCGTGATATTAAACATTTGAACTAAATATCTCTGCTTATTATTATTATTTTTTTAATTCTTTTATTCGGGAACACTGTAGTCACTGCTTAATATGGTTACCATTAATGTGATTATTTGCATAATATATACATACATAAGGTTACCCAAGTGAAGAAAAATGCATACGTGCGATTGCGTCAGAATAACTGCAGCTATAGCAGCTCCACCGAACAGGGATATACAGGGCGGTAGGAGGTATGAAACCTGTTCGCGGTAGAGGAAATTGATCGATATTAAAGTCGTGCCATACAAGGATGTGTCTAGATCGGAACAACACGTGGTTGTACGGTTTCTGATTGCGGAAGGTGAGAATAATGTGGCGAACTATGCGGCCTATCATCTATCGGCGAATGGTAGAAGTCTGTGACGAGCACTGTTTAGACCATACGGCCGTGAACAATTGGTGTCAAAGTTTTCGTAAAGAGCGACAAACGATATCGGATCTTCCAAGTCCGGGCCAAGCAAACATCGTGATCACCAACGACTGTTTTACCGCCGTTGATGAAATGATCAGAGTTAATCGAAGAATTCGGGCCCCTGGCATCAGTGACGGACTCAACCTAAGTAAAGAAACGGTTCACACCATTATCCGCCAACACTGTTCCGATCTAAACGCATCCACGGCACGACTTTACTTTTGATCAACTCTCTCTACCGCGATCAGGTTTCACTGTTAAACGCCATATGTGTAAACACGTCCTACTGCCCTTTATATCCCTGTTCGGTGGCGCTGCTATAGCTTCAGTCATTCTGACACAATTGCACGTGTCTACTTTTCATTTGGGCGACCCTTATATATGTATAAAAATTGTAACACTTTTTTGTATTTTTTTTAACGACGATAACGTCGATGGTATCGATAAAGCTCTATGTAAGTAGGAAAATTTACTTGAATGCTGTTATCATTCCGTTGTTGTTGCCATTTTGAAACAAAACAAGTGTGATCACATTAAGAGGCGACAGCTAATTCAATAGAGTTTAATAATATGATAATGAAATACCACAATCATAGAAATATATACTTCACCACATGCAATCAAACATCCTTAATAATTTGCATAAGACTGTATATGTGTATATATACAGAAATAAACTAACAAGACATAACATAGTGACATGCAAAGTATAAACATTATTTTTCCTCTGTTAGGCTGTGCTGATTCCGTGCACACTCTAACAACATAACTGAAACTAGTGTTGCACTATTCACGATTTGACTCTGCCATCACTGATAACCACGTAGGAAGCGCATCTAATGATTGCTTGTAAAAAATCATAACGAAAATCTACATCTTTTAATAGTACTAATACTTTTTTTTGGAATAAAATGCTGGTGATAAGGTCCCGGATATTGATAATATTTGTATTGTTTTGCATTTTTTAGGCCTTTTTTAATGTCGCTTAAAACCTCTTAGGCAATTTTTTATAATTTTGGTGATTTTAATATATTTAAGCTATATTATTGCAGCTCTAAAAATATATATATACACATAAATTATTTGTCAAACCACAGAGAACGTTTTCTAAATATAACTTATAGGACATAGGGGCCGTATAAAATTTTGAATTTCCTAACTATTACAGGAATAATTATTTTGACATAACTGGCAATTTAATGGAGAACAACACACGAAACATATTTCCAATTGAAATATACCTCTAGAACAGTGGTTCCCAACGTGGGACGCACGCCCCACCGGGGGGCAATTTGACTCTTTAGGGGGGCAATTTCAAATTTGTAACTCAGCTGCTGTCTGTTTTCATTTCTGTCAGCCTGCCATTCACTGTCTGTTTTTTTTTCCTTAGAAAAGCAATGTTTTAGACTAAATATAAAAGTAAAACATGCAAAATTTAAAGACAAAATATTTTTTATTCAATTTAAAAAAAGTTTCAAATAAAAATGTTTAAATGAAATTTATACCAGAATAGTTATATAGACAATTTTTTTTTAAATTTTACCAGCTCTTATCCTCTTATTTTAATCTTAAAATTTTCTACAACTTTTCTGGTTACTAATGTATTTTACAATTCTTCCCACTCATTTATCGAATGAGCTATTTTTAAGAATTTGCTCTGGTGTATGTAACATGAAGAAATTTTATACTTGAAATTACTTCAGAGTATACCTAAATTTTATTGTCTTTAACATACTTAACCTAAAAAATATTTGAAATAACTAAATGTGGTACTACCAACTTTATAAAATGTTTAATATCCTTAAAAAATGAAATGGATGAATAGTAAATATCTATGGCTGTAGTGCAGGCCTCCTACATTGTAAATGAATGCATAACATACAATTTAAATTTGAAAATGTGACAATACATGGCAGTTAATTAACGATAAATCGGGGAGGGAAAAAGATAAATGTGTTTTAATGGAGAATGACAGTTACTTAAACTTGATAAAGAAGAAATGCTTATTCTGTATTTTTTTATCCATAGAAAGAAAATTTGGTGTCCAAAGATTTTCCTACAACTCTCAGTAAGTTACTAAAATGAAATATAAAATGTGTCATTATTTCAATTTTAATGTGAGAGTCTCTTTAACCATTTTATGAAAATAAAAATGCAGATCATATAACTGTTTTGTTAAACATTAAGATAAGTTGGGAAGGCATTTATAAAATTGTACTAAAAACACACTTGTGGCAGAAAATTCACCTCTATGATAAGTTAGAAAATATGAAATGGATAGTTATTGTTAAACATCTGTTAAGCTTTTCAAATAATAAGAGATATATATCTTACAGAATATGTGTGTGAGGAAGGTGGACATTGTGATTTTTCAGATGCTTCGGTAGGGCGTGGCCAATAAAAGGTTGGGAACCACTTCTCTAGAACAAATGCTTTGGAATTGGCTGTTGGACAACAATTAAATGCGACACCCTGTATAAAAGTTACTGGTATATTTTAATGAATTTTATGTCATCCGGAACTTTCTGATGATAAATGAGCACGATTAAAAATATACGATTAATATTGTGAAGTAAAATTATTCTTGAACATAATAATTAAACAGTATTTTTAATTATTATACTAAGTATGGCTTATAAATATAAAATAACTACAAATTGCATTTCGCAAAAAAGTAAGTAAAATGTTAATTTTGAATTGCAAATTTTATCTATTAATGCAATAAATAAGAATTCGTTTAAATTAGAGCATTAGTTGAAGTTCAAATTGAAACTTTATATACAGATGCTAAATGGAAACATCTTAAAAATAATTATTTATATATCTCTCTATTTAAATAAAGTGGTGGGAAAGAGTAGCATTAAATAATTTGTTAGTGTAAAACAATTTATTTCATATGTTAGACCTTTCTTTTGGATAAAAAAAATTCTAATATATATTTAAAAAACAAAAAAATATGTTTTAAGTTTATTTTTAAATGAAAATTTGTAGGTGAACAACATCTGACCTATCGAATCAATCGATCTTTGAATAATTATACATTTAACATTTAGTAATTATCTAAAAGTCGATTGTTTTATGTCATAGAAATTCATTTTCAACAAAAAACGTAAATATTATATTTTTGTAATTTTTAATAAATTACATTTAAAAACGCGTGCTTTAAGGAAAAATACTGAATCCTTAAACAGTATTAAAAAAAAATAAAAAAAAAAAAAAATAAAAACCTTTGACAGGGTTCGTACGGGTACCGTTATTTTCGAGGACAAATATCAGAATTTTTCTATAGAAAATAAATCTAGTTTAAACGGTCTAGATTTCGCCTTATTTAAAGAAAGATTCTCCATAAGAAAATACTGGTACCGAAGAATTTCTTAATCTGGAAATTCAAGCACCCGTACGAACCCTGTTTGACACCATATAGTCAAACTATGCATTCAGGTAATATTCAATGCCGTATAAATTGAAACCGTGCATGCTAAATCTATATTCCTTACTGAAAATAAATACACATGTAATACATTTTTAAAATCTGTGTGAAATAAACAATGTTATGGTCATTCTGTTAAAAAATATGCATATTTTCGTTAACAAGGCAAAATTATATTAATGATATTATCTACAGTAATAACATAAAATAAAATTTCTTTTTCTTTTACAACCATACAACTTTGCACGGTTTTATAAAACTGGTTTTATAAAAATGTCACATTGTTGTACCATTGCATCTAAATCTTGTTTTACAAATTATATTCATTCAGAGCGAATGCTATATAAATTGAAACCGTGTACGTTGAAACCATATTCCACAGTGAAAATAAATACACATGTAATACATTTTAAAAATCGGTGTGACATAAACAATGTTACGGTCATTCTATTAAAAATATACATATTTTCGTTAACAAGGCAAAATTATATTAATGATATTATCTGCAGTAATAAAATAAAATAAATTTTCTTCAAAACTTTGCATGGTTTTATAAAACTGAACTGGTTTTATAAAAATGTCACATTGTTGTAGCAAAACAACTAAATCTTGTTTTACATTCATTCCCAGCGAATGTCGTATAAATTGAAACCGTGTATACTAAATTCCTTACTGAAAATGAATACACATATAATACATTTTAAAAATCTATGTGAAACAAACAGCGTTATGTTCATTCCGAAACAAAAAATACACATATTTTCATTAAAAAGGCAAAATTACATTAATGATATTATCTACAGTAATAAAATAAAATAACATTTCTTTTTCTGTTACAACTTTACAACTTTGCACGATTGTATAAAACTGAACTGGTTTTATAAAAATGTCACATTGTTATAGCAATACAACTAAATCTTGATTTACAAATTACATTCATTCACATCGAATGCCGTATAAATTGAAACCGTGCATGTTGAATCCATATTTCTTTCTGAAAATAAATGCACATGTAACACATTTTAAAAATCTATGTGAAACAATCAATTTTATGTTCATTCTGTTAAAAAATATACATATTTTCATTAAAAAGGCAAAATTATACTAATGATATTATCTACAGTAATAAAATAAAATACTTACAAGTTATTTTTTTGTCACAACATTACGCGGTTTAAAAAGCCCCACCCCCTCCCACCGCCCTTCTTTTCTTCTCGTTTCTTGGCTATATACCTACACTACCTCCATTACAGCTAATTTTATGAATTCGAAGATTTTTGTTATTTTATTTCCAAAGATATGGCAGGAATGCTTGTATAAAATTAGTAATCAAAGATAGTCTGAAATCTTTATTTAGATCCTTATAATGTTCCTGCTATGGAGCCAAATGATTAGACAATTATCTTCCAAATTTCTCGTTTTCACTAAGTACGTTTTGTTTTCCCGTCCCCTCCTCCCTTTTTTTTTTTTTTGGCCTGTTTTAAAGCTAGAGAAGCCCCGCCCTTTTATGAATGTATTTATATTAGGTTGGTTGTCTAGATCTAAATGCTGTTTTCAAATTTATGCATTAGTAAATATCTTCCAATAAGTATATTTAATATAAAATTCCTTATATGCTAACAATATATTCCCAGATAAACGGTATAAATATATATTCTTCCTAATAAATGTTTATAAGACTTTTACGCAAGAAAATTCACATAAACGGAACTAAGTACTCAGGACACGCTTTATGTCAACGACTTTGGCTTTGAAACATGGGTTTACTCGTGACGGGTCAAACGGTTACAATATTTAAAAATAACATAATGACCATTTTTGCATTTGTAGATATTTCGAAGCTGAAATGCAAGTATGCTGTCCTCCACATGAAACTTTTCTCACGTTTCTTCCCTCACGTCAAATCCTAATTGTGCTATTCGAATGCTATGCAAATTGAAGACTAAATGTGTGTGTTGTTACATAGACTGTATCTATTTGCTTGATTTTTTTAAATCTAATTGCTCATTTATTTTGATTTCGTATACTACAGGAAACATTAGCTATTGACATTAAGCCTTGCTGACAATAATATTCTCATTTCCCCATGAATCGTGTATGTAATGTTCCTTTCATGAATCTATATTACATAATTTTACTTTTTGTTATTTGTATGTATTCTGCTACTTTATAGCTCATGAACGTATTAATATTTTTTACATTTTGTACGGCCAGTTATCTATCTGATCATAGTGCATATTTACCATATCTATATTTTTACTATTTTTAACACTAACACCATCTTCACAACTTTTTGAATACAAGTATTATCTTAGAGAAAAAGTTATTTTATTTAATCGGAATATTTTTTATATTTAAGAGAACAACATTTTCTCTATATTATACTGGTCTACAAAAAGCCGGATGATCCCTGTCACAGTAGAACTGACAGAAATTTTACTCTATTTTTTTAAAAATACTTTATTCCAGAATTTTATTAAAAACGATTTCATTTATAATTTAACTTTCTTTTATATACTTACGTGTTGCAGTGTTGCTAGATTGGAGATTTTGTTCCCATTTTGGGGAATTTTTTGGAAAAAGCTTGAGAAATTTTTTTCACAATTTCACGCAGTGTTGCCAGGTTGGGGATTTTGAACCTCTAGGGGAATTTTTTTGGGGACAAGTAGTTCGTGGAGAAATTTTTGGGGACTACAAAAATTTTGTGGAAAAACTTGGGGATTTTTCTTTATCATTTTCCGTAAAGATTTCTTATAGTCCTGTAGAAAAACTGGATCTGTCTCGAACTCAATTTTGATTTGAAAAACGAAAATAGAATACAGAAATCGGAAATATCTATCATTATTCTCTTGGATGTGGTCGTGCTCGTTGTCTACTACATTACAGTTTACACATTACAGATGCGTGAGACTCTAAAGTCTTAAGCAGCTTAAACCTGCACGTGACTAAATCTGCAGGACTTTAACGAAAATTTCCTTCGCCGAACTTTAACAATTTTTTAATTTAAATATGTGGAAAGCAGATATTTTCCTCTTATGATAAACAAAAACACGTGGATTGATACATCAAAAATACTTTGCATTATGATTATGTACTTCAATATAGGGATGACAAGCTATTAAAACAGCGTACCATCTTGGATTCATTAAAATCTCAACTGATAAGAGATTATCTAATGTCTAAAGATATTGAGCTAATGTAACAATTTTTAGACCATACTTTTAAAAACAAACGTAAAATAACTTGTCACTGCAAAATATATCTCTCATTCTTTTAACGTAGCTACAGAATATGCATTCAACCCATTTAATTTTTTTTTTTTTTTTTTTTTTTTTGTAAATGGGGAATTTTTACAAAGAAAAGCTTGATTTGGGGAAAATTTTTGAGCTTAAATTACTTAAATATTTTTTATAGTGGTAAATTTAAATTAAAAAATTCCCTTTTTGAGTAAAAACTGAGTTGGGGACTTTTGCAGAAAAAAACACCGATTTGGGGAAAATTTCAGCAATTTTGGGGAAATTGACTTTTGACTATCTGGCAACACTGATTTCACGCAATGTTTACGAAAGTCATCTGGCAGAATTGGATCTGCCTCGAACTCGATTTTGATTTGGAAAAGGAAAATAAAATGCATAAATCTGAGATATCAATCATTATTATTCTCGTGGACGTGCTCATCGTTTACAACGTTATAGCTTACACGTGTAACAGGTGCATTATGACCTACCTTGGACTATCCTCACCTGAATTTCCAGATTACTAAGTGCGGCATACATCGCGAACACACACACACATGCATGCATATTTCACAATAATAAAAACAATTATTTAACTTTTTTTTTTGTTTAAGGCTGGTTAAATTATGTTTCATGGAATGACAGGTGGTCTTTTTCCAAGACGTACAACTGCATACTAAAATCACATTGGTACATTTATAAGTGAACATTGCTTAATGAATGCAGCAGACCCCTTTCTCCTTCATATAAGAAACTTGAATGGAAACTCTGCGGTATTAAACGTCAAAAACCTTCACATTACTAAATCCTCAGGTCTTATCGGAAATATTCTTTTGCCCTGTGCTTTAAAAGATTTAAATAAAGATTTAGAAAGCAGCTATTTTTATTTCGTTGTTGAAGAAAGCACAGTGATTGATACAATGAAGGTGTTTTGTATTACGATTAGGTACTTCAATAGGTATGATAAAAAATTGAAAACAACGTTTTATAGGTAAAGTCAGAGGTTAAATCATAGGTTAAATCTGAGATGGTGTTGGCATTATCTGCTTCTAGCAGATAATGCCAACACCATCTCAGATTCTTTCAAATCTCAAGTGACTAGAAGTGGTCTAAACCTTGAAAAAGTTATTGGTATAAGAGTAGATAGAGATATTGTAATGGTAGGCCAGCATCATTGATTGGCAACAATTTAAAAAGAAATGTAAACGAACTTGTCCTTTGTAAAATGTATCTCATTCTCTTCGTTTTGCTGCGAATTTGCATACAAAATTCTGCCGAGTTTAAATGTTTATTCTTTGTAAATGGGATTTTTTTCAAAAAAATGCTTGATTGGGGAAAAATTTTGAGTTTAAATTAGTGAAACATTTTTTATACTGGGATGTTGAAAATTGAAAATTTGCTTTTTTTGAGTAGAAACTGCGTTGGGGAATTTTTCGGAAAATAACACTGATTTGGAGAAAATTTCTGAAATTTTGGGGAAATAGATTTTCCACTATCTGGCAACACTGCTTGTATTTGTGTGAGTGGGTGGTATATAATATTTAACTTATTTAATAAAGAAATTTATACCTCGAATCGAAATATAAGTTGGTACCTATCGAAACGTCCGCTATGGCCGTTTCATTCAATAGATTTTTAATTCGACATTTTTTTAATTTGATCTTTTTTTAATTTGACACGTATTATTTTAATACCATCAAAGTAATTGGTAAATAAATCATATGAGTTATAATTTCTCCAACTAAGTGAAAAGGTGTCTAGGTCAGGATTTGAACCTGGGACCTTGGCTTAAGCAGTCCAACTAAAGCTCTACAGACTAAGCTATCCTGGATCAATCCGGCGGGCACAATTCACACAGAAAACTCAGTCAAAGTTGATTGTGTTAAAATAATAAAGCATATTTTGATACTTCTCCTTTTTGATACTATCCAAAGATTCAAAGCTGAATGTATTTTTTTTTTTTTTTTTTTACTTTTGTACAATTTAGAGGTAATGGGTAGGTAATAAAATTTTCTTTTCGCACAGTAAAAACGGAGTAGCTATGCAAATGTTTCAGTCTGTTCCTGGCGAGAAAGCACGAACTCGAGCAACTTGCACATTAAAAATGCCGCTTGAAGATTTTTCTTCCTTATGACAAAATTTCCAAAAGTCTAAGAAACCGTCCTTATTTTTAATTCATTTATTATTTTGCAATAGTGCAATAACTATTCTCAGTAATACGCTTAAAAGCATTATGCGATTTTAATCTTTGATTTAAAAATATACGATTTCAAATTACAAGAAAAAAATAGATTGTTAAAAAGGGTAATAAAGAAAAGAAAAAGAAGTAAAACAGCTAACAAAAAAAAAAAAAAAAAAAACCCACAAATGACAAGAAATTTCAATTAGAAAAGTAAAAATGGAATTCGTGTAAGTTTTTTTTTTCTCATACTATATACGGTTTCCGAGCTTTCTATTTTACGTATATTTTTCCTACTTATTAAATAAAGAGAATCGAAAAACTGATGCTTTACTTTTCCTTTCCTTGATTCGAATAGAATAAGTTTATCCACAGCTTACAAATTTTCATCTATACTTTATTAGATTTTCTTAAAATTGTTTACTTCATGGTTATTTCCCTTAGGACACTTCGGCATAATTTAGTTTTCTTTGTCAATATTTAATCTACATAAAATGTCAAAATGAATATGACACTTCCTAAAGCCCTCACAATAACAAAAACAAAATACCGGCGAAAGGGAATCAACATTTGGCAGAACTCTGTTGCTTTACTTGGCAATTTAAATAAGAAAAATGTAGACTTTGCATTCCCTTTTAAATTCATATTTTTTGTAATTTTTTTTTACGGGATGGTTAAAAACAATTTTAAAGAAAAATAAAATAATACTTACAATGCCTTTTTTTTTGGCCAAGCCATAATGATTTATACAATACGTAAAACAGATGGGAAAAGGCGTTATTTCACAGTTTTCTAAAAAATTATTTTATTATTTCGTTGAAAGCATTTTGAGTAATCTATCATATGATAATGCGGTACTTTTTTGTTAGCGGGGTGCAGAGGATAAATCATCAAATACTGTTCTAATTGTCACCATTCGTATTGCATTGGTTTCATTAAAAAAAAAAAAAAAAAAAAAAAAAAATACAGTTTAAAAAATAATACAGTTTAAAAAAAATGCAGTTTAAAAAAAAATACAGTTTTCTCAAATTATTTTATTATTTGGTTGAATATGTTTTGAGTAATCTATCGTATGATCTACTTTTTTGTTTGCCGGGTGCAGATGAAAAATCATCAAATACTGTTCTAATTGTCACCATTCCTCTTGCATTCATTTCCTTTAAAATACACACACATAATTTACATACATTTAAAATACATACCTTTCACTTACTTCATTTAAAATATAAAAAAAAATAATAATAAGCAAATCATTAATAACACATAAACAGAAACATTTTATTTCAAAATCACAGCAATGTTTCTAATTTACACAAGCGAAAAATAAACGATGCTACTGCGCGAAACAGCATCATCGTATGCAACAACAGCAACAACGTATTGACTAAATTAATGCCCGGCTAACATAAAAGTACCGGTAAAGTAATTAAAATTCCGATTTTACTTGAAGATATGAAGCATTGTTAAATGCATTATTTCTGGTCAAGATTTCGTTTTCTTTGTAAATAGAAAACGCGTAATGATTAATGAAGTATCATTCGAAAGGCTTTTGAACAGATTTTTAACATGGTATACTATGCGCTCAGATACGTTATCAATAAAAATTGTTTTTAATCACTTAGAAATTATTATATTTATTATTTACTAGTTAAATATTATCACTATAGATGACGCTGACGCATTTATGCATCATTTATAAACAGTGATGTATTGGAGGGTATACGGAAGTATACGCCGTATACCTACTGCATTTTTTAAGGAATTCCGTATACCCATTGTTTCTGAAATAAAGCTATAATGTTTAATCTCTAGCATACCCTCTGAATATTGCGGATACCCCCTGCCTACAGTGTATACTTTCTGCTTCTGCCTATACCGTATACCACTCTTTATAGCGTGTATCCTCTGTCGATAGCATATACCTTATGCCTATATCGTACACCTTCTGTCTATAGCCTTTATACCTTCTGGTTTTAGGGCTGAACCACTATTTATAAAACTATCGTTAAGAAATTCTAAATTCTTCGCAGAAAGTTTGAATAGTTAGTTTTGGTTATTATAACGATAGATATTTACTCCAAATTCTAATTTTGTCTATTTTTCCATTTATTTTAAACTCTACTCTCTCATTTTTCAACGTATTTTTTCGACATCGTTCCTGCCTATGCATTTGGCGCCGGAATTCCTCTACTTTCTTTAAAACTCATGTTTTTTAATGATTTCTAGATTTTTTTTGTTATCTTTCTTCTATCAATTTCGGCCTCGGAACTTGATTAGCTGCTCTCCTGCAACTCCACTGGCTGCAGAAGTAGCGCGTCAAATACAAAAGTGACTTGTCACTTTACAGCTCTCTGAGACATGCGCTTTCCTGGTACAGTAAACTCTGTCTAAGGCGGAATCGGTCGGGACTGAGAAAAATTTCCGTGGTAGACAATATTCCGGCTTATGCAAAAAAGCTCCCCCCCCCCCCCAAAAAAAAAAAATCCCTGGAAGATGACGATCTTTTATTGATTCTCCTGACTAGAAAATCGGTTGAAAACTGAAATTCTGAAAGATCCTTTGTCTTTTTAAAGATAAATGAGAAACATTATTCAATTTCTTAGTACTGCTGTAATACATTCATATTGGAAGTTTATACACACACACACACACACAAAAAAAAAAAAAAAAAAAAAAAAAAACTTCGAGAATGAGAAAGAACGCTATAATTTTGAATTTGAGTACAATCTTAAAGTATAATATATTGTACTTTCGAAAATACGTAATCATTTTCATAAATGTTCATTTTACTAGAAATATTAACTTTTAGATGCAATTTTGCATATGAAAAAAATGGCATAAGATAAATTCCTTAAAATTTAAAGCTTCTGTTCTTTTGAATTAACTTTTTTAAAAGCTTACAGAAATTTAGCTAACATGCTCGACATTGAGTTATTTGACTTATCAGTTTTAAAGTTTAATAAACAAAACGCTTTTCATTTTTAAATTATCCTTTTTCCGCCTTATGCAAAATTTTAGTTTCGGTGGGACCTTAAAATCCTTTCCGTTTCCGCGTCAGACAGATTCCGCCTTATGCAGCATGAATTAATGTAATTTTCTATGGGTTCGCCGGGACTTGAAAAAATTTCCGCGGTAGACAGATTTCCGGCTTATACAGAGTCCGCCTTAGACAGAATTTACTGTATTTCAATCATTTCTCTCTGCTCGATTTTCACCGTTAATTTGATTCGTCGCACACTGCAACCTCATTGGCTGCTGAAGTTAGCCGTCGAAACCTTGCAGGATTTTTCTCTGAATTTGATTTTTTTTTCATTTACTTAAATTATATAAAAAATATACCCTCTGCTTGCTTCAACCAACTGAATACTCTGGTATTTGCGTGCAGATTTCGTCTTTTGCCTAACGTCTCTACGAAACAAGAACTATTCGTCTGATAACTTTCGATTGGAAGTAAATGAGTGCATTGCGACTCTTATAGTGATTCCAGACATCTCTAAATTGACTCAAAATAAATCAAAATTAGCATTAAAACTTTTTTCTGGTGTGAACTCGAAATTTCTGAATACAAATTCTGCAACACTGTTTGCGGCCTAAACTGCAGAGTTAACAAGCTTTTCTGAAAGAATTTAGTATTATCCGTTAATATCTTAAATATGTGATATAACGAAGAAAAAACAATTAAAAAAAATACAACAAAAAGCTTTCACTTCAGCATTCTTGAAATTTAAACTGTGTTACAAACCTCCTTCTTCCACTCGTGTCGTCATTGTATTCACACACAATCGTAAGAATCAATTTTGTTATTTTTCAATTAAAGTTTACCTTTAGAAGTTAAACAAAAATATTGACCTTGAAATCAAACAAAAACGTACAAAAATTGCAAACGTATAAAAAACAAATTTTTGACACACCAGTTATATGGAATTTTTCAAACAAATATAAATTTAAATAAATTGTAATTTTCCTGAAATTTTTCATTATACGTCATTATACGTCATATTCAGTCTTTATACGTTAGTAATAAAATTTTTAGTAAATAAAAATGAGAAAAATATATATTAAATTATTTTTAAATATTTCTTCACTATAACATATTTCTACTTATATTCGTTATATATGACATTTATGTACACTAAAGTTTTCTAATCCATTTGAAGTTACATTTTTTATAAGTTTTAAATGTGGGTCATTCCATGCAAAATGAGCAAATCAGCTGTGGGAGACATGTCAGATTTTAATGAAAATCAGCATATAAGTAGATCATATCTATTTATGAGTAAATGTAAAATAATAGATTTCAGGATTGTTTATTTAAGTATTAAAATTTACATTAAAAGTGGATGCAAAATCGAGGTTTTGTCTATATGCTTAAAATTTCAATTTGGATTATTAGCCTTAGGATTTTAAAGACTATATTAAAAATTATTTATAATTAGGAATGAATAATAAGTAACAGATTGGCGTAAGTTAGTAATTCTATTTTTATTCCGTAATGAGAAAAAAATTATTTTTCAAAAATTTTGAGGGAAAATGCAATATTTCTATTGCTTGTTTAAGTATGAAGGACAGCTCTGACAAGTTTTTTTTTTTGGCGTTATAGCTAAAATTATATATTTTAAATATCGAAAATTCCATTCTTGCCTTTTTATTCCTTAATGAGAAAAAAATAAATAGTAAAAAATGTTCAGGGTAAAATGCAATATTTCTATCACTTCTTTGAAAGTGAAGGGAAGCTTTTTAAATCTTTTAAATTATTTGATATTATAGATAAAAGTTTATATTTCAAATATAAAAATTTTATTCTTGCTTTCAGTTTATTTTTGCCTCAAGAATATATTTAATTAAAGTAGAAAAAAATTATTTAGTTTGGACAAAAAATTATATATTAATCCTAAATCCAGATACAAAAAATAGATGGCAGCACTCATTTTTTTCACCTTGAAATCGTGCATTATTTAAAGAAACGAGCGCGAATTCAAAGAGGAATAGCTTATGGAATGTAATAGATGTTACCTTTTTGAACCCATTTTTGCTATGATAGGAATCAAAAGGAAATCTTGAATTTTTTTTTAGCATATCATGGACTTATTGATGTTTATGTCTGTGCAATATTGTTAATGTTGGAACTTTCCTTTATTTATATTTTTGCTCATACATAAGAGGAAAAATTATGATTTTGTAGTTTAAGTTTCTAAGTTTTTTTGAATATGAAGGAAATAAATGGCAACTTTCAAACTTGGGAAATTTAATCTTCCTATGTAATACTACATCAGACATCAATTTCACAGATATTTTTGAATTCCTTTGACTTTTATAACGTTTCTAATTTTCTCAAAATTCACAAATTTTCAATTTTTAGAACCAATTAAAGATTAATCATAGTGTTACCAGATTGTTATTACTCAATAAATAGGAATATAATTTTTCAGAGGCTACAATATTGCAAAAAAAAAAAAAAAAAAAAAAAAAAAAAATTCATTTCTGTTAAATAGTTTTCAAGATCAATAACTTCAAACTTGCAACTTTGGACGATTGCACACATGTTATTCTTTATCACAAGTTTTTCAAATGTCCAAAACTGCTAAAATAATTTATTTTTTGTGAAGATATTTTGCATAGCTCCAGTGTTTACAGTGGGCTACTTTTTTTTAATTCAGATTTCTTGATTGGCACCACTTTTTTGAAATGATAAAATTCACTTTCTTTTCACCTTAATTAATATGTAATTAAATAAGGCACATTTTACCATTTCAAAAAAGTGGTGCCAATCAAGAATCTGATTTTTAAAAAAATTGCCCATCTGGCAACACTGCATAGCTCTATTTTAATATAAATTGAACCTGTGTATCAAATTTTATTAAAATCGGTTACTATGTGGCCACGACTTTTTTTAAATTTTTACTCATTTTACGTGGAATGACCCATATTAGAATAAAGGCTCTTAAAAGTTACAGTGCTCTACAAAAACCCGAAAAATGTAAGGGCGCCTTTTTCATCAAGATATGTAAAAATCAATTCTTAAAAATATTTTCACTCGATTATTCAATATTTCATGTATATTTTTTTGAAAATTCCATTTCGAAATTCGAAAAGTGGCGACGTTACAGTCGATTATCAGGTGACTACTCTGCCAAAAGAAGACGTAATCTTCGCATATAGTTCATCACAAAAATAGAGTTTGTGACTAGTGATGCCAGATATAAAATCACAAATAGCTGGAGAGACATACAATAAAGTAAAATAAAAAGTTGGAGGATTGCTTCTCAATCGGGAGTTTAAAATAAATACAGCTATATTATCATGAATGTGGAAAGATCATGATAGTGGTAGAAAAGTGTGAAAGTGTTTAAAGGCGTACATAAAAGTTTTTTCTATATTTTTAGGATTTCGTTCATCTGACGAAACCCTATTCGTCTCCCTCCTCTGTCACAGAGCTCGTTCTAAGAAAGTGTATAAGTTAGAGACTTGAAATTTTCCATACTTATAGCTGAATACCTCCGATCACACGACAAATTATAAAATTTTGAAAAAGTCATATTATTCTAATTAAATGAATTAATTTAATAACATCCGACCATTTTTGCAATTTAGGTTTTAAAAAAGAACCTTAATTTCAGTCTTTTTCGCGTAGGCTAGTTAGTTTCGTGGTAGCGCATTTGCCTGCTATTGAAAAGGTTCCCTGTTCAAAACTCACGGGTTGGAGTTTGAAATTTTTCCGCGGAATAGATTTTATTATGTAATAGATTCAATTTTACTGAATTTATATACATTTTTTTTTTTTTTTTTTTTTTTTTGCTATTGTATGGGCAAAATTTGTTGTAAAATATTTTATCTTCATTTTTTTTAATGTGATTTTTTTTTTGAGAAACTGTGAAATTTTAAATTGACTATGTTTTATTGTCCGGTGGATTTAATTGAAAGAACTTTCGTATTTTTTTGATAAAATTAAATATGCTTTTTAGATATACAAACATGTGCTATTACAATTGACTGAAAAGCAGTTCATGAAAATTTTAAATTTAATTAAAAATAATCTTCCGATTCTAATAATTTTAATAATTCTAATAATTTTTTTCAATTCTAATAAATTAAATGTATTGGTGCCGTCCTCTATTTTCTTATTTAAAAAGGTTAAGAATTTAGTAATTAGAAATTAATGATTTGGATTTAATAATTAAAAGATAAAATGTTTTGAAGGGAATATTAAACGAAACCGTATGTGTGATCTTCGATCACACTTACCCACTTGTTTTACTTGTACTTTTCGAACACCTAGTCTAATATATTGTAATCATGATTTGTGTGTGTGTGAGTGAGATAAACTTCCAAACAGTGTTTCAAAACAGATTGAGCTCCCATTTGGTGAATATTTTATAAACCATTGACGCAAGAACTGTATAGATTTTCGTATAAATCGGCCGACGGGTTAAGTGTTTAATATATGTTTAAACTTTTTTCAAATCATTAAAAGAAAAAAATGACTATCTAAAACGACTCCAGGATGGTATTTTAAGAAAGCATATGCCGCTTTACAAAGCTATATTCCAATGGTCAACAACATAACAAAAAGTAAATTTGATGGAACACAATTGTGAATATGACTATTTAATGGGTCACTTGTATTTTGTCAATTATCCAATTAAAATATATTGATACCATTTTTATAATACTTGTAACGCACATTTCTAGCACAAACAAAATAAGTAAAAAATATTGTTAAATTTTGTTTTCGAATTTGAATTACCATTTAACAGATAACTGGTAAACAACTTAGAAATTTAAAGATTTAAAAAATATAGTAAGCACAAAAATGTTCTCAATAAATCTAGCATTTGCGTATAGCACATTTTTTTTTATTCATTCCTGAAAAACTTTGAATCTGTGGCATGCGTAATTTTTTAAATAGGAAATTTTATAAAAAGATGTTTTTTTATTGAATTCTGAACTGCACTTTTAAAATTGAAGTTTTTTCCCGAAAAATGAATGTTTAAAAAATAATTTATGACCAGAACTTCCTTTTTTTATGCATTTAAAAAAAATATATATATTCTCAAGCTAAATTGTAGAAGTGATAATAAAAATGAGCTTGTTATTTGTTTGCCAGAAGATTTTATACAGAAAGCTTATTTTGCAATATTTTGAATAATATTTCTACAGAACAAATTTAGATCAAAATATGCGTTTAAAAATGCATTTGTAGAAAATTTGCAATAAAATATATTTTTCAATGATAAATATGTTAAATTTTCAATCTGTTATGTGGATGAAGTTTTTTATCTGCTATAAGCATCATGCTTTTTAATATGCCATGCGGATGATGTTTTTAATCTGTTATGCGGGTGAGAAACTTTATAAGATTCCTAAGCATTTGCATTTGAATCATGAACAGAAAATAAACTTTTAATTGTAAGGTGTTAATTTTCCCCAATTTACAAAGTTTATCTATAATTCTCTTCATTTTAGTATAAGTTAATACATGAATTGAGTCTCAAATGCATCAATAGTAATTAACATAAGTTCTATAAATACTAGCCAATCAAAGCAATGAATACATCTAAAGCAACAAGTAACTGAATTCTATCTTTATGTTATAATTTGGTACTACACATTATACTGATGCGGTTTGAAGTAATCTTTTACAAAGTGTCAGTTTACCTTTTAAATTTTGTAATTTAGCATCAGATCTTGAATTCAATACAAGAGATTATCTTAAATTACCCCAAAAATTTACAGTTAAATATTTTTAAATTCACAATGTTGTAATAGCAAATTTTTAGATTGAAAAAATTTAATAGCTCTCAAGCATTATGAAAAAAAAAAACATACTTTACCATATAAAATATAGATTTTCACACATAAGCGTAAGTTTTTTAAGTATAAATTGAGATACTTGTGCATCAACATTAGCTAAAGTATATAATAAATCTAAGTATTCTTATTTATTACAATGGAAATTAAAACATCCTTCTAAGTTTAGGTATTATTTACTTCTCACATAATCATCAGCTCAATTTTAATTTGAACTTCAAACTACAATTTTTTTCCACAATGCTTGAGACTTATACAGATTCATATTTATATAAAAGATATTGTTTAAACATAAGTATAAAATATTGCCAAACAACTTTCTAAAATTTAGTTATCTGATATCAATTAATTAATCTTGAGTTCTTCGAAAATTGAAACATTCTAACGATATTTATTTACAAAATATTGGGTAATACTGAAGTAAAAAATCCACGTTGTATTATACAGAGTGTCCATAACTGACCGGATTTTAAAAAATATATATTTTCAAGTCTATTACACATGTTATAATAACAATAAGTGATATATGAATGCAAAGGAGGACATTCCAAGTTTTCTTTAGTTTTAAATGTGATATTTAGTGATAATTTAGTTTTAAAGTCAACTATTCTTAATCAGCACTAATGCCTTAAAACACTAAATAATGCAGCACTGGTGCGCCGTGGTTGACTGTGCAGAACTGATAAATGTGTGGAACGAACTTGATCACAGATTAGGTGTTTGCCGTGTTACGAAAGGTTCACACATCGAACACTTGTAACTGAAAAAAACTTGGAATGTTCTTCTTTATTTTCATATATCCCTTATTACAATATGTGTAATAGTTTTGAAAATATAATTTTTTTAAATCAGTCATTCATTTATGCTTACCCTGTATATTACTTATGTCGTTTAAATTTAAACGTTAAATATTGACAATTTTTATTATGAAATTTGGTTAGTTAACATCCGTTGATCCACTGTATCACAATAAAACTTTTTTTTTTGACTGCAACAACAAAATTTTAAATTAGAATGATCTTTTTTTAATTCTTTATAAAAATATTGAATAATATAAAAGAAAAGGAATGTTATAAAATGACATTTCTCAATAGCCTGAAATATGCTGAAAATCTTGTAAACGTCTCCAAATTTATGTTAAACAATTTTTATATATTTTTCATACCCTATTTTTTATTCTTTTTTTTTTTTTACGCTACATAAAATGCTTCTGTATCCAACTCTGTTGAATATACAATCAATTAAAATTTAAAAGAAATAACATCGGTACATCCATAAAGCAGAAAAAGAAGCATAATCCGTCAAAATATTAAAAAAAAATTATTCTATATATTTTCATTTTTTTGTGTTCGATTTACATTAGAATCCCGATTATCTCAGATGACTCGGGGTATGACGGAAAATAGAAATGGTCGGATAAACGGGAACACAGTATAAAGTGTATTTTTCTAATTGTATAAACATTAATTTATATTAGATCCCCGTTTATCCGACACTCACGGGACCAGGGATTTCAATGGTGTCGGTCGAAGACATATGTCGCATAACTGTGTGTCAGGTAATCGGGATTCAGCTGTATACTTGCAGGTTTTTTAATATTGGGATACACCTACATATTTTGTGTCTTGCGAATTATTTATAATGTTGTAAAAATATAAAGGCTTTTGATTGACGAATGGTGGATGACGAAAAATGTAAAAAGTTCTTCCAAATTGCATTTAGTTATCCGAATGCTATATTGCTTCTAACATTTCCAAATTTTACCGTATCCACATACGTTTTGATGCTTATTCGATTTTTCGACTCGCATTATGAATGTGATTTTTTGAGTATTCTAAAGACAGATTGCAACTCTGTAGCTTTACATTCTGTTTTAATATCCAAACAAAGTTGATAACATCTGAACACTTTAAAGCCAGGCAAATATGTTCACAATCCAAAAAAGAATCATCTAATATAATCATAAGACGAAACGCAATTTTTCACCTTGACTCAATATAATATACACTGGTTATCAAAAATTAAGGGAAAAGTCACAAAATGCTAATTTTCAAATACGCGAACAAAAGGAAATAATATAATTCGAGTAATTACTATCTCTACAACACAGCTAGCTCATATACCATCTCATTCATGTCACACATGGTCACAAGTGTCACAGTCACTACGGTGAAGCAAAAAAATAGGAAATTCCATACATCTCATTATGAGTCTCAAATGATCACTATATGTGACTCCACTGAGAAGTCAATGTGACTGCTGCTTTGTGACAAGTTACCAGGTGACTTTACAATGTAGTTAAATTGTGACTCTCATGTGACTGTCATTTTGAGACTCAATTTCATAGTCATCATGAACGTTGCATTATGATAAGTCACCAAATAATATCATATTATAGCCACATGGAGACTTTTCCCAAAAGAGCACGATGGTGACTTCACAGTAGTCTCTCTGTCACCTGAAAGTCATCATGTGACTTTAATGTGACATTATTTGGCAACTTATCACAATGCAGCGTTCACGATGCCTTTGAAATTGAGTCTACAAATGACAGTCACACGAGAGTCACAATGTAACTACATTGTAAAGTCACATGGTGACTCGTCCCAAAGCAGTAGTCACAGTGACGTCTCAATGGAGTCACATATAGTGATCATTTGAGACTCATAATGAGATGTATGGAATTTCCTATTTTTTTGCTTCACCGTAGTGACTGTGACATTTGTGACCATGTGTGACATGAATGAGATGTTATATGGACTAGTTGTGTTGTAGAGATAGTAATTACTTGAATTATATTATTTCCTTTTGAGTGTTCGCGTATTTGAAAATTAGCCTTTTGTGACTTTTCCTTAATTTTTGATAACCAGTGTATATAATGTGAACATGAAAAAGGCCCACAATCTTACTTAAATGTTAACTAATGAAAACGATGTCATAAGTTTAAAATATTCATTTTATTTAAAACTTCTTAGTACTTTCAAGCCTTCCAAGCTCATCACCAGAGATTATCTTAATAACTAAATTAATTTATTAAGTTATTAATAGTTATTATTTAATAGTTGTTAAGATATTATCTGATGATGAGCTTGGAAGGCTTGAAAGTACTAACAAGGAAGGGTCTCCATACGGGCATATTCAGAAAAATCTGAAAAAATTACAGTGTTCTTCTCATGTGGATATATATGTTTATAAAAAAAATTTTTGGCGGAACCTCGATAGAAATTTCGTAAAAAAATAATGAAAATTTCGTTTATTTGGCGATTTATCATCGGTTGGCGATGAAATGAAATTTTGAAAAAGGCTTTTTTATGTCGAATATTCTTTAAGATAAAAATGTTTCATATTGAACTTGTTTAAATAAATTTAATGTAAACTTTTAGTTTTGTCAGTTTTAGTTTGATTTAACTATAGTTTTGTCACGTGTATATATATATATATATTTATAATGAAAGTTAAATATCAAATTTTATGAATTAAAACAAAATTTAAATAAATTTAAATTGTTTCAATATTTCAAAAATAAGTCCAATTGAGTACTGTCGAGTCAATTTTGTTGCTATGGAAACGACGAATTCTTTGATATTGAAATGAATAACTGGTAAATGAATCTTGCCTTTATTTCGGAATACGCGTAAATATATGAAAGTATTTTTTATATATGAAATTGTTTTTAAAGTAATAAAACTAAATAACAAGCAACATAAATATTTAATACGAAAAAATATATTTATTAAACTCTCTCATTGTTTATGCTTAAATTCATCAAATAATTTTTACACGCATTCTAAAAATCAATTAACAAACAATTTTCAGGTGTATTAAAATCGTGTGCTTTTGGCGAGGGAAAGTACTGCTCGCCAAATCGCGTGACGCTTTCGTCTTTTCGCGCCAAGTAATCGAAAGTATTTTATTTTTGTACAGACTTTCTACTGTAATTCCGCCGCTAAATTTGACTCATCTTATATTACATACATAATTAGTTTAATTGGTATTTTTTTCAAAATATTCTGAGTATGCCCAGTAAGGAGACCTTCCCTGTAAGAAGTTTTAAATAAAATGTATATTTTCAACATCTTTTTCATTACTTTAGTCACCTTTTTAAGAAAGATTGTGGGCCTTTTTAATGTTCACATTATATAGTTTAAGAATCATCTACTTATATAAAATCAAAGTGTAGGTAACCATTCCGTGCCATCTATATATTTAAAACACAAGGTTGCTTGTTAGTCATCTGTCTTGAGTTTTCTACTGAACTGATTTTGCTAATTATTATTTTTAATGAAAAGCTGTTCATTTGCAGATGTGCCCGCACTAGCTATTTATAAAAATATTCCTACTTTTATATTTTATCAGTTTTTTATGCAATTTCTTCAAAATGGTGGCAATCGGATTATTTCCATTGTTTCAGTTAAAAGAGAAATAATGAAAAATATTCACGCATTTTAAATATATCTTTTTCATTTGGAAGTTATTTTCGGTTAAAAAAAAATATGACGTGCGCTTTATTTTTATAAGCGAATAAAAATTCTTATTTATTGTGGCATCACTAGAATATACTGTTTATTGGGTTTATTTTATCTTTTATGACTTTATTAGTTTTTTTTTTCCAACAGAAAATATATTTTTATTTGAATATACTATGGTTAAGTATAACAGTACTTGTATAAAGTGTGTTTGAAAAGTTAACACCCGTGATGTTATGCTTAGCTTGAAATGTACTTTTACATTATAGAAACAAACGAGAAAAATGGATATGATTGTGTCAACATGACGTAATTTTCGTTGATTTTTCATTTCTTAATTCTAAAGATTAGAATCCGGAACCTTTATTGATCATTGAACTATTTCAGAAATGGAATACTGATAAAAAATAATATCCTCATCATTTGTATTTGTAGAAATCATTTGTCATTTTTAAAATGTACTTTACTACAATACATACCCTATAGAAACTTCATGCTGTTTGTATGAAGTGTTATGAAAATAAAATGAAAATGAATATTCTGTCATTTTTGACAGGGGTTATATACTAGTAATTATATAAATGGCAAGCTAATATGCGTAATCACCAATCTTCCTTCCCGGTCATAGATTTTTTACAAGATTTACAGGGTTGCTCACTTTGTAATATGCGAAACTCGACCGATAAAATGAATTTTTGGTTTTCTTTTTTTAATGTGTTAAAGTTTAAAATATTTATGTTTAGAAAATATGTTTGCATACCTCATTAAAGAGAAATAATGAACATACTGTATGAAAATGTATTTCAAGTGTAAAATGTTTTGCTGGTCAAGTTTTTCCCTCCTTTTGAATATTCATGTTTCAGTTCTTGTTAAATATTCGTATATTTAATAAATACATCTTTCAAAAAGCAGTTCATCCGTTCTGAAAATGTTGCTTTATAGGTATATATACACTATATGGCCAAAGGTGACCGACCACTTGCGATTTTAGACGTTTTGTTAAATATCTAGAAAAATACATCAGGAATTAACCTGAAACTGCAGGTGTGTAAATAGTATAGTATAGGTCATATATTACCGCGAAGATTTTCTCCTGAAACCGCATAGGGGACCGTCAACAAATTGAAAAAGAACGAATATCTTTTGGATACCCTGTAAAAATTAATGTAGCAAAAGAGTTCAAACACGAGATTATTAGTAAGTGGCTTATCGTAATATACTGTGTTCATTTTTATGAGTATAGCATGTATACTCGTAGAAAAATTAAGGTTTTTATAAAAACAGCCCCAAATTTCACCAAGTTTTTGCTTAAAATTTGCAGAGCTCTTAATAAAAAAAAAGTTCTTTTCAGAAAATATGATAAACAATATTGTACACAATACTTTGTAATCAGAATTAAAAAATAATAAAAATTGGGTGAAAAATGAGGAGGTTTACTAAAAAATGTTTCACTGCGCATGCGTGAATGCAATCGAAATATAATGTGCATAATGTATTAGCTAAGTATATAGAGCAACTTTTGTGAAAGTCTCAAAATCATAGCTTGAAAATTCTGAAAGTAATCGTCGATAGAATAAGCTCGAAATCCGTTGTTCCCAAAAACAAGCAAAAAGATCAGGGATTGTATCCAAATATAGTAGTACGTGCAATATTGTGTATGCTATCTTGGCACTAATCAACAGATATTTGATACAACCCCTGATCTATTTGCTTGTTTTGGGGAACAACGGATTTCGAGCTTATTCTATCGACGATTATTTTCAGGATTTTCAAGCTATGATTTTGAGACTTTCACAAAAGTTGCTCTATATACTTAGCTAATACATTTGCGCATACGCAGTGAAACATTTTTTAGTAAACCTGCTCATTTTTCATCCAATTTTTATTATTTTTCATTCTGATTGCGGGGTATTGTGTACAATATTGTTCGTCATATTTTCTGAAAAGAACTTTTTTTATATTAAGAACTATTATAAGCAATATTATATAAACAAATATATATAAACAAATTATAAGCAATAAACTTTGCGAAATTTGGAACTGTTTTTATAAAAACTTTAATTTCTCTACGAGTATACATGCTATCCTCATAAAAATAAACACAGTATATTACAATAAGCCACTTATTAATAATCTCGTGTTTGAACGCTTTTGCTACATTAGTTTTTACAGGGGTATCCAAAAGATATTCGTTCTTTTTTAATTTGTTGAAGGTCCCCTATGGGGTTTCAGGAAAAAAATATTCGCGGAAATATATGACCTATACTATACTGTATACACATCTGCAGTTTCAGGTTAATTCCTCATGTATTTTTCTAGATATTTAACAAAATATCTAAAATCGCAAGTGATCGGTCACCTTTGGCCATATAGTGTATGGGTAACATACATAATTGACAACTATATTTTAACCCCACCACCGCTTAAATATATCAAAATTCTATTTGGAGATCATTTTTTAAACTTTTCAGCAAAAAAAGTGAAAGGAATCATCAGGCAGAAATAGTTTCATTGTTCCAAAATTATTGTAAAATTAGAATACATTCCGCCTTACTTATAGATAAAGCCATTTCCAAATTTAACATTTCATTGTTTCACTCTAGAACATGGTATTCAATACAGAATATTTTCCATCTTTATACAAATCCCTGCTGGAAAGTAATATGTGAAAAGGGTATCCCCCCCCCCACCCCCCTCACCTTAAAGTTGCAATTATATTATGCAGTTAATGCTGAAAGTTCATGAACACTACAGTTATAATATGACAATTTATCAGCATTACTTTTGCTTTTTCAGTATAGGAATTAGAAAAATCCATTTTTAAAATGGATTAGATAATAAAACGTAAGAAAAAAAAATGCTACTTATTGTAATGTTACAGAAGGCCACAATTTGCAATTATCAATTATGTTTTCCTTGAGATTATAATCTCTGCTTTTCATTGTTCTTTTCCTGACTGTGAACATACCACCTTCAAAGTGATAAAATAAAAGTCTTTCGAAAATTACTTGATTCAAATGCGCAACAACAAGATTTACGCGCAACATTTCAAAAATACCAAAAATTGCATCTGGTTTCAAAATGTTAATATCAAACGTTAAATGTTAATGTCAGACTAAACTGTATGCTATCTGTCTAAGATTTAATTAAAATGAAAAGTTTGGCTGATTACACATATAAATTTATGCATATATAAATGTAAATATATTATTTGTGAAAAATCTTCAAAACCTAGGACATTTTTATATTATGATAGCCTATCATTATAACCTATTGTTATAAACCTAAAAAGGAAAAAAAAACATTAACTGACAGACAACTTAAGAAATATTTCTAAAGTAAAACAAAAATATAATTTAAAAAGAATTGGTTAACATGCGTCTGAACAAAAAGTTTAAAGTACGACATGACTAATTAACGTGATTTAACTAGTTGGGCTTATCAAACATTTGATATTTAATTCTTCTCTAAACTCTTTTATTTTGAGCATTGTTTGCGTACTTGTGCAATAAGTTGCATTAAGTTCAAATTATCCAGTGAGTAAGGGTTTCACACACTGGCTAACTTGTTTTGGGGTGCTAGTGCATTCTCCTGGACAAAGGCATATGATAAGAAGGCATATTCATTTACTTATAATGTAAGAAGTGAATCTCTAGAAGGTACTGCAACCTTAAATGAAAATTCTGACAAATCGTGCAAACCCTGAACCAAAACTGAAATCTGACTCTGACCAATCTGCTATCTGGCAGGGTAGAAATCAGCTGATTCAATGATAATTTTGGGGTGGTTTATGCTAAAACCAAGTAACTAAACCGAGACCAACGACATACAAGGCCATTTCACGACTTTTAAAACGTCACACGGAGTGGATCATCTGCACACGGCGATTGGCACAAAACGATGGGCGCGCCACTTTGTACCAATCACTGTGTAAAGATGATACACTCCGTGTGCCGTTTTAAACGATATGAACTGGCCTGGTATGTCACTGGACGCGGCTAAACTAGGCTAGGCATTTTGCACGATATTCGGCGAAATGAATTCACATTTCTAAGATTACAAACGGTACGTCCTGGGCACACTTCCCAATTCATTATCAAATCAAACAAAATTTGACAATAAATTGGCTACGATTTCATAAGTGAAATGAAAGAGAAACATAAAGCCCATATTTCAACAAACTTACACTTTGAGTAAGAATTAGGTAAATAAATATTAAAAACAATGAATTTTAAATGAAATTTTTCAAGTACAGATTAAGCATAAAAGTATTTCTATTAAAAAAATTAATAAAAATTTCGATTTACTGTAGTTTGAATATTTAAATGAACAAAAAAATTTAAACATAATATGAAAAGTCACGTTTATAACTTTTAAATAACTGATATGATGCAAAATGTGTAAATTTATAAGCAAAACAGTGCTATACTAGAAGAGTGTAGCCAGATTAGAGAATTTCATATTTAAAATATCTACCACTTTATCTGACTAGTAATCATCGCGTTATTAAATCAAGTAAAGTTTGATATTAAATAATGCTAATATTATCTTTAAATAGTGGTAGATATTTTTAATAAAAACATTAACCAACTTTACAACACTGTACTTAAATTGCTGTTCAATCAAATGCAATCGTACTTATATGTGACAACCGCTGAGTTCCACAACAGCACGGAGGGCTACCTCCTTATTCTGATACATTGAATCCAACAGTCCGCACATAATACAATACTAAAGATTTTCCGAGAAAATTTTTTGACAAAACATAGATTTCCCCACATAGATATTTTCAAATTGGATTTTCTTTTAAAAATTTGACGAAGTTGCTACAGGTTTCACTGGTACATATTTTTTATTGAAAAAAAAAATTATAAATTATATTCAAATTAATCGAATTTTTTTAATTTGATATTAGTTTAAAATGAAATGTTAGGTAAGCTCAGCGAGAAAAAAAAAATGAAGCAATTCTTAAGTATTGCTCATAATAATATCAAAAATGTGTAGAAAAAAAAACCAAAATTGATAAAAAAGTATGCCGAGAACTTTGAAAAAATGCTTCTAATATTAAGAAAATTGCAGGACTCTTTACTTGCGCGCTTTGAAAGTGTGATGCGGTCGCAGCAAAAAGTGGATAGGTGAGTTACTCTCCGTACCGTTGTTGTGCTCAGTGGTGACAACGCCAGGACAATGCACAGACCCTTTTTAGCAACTTGACTAATTTGCTTATATTTTTTCCCTCGGATTATTATTCTTGATTATAACTAATTTGGCACCAATATACAGCAGATCTCTTGGAAGATCCACATTTGACTGAAAGTGCGAGGTGAAACCCAGCACACATGAACAAAACAGTGTCTTGTTTATTTTAGCCGTAAGTAAAAGATATTTCAGTTTCGGAGCAGTCTCCTGATGCGTGGAGCTACTTTAGAGAATACGATATCGATGGGTTGTTTGTCATCGTAGAGCGATGGGGCGCATAGTATAATCCAGCCGCTCCCCACTATGCAAGCTATCGTGAAGATCCACAGGAAGAGGCGATCCAACACCATTGCCACGTACTGCCAATCACTTTCGATCTGAAATAAATAAGAAACAAATCAGATTAGTTGTTAGGGAAAGAATCCAGCAATGTCGCAAAGTTAACCCATTTATGCCTGATTTTTTTATCTCAAATTTGTTGGTATAATCACTTTAAAATGTTGCAAAATGAACTGGAAAAATACTAAAAAAAAAGATTCGATAAAATATTTTTGTATTTATTTGATAAAATATAAACGTACTAAATATGGGAATATCCATATGTAGAAAAATACATAATTATATGTTTTGCCTAAAATTATATAAATTAAGATTTTAAAATGTATATTATATACTACAATTAGTATTTTTATGAACTATTAAAAATATTTTTATTTCTGTACAGAGACTAATAACATTATAAGTATTAGTAATAATAAATTAAGAATAAACGTATTCGAAGCTAAAAAACAATTTATTTCAAAATCTTCTGAAAAGGACTTTACATAAATAACTGTCTCCTAAATGGCTAATAGAAACATGTATCCATTTGCGCCTAGCGCCTTATATTTTGTACGTTATAAACATGCAAAAAATAGGCTTGAGCATATAATTTCGCAATTTAAAATTTGCGTATTTCGAAGAAGTTTACAGGCTAAGATTATGACTTATTTATTTGGATCTTTGATACAAAAAATACAAATAAACTTACTTTTTACATTTCGCTATCTTGAAAAATGAAAAATCTATAAACACCGAAAAAAGGCCTTCATTTAAGCAAATAAATATCCATCTCGTGCTGTCATCTCTCGATAATAGATAAAAACATTTATAGACAATTACTTCATACAATTTTCGTGTTGTAAAGAAGAAGAAAATTATAAAAATTTATTAAAATTCGAAACGTCCCAAAAAGGGGACGCTAGGCATAAATGGGTTAAGAGTCCACACTAGTCACTCAGAAAAAGTCGAACGCTAATGGTAAGTCTATGGGTGTGTTATTTTCAAATTTCTCGCTCAAACTTTAATATTTTTTAATGGTTTTTTTGCATAGGATAGCTGAGAATGATCTACAACCGGGCTAGATTTTACTTTTTCGATTTTGGTTATAGTTATATATATATATATGTATATAATAGGATAGTTTCAATTTTGGAACCGGTTCCGAAAGTAATAGCAATTTTTTAAAAGGAATCTGAAACCAAAATCGAAAAAGTAAAAACTAGCCTGTTGTAGACCGTCCTCAGCTAATTCAAAAAATATTATTTGAGCGAGATATTTGAAAATAAGGCTCCCATAGACCTAGCATTTGCGCTTCCCTTTCTTCCCGTGCCTGAAGTGAGTTCCTCAGCGGCTAATTCAGGCCCATGGAAAGACTCGCTCGCTAATGCTAATCCTATGGAAGAAATTTTTAAAGATATCTCAATTGCATTTTAATATTTTTAAAGGTTATTTTTTGCATTAGATAGCTGCGATTGACCTCTAACCTCTGCCCTTTTTTTACTTTTTCGATTTTGTTTGCAGATTTTTTTCAAGGACTTTCACTTTCGAAACCGATCCCAAAAATGAAAGTGTCCTAATTAAAAATATCTGTAAAGAAAATCGAAAAAGTAAAAAACGCCCTTTGTACAGATCGACGTCAGCTTGCCAGTGCAAAAATAATTATTTAAAAATACTGAAATGCAAACGAGATATCATTAAAAGTTTCTTCCATAGGATTAGCATTAGTAAGCGGGTCTTTTCAAGTGACTGAAGTAGCCTCTTGGAAACTTTTTATTAAAAATATCTATCATTATTTCAGAACAGTAACCTTCGCTTTATTTAATTTCGCGATTTAAGAGCACTTGAAAGTAACTATACCTACTGTTGCAACTCATTTTGGGGAAAAGAATAATCCCTATTGGGGATTACGGACTGTCCCGAGGGAAAAACTTTAGAACGCTTTTGGATCCCAGCCTAGGCCGACGTTATGACATTGATATGATCCGGCTAAAAGGTCGATTTAAAGAATAATAAATTATGTGGTGTTGTGTGGTGTATTTGTGCTTGTTACGTGACTAAATTTATAAGATTAAAGGTATTGCCTTCGTCAAGTTAGTTGAAATTTTGAACTTTACTTGGATTTAAAGACTCTGACTGATAACAAGTTATTTCACCTACCATGTTAAACTAATATACCTTTTCTTAGAGACTACCGAAGATATTCCCTTGAAATTTTTTAAATACCTAATATGAATAATTTCCAATAAAGTGACATCAAATTCATAAATAGTTCTTTTAAATAACAAAAACTTTGTACAAATGTTTGTAACAAAATTTTACTTCAGATTGATTTGGGATATGTGTGAAATATTCTGGCAAGATTGCAAGCAATAATATATAATGATTATTAAGATGCTACTTGGCGCAGAATGATATAAATTTAAAAGCAGCGTTAAAAACTCCAGAATACGCAAACTTTGAGCAGACTAGTTTCGGTAGTCTTTAGCGTACCGTCCTCAGTGCAAAGAATAGTGGAAAATTGCTCAATTATATAAAGGAGAAGCGGATTCAATTGAGAAGTTAATTAGCCAATGGGGAAAGAGGATAAGCGGATTCAACTGACAAGTTCATTAGCCAATGGGGAATTGGCTAATGAACTTCTCAGTTGAATCCGCTTCTCCTCTAAATAATTAAGCAATTTTCCGTTATTCTTTGCACTGAGGAGGGTACGCTATAGGCTACCGAAACTAGTCTGCTCAAAGTTTGCATATTCTGGCGTTTTTAACGTTGCTTTTTAACTTTATATAATGATATATAGTAGTTTCTATAAAAAGGTACATCGGAGTTCAGAAAGCAACATTTTTAGAAAGTTGAGTTTAAAGTTTACGTATGTAATATTTATGTATGGTGTAAATGAACTGAATTACTTAAAAAATTTTAACTTCTTATTGTCGCAGAAATAAAAGTAATATACCATTCAAAAGGGGGTAAATAAAGGATTCAAAATATTAAAAAAACTGTTTTTTACGAACTAGGCTTCCAACTACCCTTAAAGAAGCAAAGGTTACTAGTCGAAAAAAGAAGTAGGTATTTTGAAGAAAAAACAACCCAACTTTTGCCAAACTCGAATCCAACGACGATTAAAAGTACAGTGTGAAAAAAAAAACAAAAAAAAACACAATAATATGTAATTTTAATTCTAGATGTTACAGGTTAAAAAGGTATTGTTTTAACACGCAAATATTTCGTTAGTCTGAATTGTTAAAAAGATTAATCTACATATGTAAATTTAAAAAACATTCAAAAAATGGAGTGGATCAACAGAAAGATAAGGATATAAGTATATTCATTACTTGGCTCCAAAATTTTTATGGAACACAACCATAGATCTAGAAGAAATTAATTAGAGGCTTGTTTCATCAGGCGAAACAGAACGCACGTATACTTCAAGGATACACTGTTAAAAATCTGAAATAAACTGTCTAGTTATTCGACCGTTTTTAAAAATTACGCTTGCTTGGCCCTATTATGAAGAATATCTGGCCATATTATGGTCAGAAAGTAAAATTATGGTTATGCAAACGTTTTCTATAATATCCGGTCGAATGACTGTTCACGGTCAGTTTGCTGAAAATTTTTAACAGTGTACAAGGGGCAAAGGATGTTAGTACATTATATCAAACTAAGGGAAATCTTAAGACAGGAAAAGTCAAAGCGAGAACTAAGAAAGATCATAAAGTGGCGAAAAATTAATATTTTTATATTTAAAAATCTGAATAAATAACCTTTTTCAATAGGAAACCGAAATCACTCAAATATGTCTGAAGAAGGATTATTAGAAAACCATCCTTTTGCTGAAAAAATTAATTTTAGCGTATACACCTACAGTATAAGACAGAACAGAAGCTTATTACAGTGCGGCGCAAAAGTTTATGCACAAGCTAAATGTTTTTATAAAATTAAAAATATACACCGGAACGCTTTGAAATTGTTACTGTATCTAAACAAATGGATTACAAATTAAGGTTTCGAATTCTGAAACAATTCATTATAAGGAAAATAATAAATTACAAAAAAAAAAAAAAAAAAAAAAAAATCAAAATTGTGATGTCGCAAAAGTTTATGCACAAAAACAAAATATTTACATTTCACAAAGTGCAAAAGTCCTTTAGTTATGGTGTTTCCATTGCGCCTGATGAGATCGAATACATTTTCCATGGATAACACGAGAGTATGGAAGGTTTTAGGAGCGGGTTTCTACCAGGCTACCTCGTTTGCTGATTTGAGCTTTTTCACTGAGTAATACTGCTTCCCATTCTTGTAGACGTCACGTGAGGAGACTCCCCAGATGTTCTCTATCGGGTTGAGATCTGGGCTGAGCGATGGCCAGATCATCACACTGATATTCTGAGATCTAAGCCATTCTTTTGTGCAACGGGAAGTGAGTATCGATGCATTGACTTACTGAAAAGTCCAGTTGGGATCACCTGGGAGTTTACCAAAGGGTCACAAACGCTCACTTAGAGTTTCCTCATACATTTGTGAATTTTATCTGCCATTTAGCAAGTCAAGAAACGTTTGTCCATTGTAGCCAAAAGCGACTCATACCATGAGCGAACCACCTTGTTGATGCCTGCTAAATATGCTCTTCGCTCAAGGCACACCATTAGAGTTAGAAGCTATCTGGACCATACAAATTCTTTTTTTTTTCATTAGAAAAAGTAACACAAATCTATTTTTCACAATAATAAGTGTGCTATTTTGCCCATTGAAGTCTTGCTTGTTTGTGACACTGTTTCAGAAAAGGCTTACGAGCTAATTTTTATTTTTTGATGAATCCTGATTCGGTTATTAGACTGTGTATAGTGTCACGCGATATTTTCGATCCAGGTCGATTTTTTATCTGATTAAGAGACAAATTGCAAGTTACAGCCAATAATTTAATTTTTTTATCCTCACGAAAAGAGGTTTTACTCGACCTTTCTGAGCTATACGCATTTTTTAATTGTTTACCACATTACAAAACACTATACATACCATGTTTAGACCGATTTAAAATAAGCGAAATTTGCAAAACGGATTTACCTTCAACTTTCAGCTACCATACTTCTACAACTTCTTCAGGCGAAAACTGCAGAGAATTCGGCATTTGGATATAATTCGTACAGTGATCGCTACACTCTATACTCTAGGGGAAAAATGTTGCTTATCCTCCACCTATCATGTTTAAGGCGATATTTGTATAAAATCTCATTTGTGCATAAACTTTTGCGACATCACACAAAAAGTTTTTTTTTGTAATTCCTGGTTTTCGTAACACTGATTTTTTTTTCAAATATGAGACATATGTTTATGATCATAGCATTCACCTACAGTGGATATCAAAAAGCATTCCGTTGTAAAGTTTTATTTTTATTAAAATATTTGAGTTGTGCTTAAACGTTTGCGCCGCACTGTATACTTTTTTAGCAGCTTATTATACTTTCATGAATCCACACGAAATCTTATGCAAAGAAAAGCAGTCTTTCCATTGAAATTACATACGCTACATAATCTCATTTGTGCATAAACTTTTGCGACATCACACAAAATGTTTTTTTGTAATTCCTGGTTTTCGTAACAATGTTTTTTTTTCAAACTTGAGACATATGTTTATGATCATAGCATTCACCTACAGTGGATATTTAAAAGCATTCCGTTGTAAAGTTTTATTTTTATTAAAATATTTGAGTTGTGCTTAAACTTTTGCGCCGCACTGTATACTTTTTTAGCAGCTTTTTATACTTTCATGAATCCACACGAAATCTTATGCAAAGAAAAGCAGTCTTTCCATTGAAATTACATACGCTACAAATCTATACCGACCCATTTTCGTTCATCAACTTGACCAATTAACTACATACGTTGGTCAGTCATGATACAAGCAATTTTAAAAACATTTAGTTCATCTCCATTGTATTCATTCTTATTTATGAACAAAACCAATAAACGTAAATCGTTCAAAATCTGTGTTATTGCGTCCTACTGTGCATTTTATGACTTTTTTACAATTGTTAATTACTCCTTCACCTACAAACCGAGCAACTTTAATAATTCTTCGTGTTTAAGATTTCATTCATTTCTTTTTCCTGTTACATATTTTTTCTTTCATATGAAAAGTTCTTGTCATACAAATGCCAAATATTTCCTGTCTTATAAATGTTCAAAATACCGTAATCTGGAGCTATGTTGAACCGGTTTTGAGAGCCTTTTCAACTTGCACAAGGCGCAACAAAGTTTGGAAAATTACTTTGTTATATTCTAAGACAAAGTGAAAATGGTCTATTACCATATGAAGCTATCACAAATATTTTTAAATATTTATTAATTTTCTGAAAGTAGTGAAAAGCATATTATAGGAGAGGGTTACTATGCTCCAGTTAAGGTTAGTTGGGGCAACTGGGACATGATTTTACAATGTGACTCTGGAGCTTCTGACAATTCAGCTTCAAAAAGCTAATGTTCATTTCAATTAAAGTCTATACTTCTGTAAATGTGTTCAGTTAGGTTCTCTCTATCAGACAGAAATGCTCAAAATTACATTTTAATATTTAAAAATATAAAAATATGCATATTTCATCTTTCTTTCCTCATGGGTCCAGTTGCCCCCAAAAATGGGGTAACTGGACCAGGGGGGTGGGTCTATGTTCCACACGCGTTTATATTTTTTCATATCGGATATCAGGTCCTGTTTAAAAAAGTATAAACACTTAAAAAAATTTAAACCAGGCAGATCATGTAAATTATATGTCAATAAACAGCGTTGTAAGGGAAACCTTTGCTGTCAGTGTGCCTAAAAAAAGCACTAAAAGTGAAAATATTAGATTTATTTATACCAAAAATATATAACTTAAGTAAGTACTAATGTACTTTAGAATAGATAATAAGTATAAAAGTCACATGGGTATTTTAAGGAAAAAATAGCAAGGTAAATCTCTGAACAAAAGACTACGTAAGTACTTAAGTACTTTATCTTTATCCAGGGGTCGCATTATATAGGGAAAATTTTATTGTTCCTTAAAGAAAGGTGCGATGAAGATATTATTTTCAAAATAGTGGTAGGGACGATAAAAGATTCCCTATAGCATAGCTGTCAACTTTTACGCTTTCCTATTACCACTAAAATATTACAGTAAATCTTGTCTTATTTAATCGCCGAAATCTTATGATTAAACAAAACGAAAATATCTATTAAATTTTAGTGGTAGCAAGAAAGCGTAAAAATTGGCAGCTATGCCTATAGAATTCGACCCCTGTGTATAGTACAATTTCAAGGTCTGGCTATCTGGCTTTCAGGGGCAAGGTACTTGCATTCGTAAAATGTTGAAATAATTTAATGACACCAATATTTACAAGAGAATCTATCTGAAAGCATGTAAAAGTATATTTTCGCGTACTTAATAAAGGTTAAATTTTAATTATAAAATTCAGGTGCCAATGTGGCAATTAGGAATTAAAATTAAGTGATGCCATGACGGCATCACCGCCTCTCAAGGGGTCAAGAAATTTGGTTTGATACCACTCAAAATGCTTTTTTTAAAGTTCCATTACGTTATTTTAATAAGGTATTCTATCATTTTCTTTATTGTGCGCAAAAACCAATGGAGAAATTTACTTCCCGTAGTAAGAGAAACACAAAAAAATTATTTATAACTACTGGGGTAACTGGATCCAGCATGGTCCAGTTACCCCGGATACATGTCCCAGTTACCCCATTATTGAAACATTTATGGGTTAACTGGGACACCGGGCTTACATTTAAAACATGAAGTAAATATGTATAGATACCTAATAATATTAATGTAGTTATATGTCTAATCTTTAAAAAAAAGGATTGTTTAATAAAAGTACTTACAGTATTTTAATAAAAATCCAAGGAAGTTCAACCATATTGACGTTGTTTTTAAAAAAAGAAACGTAAATTTTTGACAACCTATCACAGCAAAGTGAGAGTTATGATTGAGTTGATATACGTTGTTTTAAGAAGTAGAGATAAAGGGGCATTGCTCACAAAAGCTAAAACTTAAAAAACACCAACAGTTTTTTTATAAAATAGCCTATGGCCCAGTTACCTTGTAATTCCAGTTACCCCAACAAACCTTATATATTAATAATTTTAAAGCAATACAGCACCACCCAAAATTAATTGTATCACTCTATAACTGGTCTATCGAACCTGTCACTAAGCAGAGGCTCAATTCAGCTTGTGTGGAAAAATGAAGGGTACTGTTATTCACATTACTCAAAACATGCAACAATATAATATCAGCAGTAGTGATAGCGATATAGGCATGTCTCTTATAGGAAGGAACATATGTATCATAATGATAACCATAGGGCACTTATGAGTACGGATCTCCGTGTAAAAATAATTTTCAGAGAACGAATAAATCATGGTAGATAAAAAGATTATATTTATTAAAAATAGTAAACTGCACATATAATTTATTTTAACCCCTTAACGATCGCATTAAATTACAGTTTAAAAATTCAAATTGCTTATTGCACCACTTTTTTGAAAAAGAAATGTTCACCTTATTTAGTGGCAGGTAAAATGATACCATAATAAAGACAATTACACTATTCCATAAAACTGGTGGGAATTATACAAATCTGAATAATCTGAACAAAGACACAGCCCGTGAATATCACGGGAGCGAGATTTAAGGGGTTAAATAAATCCTCCTTTAAAATGGATTTTTTTTCTCACTGTTACCGGAAACATTTAAAAGAAAAAAACCCTTTAAAACTGTCACAGCACCTCCTGTTTTAGCGCAGTATTAGATAGCCTTGTAGTATAATACAAAAATCATAGCAAATACATTTTCAGTTTTAAGGAGAAGAAAAAATACAATAATTTTTTTTATGTAATTCATTGCATTGAACATGTAAATATAGCAACATGAAATAAATTTGGAGAACGCTTTCTTAGGCTTTTGCTACTCTTTATTTGCAGCTTTTGTCGACATCAGGGTATCTATGAATTTTTTGTTAACAGCTGATGGCTTAATTTCTATTCCTATTGGATATTTTCCATTGCTTTTTTGTGGTAAAAATTTAACATAGTTTTATCCAGAACATAACTATCAAATTGCTATCTATCATATAATGATAAATAATCAATGCATTATGATTTTAAAGGTATGATTTAACTAATTATATAATATTTAGTTTCTGCACATAAATGAACGATTTTTTCCACATGATTCAGTGCCGAAACTAGCCTTTTTGGCGGCCGGGGCAAACATGGATTTTGTCGCCCCCTCTCTCCACCACAAAAAAGAATTTTACTATCTAATAGACAACTTATTTTTAAACAACTTATTTCCACCACAAAGTAAATTTACAAAAAGAATTTTACTATAAGTATCTAATAGACAAATTATTTTTAAATTTAAAATATATAAAACTGAACTATGTAATCAGCTTTGTCAAACATGGATTCATTAAAACCTTGAAAATGGAATCAAAAGGAACCAAATTGCATTTTAATCTTTTTAAACTTTTTTTTTTTTTTTTTTTTTTTTTTTTGTATAGACTAAATGAGGTCGATATCTAAAAAAGAAAAAGGGTTTACTAAGAATTTTACTTTGTGCATTCCCCCTCTCGTTTTTTATTTATTTATTTATTTTATTGTCGCGGGCAGTTATCGCCCATGGCAAGACGGAAAAAAAAGAAAGGTAGCTCAACGCTGTTCAGCGGAAAAACAAACAAACAGCTTTTATCGAATTTTTTATCTAATAGAAAAGCCACACTGAGGGGTCTCTTCGCGCTTGGTAGTTATCCGTAGTAGACAGTGTGCCAGAACGGTGTGTAGAGACTGACCTTGAAAAACGGTAGTGATTCGCTTACACAGGAAGTGATTTAAAGATAGTAGGCAAAGGTATAGACATGATACTTTTGGAATGGGGAATGAAAAAAGCCTAAGAGAGAACAGTTCTTTTTTCTTATTTATTCGCAGTTTTGTACTGTAGATGAATCTTTTTATCTATTTGTAAAGTTTAATGAATTTGGTTCAGTTTTCCTTTTAAATTTTCTGACTGCAAGACATTTTTATACAAATTTCGTATATATACACATTCTTGTATCAAACGTCAAACAAAATCTTAATTTTGGCGCCCCCTTCAATTACTGTTAAAGCGGCGCCCGGGGCACGTGCTCCCTCTGACCCCCCCCCCCCCCCTAGTTTCGGCCCTGACATGACTAAGTGGTTTTTAACAAGAAAATACAACTTTTCTTGATCAAAATGTTTAGCAAACCTTATTCAAAATTATGAATACATCAGTAAGTCAATAGCATGAGTTATTGGTGTAAGAAAGTACTACATATCGATTAGACGTAAAACTGTTTGGAAATATATCTTTTCAAATTGACGTCAATCAACGCTGAGTCTCTTTCAATAATTGCGGCAAAGTAACTCAGATAGGTGCAGCCATATTACAGTAGTAAACTTTTATTAGCCGATATTATTGCTCAGCTGTGGCATTGACTTTATGTCCTCTGACATAACTCACGTGTATAAAACGTTGTATATACCAGGTGTCCCAAAAATGACTGATAGATTTTAAAATTCAATAACTTGCAAACGGTGACAGATATTTAAAAAATTCTTGTAGGAGAGTTACGTATGATGTCAGGAGTTTCTTTACTGTGATTCTTGATTTTAGTTCGAACTTCAAACAATAGATGACGCTGAGAACAATAGGTGCTCAGTCCAGACCCGATTTTTGGTACTTCGGGATCCATTCAATACATTTTAATCCCCTTTTTTCGCATGGAAGAGGAGGGAGGCCAAAAAATCGAACCAGGATTTAGCGGTTATTGCTTGCAGCGCCATCTATCGATTCTTTTTTAAACTAAAACTGAGAATCGTAGCATAAAATTCCTGACATCTTGCATAACACTCCTGCAAGAATTTTTTAAACACCTATCACCGTTTGCAAGTTATTGGATTTTAAAATCCATCAGTCATTTTTGGGACCTCGTTATTTCTAAAATTCTGCTGCCGTCTTTCACCGTTCCTCGTTTAACAGAATACCAGTGATTGATTGCTTTTGCTCTTTTATTTTTTATTAAAATTAATTTTGAAGGACTGTTTGATATACACTCGCTCTAATGTCTAATTAGTATAAAAGGAAAAGGGACAATAAGTGCTTCGAGTCCCTGCTTATAGTAGAGATAGTTTTCTGGAACTTCGGGTAAAAAGGAGATGAAAAATGCTTTTTTGCATTCTTAAAATAAAACTGTGGATTTTCCGTGATGGTGTACAAAAGCGCATACACAATAATACAGATTCAGAAAATAAAAAAATACTTGTACTTCCAAAAGTAGATTTTAATGCAGTTAAGAGATGACACACAGGTGTCCTGGGAGTGACCCTGTGTACACACGAAAAATCAAATGTTGTCTTTACATCGGGAAATGAAAAGATTGAAATGATTTCACATTTTTCAATCGCGAAGTTTTTGGCGAAGACACGGATCTTGCCAACGGATGACCGTTGCATTGGAAGGAATACATAGTGAAGATTAAATTTAGAAGAAAAGACTGATAGACAATAATTAGTCAAACATTAGTACGTGAGAAAGTAAGAAAAAATTTGACGGCTGCCGATACCATTGGAGAAAGTGCGGCACATTATTTACTGACAAGAGAGAGTTTAAAGGCGACAGATGTTTAAAAATACATCTAGTTATTATTATATAATCGCTGGTTTAACCAAAGTTTTGACTATCTTTTAGAAAAGCTTCGAATTATAAATTCTGACTGAGATAAAATTACATGAGCAGATGCAACGATCTTTTGAATAAGTGGCTGTGAATAATACATTTTATTCTTTTCTTTTTCATTAGGGAAAGGAGTAGGGAGTTATCTGGGAACATTAAAGCAATATACATAAGAGGGAAATAGATTAATTTAACACTTAGCTACACAAAAAAGAAATAAAACGGCGTAGATTTTTCTAGATATTTAATATTAAATTTTTAACTATATTGGGATAATATTAACCACCTATAAAGACCAATATATGTGATATCAAACGATATCCCACTGCTATTAGCAGTTACTTATTTTTAGCCCATCTTTATTAATTTTCCTCATGCTTATCAATAAATCACCGATTTTGAGATTGGTACGTAAATATACATTAGAAACTGTATCCATTCCTCTATTTACTTTGAAAAAACAGTTGTTGAGGATTGTCCGCCGAAATTTGAAATATTAAGTCACATATATACTTTCAATATCATGTGCAATATAATAGGACCCTGTTTCATTAAATGCATTAAAACCTGTTTACGAAGTTCGTCCGCCGCGCTAAACTTTGTAAGAATATAAGTTACCGATATATAGTTTTAATATCTGTTGCAATATGATAGGTGCTTGTTTGATTAAAGGCTTTAAAAGCTGTTTTGGAAGCTTGTCGATCGAGCCGTTGAAAGTGATCCAAGTCCACTTCCAGTTGGTAGAAAGTCTGTGCGCTATACCGTTGAGTACCGGCATGGGCACTTTTTTCACTCTGTTGGCTATACGCCTTTTAAGTACAGTGAAATACGTTTAACACGAAACTGAAGGGGGCCGAAATTTTTTTTTCGTGTTAAAAGAATTTCGCGTTAAAAGATTCATAAAAAAAGAACATAAATCACAAAGATTTTTGGCGTCGTCAACTTTCATTTCGATTTCCTGTTAAACTACTAGCAGGTTGTATCCATTAGTATAAAAAAGCAGGTTAAAAAAAATATTGTTTTTTGGGGAAAAAATCAGATATCTTTTTTCGAATTGTCTTATCAGCATTATGAGATCTAGCTTGTTTGAATCAAATAAACAAAGCTGTCTCTAAATCTTCGTGCTTAGCGGTTCTCATACGTTTTCTCTCTGGATTAAACATACTGCGCTCAAACATTAACGTAATGGGATCCCTGTTTTTTTACTATCGTTGGTAAAGTAGAATTGGCAATGCCAAACCCTTTGCAGATTTCTGTTTCGTCCTTCTGTTTCATCAACTGCATTAAGCAGCTTCATCTTCATTTGAAGCAAAATTGCAGTTTGTTTTCGGACCGATTTCACAACCTTTGTGCTGATAAAACATAAGCTAATTAAAAAAAAAAAAAACCACGAAATTTACTAATTTTCACCTGCAATTCAGTGGTTTTAACACAAAATTCACCAATTTCATCTCAAACTAACTAGATAGACAGTGAATTTTTTTCGTGTTAAACAATTTTTGTTTAGCGTTAAAAGAAACAAATGTATCAAATTGCATAATATACTGTCCGGAACGCTATATCCTTTCGTGTTAGCCAATTTTCCATGTTAAGCGTTGTCGTGTTAAACGTATCTCACTGTAATTAAAATTTATCTTCTATTTACAAAAGAGACACATTGTATCCTCCCTCCCCACTTTTATCAACTATTTATACTTTTAAAAAATGTTATTAATTCAATAAATAAAATAATTATATTTACATACTTTGTTGTTTTAAAATTTTGCAGTTTTATAAATATTTTCTCTTACTAATGAGTCGCACTAAAAAAATTAGAATATGCAGTACTTTTAGAGCATATTCAAAAAGTATTTTGAAAAGCACTCTTTCTAATACGCCTTAAATCTCCTTTATTTTGTTAGTAAAAAAAAGAAAAAAATCCTGCTAAAGTACATTACTATCTAACAAAAGCCGTGTCAAATTCATTTTACTTTAAGTATTTGATCTTAAAAGTTGTTTCTTTGTTTCATATTACAGTTTATTTGGCGTGACTGTTTGACATCTTTCCTTTTAACTAATCAAAAAAGATTATGGGTTAAAACGTAAACAACTAATGAAGAGATATATTTAGACAGAAGAAAAATGCTGTAAATGATTTATCGGGAATGTGAAATTTCTGTAAAATATTTCGTAAAATGATACGACAAGAAAACCAGCAAAGCAGACATAATACCTCCTTTTGAGTTGAATATATAAAAGATTATTTGCACAATGAATGCGAGTAAAACATTATTTCTTTTAGAAACGTTTTATGAACACAGAATTCGTCCAAAAGGGAAAATAAGATATTTTTTTTTTTTAAATAAAGTAAAAAGAGAAAAGTTTTTCGGTTTTAAAGAAATATTGTTTTAGTTCTGAGTAGATTTTCAGAAAACATGGAAAATAGTTGGTTTGGGATGCTAGGGTTATCTTTTACACTCAAGGGTTACATATGTTGAAATTTCCTTTGCAAAAGGTGTCATGTACATTTAAAAGTGTAAAAAAAAATTCAATTTTTCTTTTGATTGCTTATATTAAAATTTGATTCTTTAGGAACATTTTAAAGGAAACCCCATGCGAAAATTCAAGGGAAGTTATTTCCAAAATAGTTTGAGCTCTTCTTACGTGATCAAAGAGTGTTTTTATCTTCAAATCCAAAGGGGCAACTTTGTGACAAAAATTTTAATTCATTTTTATTCGGAAACGCATGAAATTGGCAGGTGTGTTATTCAGAAACTATGTAATCGAAAGACGTTTTCTGTTTTTTGGCTAACGAAAAAGATCTTTCAAAAAATACCGTCAAAGTGGGCGCTTTGAACCGAATTTCCGTACGAAAAGAGAAAAAGTTTGAAATTGTTTGTCCAACGTGGCAAATGATTCTAACTATAACTAGCTTTATAAATATTTTTTGCACCGCATATTGTATTGAATGTATATTTTACTGCACTTCAATAAGTGCATATCCATTTCATTCTGTTCGAAAGGCTGTAAGATCATTAAAATGCATTTGAAATAATTTATTTCCATTGGCCGTCGTAATGTAATGGAAAACTTTCGACTGTCCCTGTAATTAAACTATTCATCCGATTTTCACAAAATTTGAAATGACTCGACAAGATTTTGCAACGATTATATATTTAAAATTTCAGACCATTCGGTTGGGTAGTTTTTGTTCTGTTATATGCAGACAGACGGACTGAACGACGACTATAGGTGCTACATATTTATATAATTACGAACGCACCTAAAAAGAAACACTGAAAAATAAAATTATCAAAAGCAACCATAAATAGGAGAGAATCCAGTTGTCACGTGACCCAGAATCCTTATAAATCTATCAATAATGTATTTATTTAAAAAAAGAAAAGAAAACTCATTTCGATCCCAAATTGCTTAAATAGTGAATCCTGCCAATTTTGTGTCTTTACGTTTAAAAATGAATTAGTAAATGTGTTAGAAAGTTTCGGACTTGTTGAGCAGTGCAAGTGAGAATCACCTTTAACCCTTTATCTACTGACGGTACTTATAAGTACCATTAAAATAACTTGTTATAAATGAATTTAATACATCAGTTAGTAGTAATATAGTTTAGAATGAGTTATAGATGCATTACTTTACCTTGTTTTAAAAGAATTATTGGTTACACAAAAGAAAAATACTTTTAAATGGATGATTTCTTTTGCCTTTGCATCTTGCATCTTTTCAGCTTTCTTGGCTTTCTTGGCGGGGGGGGGGGGGGGGGGGGATTTTTCAATTCGGAAATATTTCTATATTTCTGTTGTAAGAACATTATATTTGTATATTTCCTAATTCTAGAAAATACTAAGAAAAATATTTAAAGTAAAATATTTGAGTGTGGTTATACATATTGCACAACATCCCAATAAAATAAAATTTAATTAGTCCTTCTAAATTCTTCAGCCCTTCTAAAACGTATTAAATGATTATGTAAATCTTCTAATGTAGTTTCAAAAATTCACGAAAAATGTTTTAGAACATAAAATTTTCATCAATTCATAATTCAGTACATAAAGGGTTAAAGTTAATTTTCTTAAACGGTTGATTTTGGTCATTACTACTGTCAAAAGGGACCAAAAATTGAGTAATATACGACAACTGATGGCCAGTCACCACAATTTGGAAAAAACTTCTTTTTAGCACTAGAAAAGAAGATCGGATGAGTCCCCCAAAACAAAGTTGTTTTAAAATGTATTGATGGCAAAAGCAAATTTCTAGCTTTTTAACTCAGGGAGGGGCATTCAAAACTTTTTAACTACATCAAGTGGGGTATTGTTTATTGTGCATTTTTTAATTTTTGAATCGAATGACACCATCTGCAAATCGATATGATCATTTTTTTGCAAAGTTATGACAGTTTTTAACACTTATTTATAAAAAGTTGAATCCCCCTTCCCCGAATTAAAATGCCCCTTTTGCTCACCCAAGCCACGGTAAAAACAACTTTATTTTGGGGGTGGGGCTTATCGGATCTTCATTTCAAGTGTTAAAACGAAGTTCTTCCCAAATTTTCGTGAATGGCCATCAGTTGTTGCTGTAAAGGCTATTCTACCTGGACTGAAGTATAATTTTCGACTTTGTATGCATAAAACCTGCCATAACTTTCTGAAAAATGGTCGTATCGACTTCCGGACGGTGTCAGTCGATTGAGAATGAAAACAAATACATGCTGAACAACACCCCACTTGACCTATTAAAAAAATGTTTGAGTTTTCGCCCCTCCTTGAGTTAAAAATTCCTCTCTCCATCAAAAAAACTGTATAGAATTTCATGAAATTTTGACTGAAGGTATAAACTTTATAGATCAACAAAATAACTTACTGTTATGTTCATCAAATAATAAATTTAGAAATTATGACTATTTTAATTTAAAAAAAATTCAAAATTTAAGATTTTTCGTTACTTTTTTTTTTTTTTCAAGAACTAGTCATTATGTTTTTTCCAGGGTAGTTATTTTAAACACATATTCTATCTCTACTCAATAAAACAGAAATTATGACTATTTTAATTTAAAAAAAATTCAAAATTTAAGATTTTTCTTTATTCTTTTTTTTTCAAGAACTAGTCGTTATGTTTTTTCCAGGGTAGTTATTTTAAACACATATTCTATCTCTACTCAATAAAACAAATTGGCTCTCTAGAACCACTCAATTAAGAGAAATTCTGCATGAAAGCATATAAGGTGAATTCTTTTAATAATAAAGCATTAAATTTCAAATTAAATTAAACAATTTTGTATGCATTTAGACTCTTTTTCAAAACAATAACTGTTAAAACACATCTCTTTTAATGTATTTTGAAATTTTCATATCCAAAAATTAATTAGGTATGAAGTTATTTCAATACATATTAGGGTCGATTTTACAGGTAATTTGTCACTTTAAAAGGCACCTGACCCATTAATAGGCTTCTTCACTCCCGTAAAAACACCCGCTCGCTAACGCTAATCGTATGGAAGAAATTAGATTGCATTTCTCTTTTACAACTCGTTTGCAGTTCAATATTTTTAAAGGATTTTTTTTTTTTCATTGGCTAACTGAGATTGATCTCCCCAAAGGCAGTTTTTTACTTTTTCGATTTCAATTACAGGTTTTCTTTATGGGATACTTTCACTTTTGGAACCGGTTTCGAAACTGGAAGTATCCCCATTGAAAATACCTACAAAGAAAATAAAAAAGTGAAAATAGCTTTTGTAGAGATAAGCCTCAGCTATTTAATGCAAAAAAAGAATAATTTTAAAATACTGAAATCCAAACGAAGTATCTTAAAAAACTCCTTTCATGGGATTAATATTAGCGAGAGGGTGTTTTCGCGTGCGGGAAGTAGCCCCTTAAATTCCTATCTCTAGTATTAATTATCCCTGAACCAGAATTCGAACCCACTCACTCTTGGTTAGAATCTTAACCGTTAGACATTGTCAAAGCATTGAAAGTGAAGTCAAGTCAAAGGATGTTTAAAGCACACCAGCCATTATTAGCTTTTTTTTTTTTTTTTTTTTTTTTCTTAATTTCAAATTGATAATTACCTTTCGACAACAGATTTAAGTAAATTTTCGTAGAAGTGATATATTATTTTTTTTATGTATAACTTTCCTTCTATAAAATTTAATATTTCTTTGAAAGTGAAAATGTCAAAAGATGGCTATTTCACACGAATTGTTAAATTAATTTAGCATGTAGTACAATTACAAGAAAGAATTCAGGAAGAGAATGCAAGGTATAGAAAAGGATCCAGAGTTAGAAATTGCATTCAGGTTCCTTTAATAAAATTATACATATAGCTTTAGTCTATTTTACATAGATTCAGCTTTAGTAAAAATGAATTAAGAAGAATAAAAAGACTAACAAAATCACTAAATTATTAGCAGTAAATAGAATATTCATTTAATTTAAAAAATAATCTTATTTCATATTAGAGTTTATTTAAAAGACTCATTCGCATATTTTCTTTTAACTAGTTAAGAATTATTACATGTTAAAACCTAAACTACTGATGAAAACCAGATTTACAAAATAAAAGAATACTTTGGAAACGATTTACTTACAAGATGAAGTCTAAAAAATGCTGCGAAAGATTATGCGAGAAGAAATCCAGCAAAATAGAGATAATACCTCTTTTTGAGTTGAATATGCAAAAGATCATTTACAACGAAAGAAATTATTGTAAATTGTACCTAGGATTTCAAATTTCTAAAAAAAGTATCGTGAAAGATAGCACCAAAAGAGAGCTAGCAAAATTCAGATAATATATGTAAGAAATTTTCATAATGAAATTCACTGAAAAACATTACTTAATTCTTTTGGAAACATTCCATGGGCGCTAAGATATTGGCGAAAAAAAGGAAGATAAACTGCTAAGACTGTTAAAGAAACGAACCGTATTCTTTTCACTGTTAGTTTTTTCTGGAACAAATTACTTTTTAAGAAATACTGAATATAAATTTAGATGATGTTTAAAGAAAAATAATATCATTAACTATTAACAAAAAATTTCGACTAGAGTGAGAAATGCACTGTTTTAGAACTCTAACAGATGTAAATTTCAAAAAGTTTTTCCGGCCTGTGCCGGGAGGAAGTGGTAGCTTTTATATTATTTATTTTTTAAATGCCAGCTTATTTTATTTAAACACAGGAAGCTCAAATTAGTGGAGCCCGATTGTAGAAGATTCAATACAAGTTTTTGTCAATTCTGAATATCAATGAGAATATCGGCGAAAATAGTCAGCTGTATCTAAGTTGGTTTCATTTAAAGCGATATTTCGAAATGGCCTCCAGCAACATGATGGATGAAGATAACCAATGAACTTGATCGAGACCTTAGTAAGTCCTGCGCGCATGCTCACTCACATCGAAATCGGTTGATATATAAGAGTGCCGTCGCATGACAAAAATCATATTTCTCGAAATGCCATCCACATTAGAAATTCAAACTGCTATATCTCAGCCAGTTTTTAAAATAAAGACGAAACAAAAAATGCTCCGGAGTCCTTATATCCAGGTCAAACATTTAAGGTAAAAAAAATTTTTTTCAATTTCTAATTATTTTGTACCTCTTTTCAACTTTTAAAAATTTAAAATAATTTAAATGGACGCCATTATGAAACAAGAGGGCTGATGAAGCTGGCCAACAATCTCGGTTTACACATTGCTATGTATTTTGCATATGTCTAATCACATCCAAATCGATTTATAAATACGCGTGCTATCGCGTGACCATTATCATATTGTTTCAAAATGTCATCCACACTAGAAATTCAAACCGCTAGATAGCCATTTTTTAAGATAAAGACAAAACTAAAAATGCTCCGGAATCCTTGTATCTAGGTTCGCTTAAAAAAAAAAAAAAAATATTTTTCAATTTCTAATATTTTTTGTACTTCATTTTAAATTTAAAAACTTTTTAAAAAATTGAAATGTCCGTCATTATGAAACAAGAATGCGGATAAGCTGGTCAACAAACTCGGTCGAGACATTGGTATGTACTATGTACACACCAAGTTACATCCAAATCGGTTCATAAATACGAGGGTTACAGCATGAAAAAGATCAGTTATATATATATAAATATACAGGGTGATTCAAAAAAGATGGAAAAAATTTTAAGAGGTGATAGTACACACCCAAACAAACATTTTGTATCAAAGAATGCATGGTCGAAAACTAAACGTAAAAAAGTTAGAGGGCGCCAAAAGTTATGTTCTTATACGAGGCAAAAACACACAATGAACGATTAAGTTAAGTTACGAAAACAAATTTAATGGCATTTGATTACAATAAGTGCTCAAAACATTGACCGGCAGCTGTTATGCATGCAGTACAACGGCGAAGAACAGATTGGCGAATTTTCTGAAACACACCAGGCATATCGCGAACTTCCCCTACAGCAGCCGAAAGCTTGGCAAAAAGTTCTTCTGCGGATTCAATGGGAGTCTCATACACAAGAGCCTTTAGCTGTCCCCACAAGAAAAAATTGAGACATGAAAGATCTGGCGAGCGCGGTGGTGCCTGGTGTGTTTCAGAAAATTCGCCAATCTGTTCTTCGCCGTTGTACTGCGTGCATAACAGCTGCCGGTCAATGTTTTGAGCACTTATTGTAATCAAATGCCATTAAATTTGTTTTCGTAACTTAACTTAATCGTTCATTGTGTGTTTTGCCTCGTATAAGAACATAACTTTTGGCGCTCTCTAACTTTTTTGCGTTTAGTTTTCGACCATGCATTCTTTGATACAAAATGCTTGTTTGGGTGTGTACTATCACCTCTTAAAAATTTTCCCATCTTTTTTGATTCATCCGGTATATGTATATATATATATCAACATTTGAACGGAGGGTGGTTTCGGAATCTGGGGGTCATGATCGGTGAAAATATACCAAAATTTTTCGGAATTGCTTTCCTCCGGACGACTGCAATATAGGTAGCTTTTTGTAATGAGAGCTACTTAAAATATATCGTGTTGTATTTAGAATTTTCTTTTCTGAGCAAAAAAGCAGCATTTTTCTAAAAATAAAAATGCCAGTAAATAGATAGTTAACGCGAATTGCGTATTTCAGTTTCGGAGAAATACTGTTGAAGATATTATTTCATATATGATTACTTGGAAAGACTGTTTGACATATTTTCTTTTAATTAATCAAAAACAAATTATGGGCCACAACATAATTTTTTACATAAAGATATAATTAGACATAAAAAATGTATTATTTATTTATGATTTCAAATCTCTAAAACATAGTGCTAAATATAATGCCAGGTGAAAGTCAGAAAAACGGAGATAGTACCTCTTTTGAGTTGAACACATAAAGCATTACTTGCATAGAAATTACGATGGAAAACATTATTTAATTCTTTTGGAAATATTCCATAAAAAGTAATTCTAAAAAGTATTCAGACGGTTAAATAAAAGAATGTTCTGTAAACAGTGAATAAACATCACATTTATTTTTAGGACTGGTTTGGTCAAATTTGATTTTCAGTAATCTTTGAATGATGATTCTGATTATGTTTAATTTCTGACTAAAAAATTTTTGAATAGCCTAATAAATATTTTTGAATATTTTTAGAAATCCAGTGGCGTAGTGGTCAGCACATCTGACTACGACGCTTCTGGTCAAGTGTTCTACTCCCGGCTGGCAAGGTTCATTCAGTCTTTCTTCCCTTCGGTGTCTATAAAATGAGTACCAAGCTAGCTTGAGAACCAAACACCAGGGGGTCCCGCGTTACGTTGACCGCCTCCCCGGGACATATGCTGTATAGCATCCCGGGGCCCAGGGTCAAGAAAACAGGATGGACACTGTAGTTCCTGATCTTTCGTGGATGGTATAGCCACAGGCTTAGTTTGTTTATATATATATATATATATATATATATATATATATACATTTTTTTTTTTTTTTTTAAGTTGAGTGAAAGTTTGCTATGCATAACTATATTAAATCCAAGTTTTGGTAGCACTAATTTCTTATTGAAATCGTTTAATAAAAATGAAATTTTTCATTTTTCCTCACAAAATGTTTTTTTTTCTAAATTGCATAAAATCGCAAACATTTCGGTACCTTAAAGAATTCCGAATAAAGTTTATTGAAAAGAGAAAAAACTTTACTTTCGTGCCATCAAAAGACTGAAATCATATTACTTTTTTGAAAGTCGGAAAATCGGCACAGCACGTGAAAAACTCAAAAACAATAGAAAATAAATAATAATCAAAATATCAAAATTATGAGGCCAATAAGCATACAGACCCATTTTATTAATAAGATTTTGATTGATTTCTCCAGCCGAAATCCGAAAAGAACGGGGGGGGGGGGGAGGGACCCTTCAAATTCATTTTTTATTTTTTTTAAATTTCTCTTTAAATACTATTGAAGGGCTCACTGTATGCATTATGGCATATATTTATCACACATGAAATTTTTTAAAAATGGGGGGGGGGAGAAAAATAAGGAATTTTCTTGAATATTTTTAGCGTTATGAAGAACTTTTTGAAATGCCCCATGCGCATTCCATATCAATTTAAATCCATAATATTTTTTATATGAGTTTGTTATGCGAGTATATCTTCTATTTATATAAAATCCAAGTCTCTGTGTGTCCCTCACTATTCCGGTAGGACCGCCTCATTGAAATGAGTAATTGTTGAAAAATATTAATGCAGGGTTACCACAGTAGCGCCAAATGTTAGCCAACTTGGCGATAGCTGGCTAATTTGGCGAAAATCTCATTTAAAACCATTAATCTTTCATATTGGAGGTCACCAAAATTTAATTTAAATTTCACTCTTTTAAGATATTTTTTTCGAAATCTATGAGTGAGAATTTAAAGTACATCTTTAAATCTTCCTCCCGATGCTACTAATAACATAACCGCCAATAGACAACGGTGTACTGTGTGAGCTCCTAACTGGGCGATTTTAATGTGCTTTAGGTACTTTTCCAGTATAGGTGTCTTGGCGAAAAAGGAAATTTGGTAACATATTTATCGGGAACCTATTCACTGTTTCATTTTATATACACACGCATTTTTTTCGATATTTATACGATTTATTTAACATAAAAAAGCCGTTTCTCTAATTTTATACAGAAACAGAGGTAATTTTTACATAAAAAACATCAATAATATACATATAAAACAAACAAAAACTCTCATCAAATTTGTTTTCTTAGCTGTTTATATGATTTGACAACAAATCTCCATATTTTTCCGTTATACGGACACCATGCCAAAATGTATACTAATGCGCCAATTATTTCAAAATGCTAAAAGACATTTGTAATTTTATGGCAGCAGTTTAATATGAGTTTTATTTTATTGCTTTATTTTATAGCAGTTATTTGTTCAATTATTTTAAGTATATATTTGTGATTTGATGAAATAGTTCGTAAAAGTCTGGAATTTTCAAATGTTATATTTTTTAAATGCTCAGTTTAGTTTCGACAATGGTTTTTCTTTTATTTTTCAAATGCTTCAATTCACGATTTTGCGCCAACTATTACGCTTGGCGACAATGGTGTCCGCATAACGGAAAAGTACCCAAATCTCACTTTCTGACGCCCAAATTACACAAAGCTTTTTTTTTTAAATGCCAAAGCCCCTACAGTGGAAAAGTACCAAACTGTCTATAATTTTGCGCTATCCGTGTTATAGTTTGTACTATATGCAAGAGGAGTGGAGCGAAGAGTTTAAACATTAAATGTTAAAGTTTCGGCAAAGATGTCATACACGCTCCATATTGGCACGATTTGTTTCTGACGTCAATGTCATATACACAACGTGTACTTAACTGTCGCCAAAGTGTCGTAATTTTGCTTGATATGGTAATCCGGGTGTTGGTGTTTATGCTGTTGATGTTTTCGCCAAATTGGCGTCGGAAAAAAATCGCGCCAATGTATGATAACGTATATGACAACTGTGCCAAAGTTTCTATAAAGCAGTATAAGACTAAAAAATTAAGAATAAAATAAATGCAAAATAAGACTAAAGAAGAAAGAAAAATCATGCGTTAAGCATAGAATATGAAACACTTTCCAACACATCCTAAATGCTTTAACAAAACTTCGTTATTTAGGGAAATAAGGTAAATAAGATAACGTTACTTCTTAGATATCCCGTCGACCAATTTTGCCAAATTATATAAATCGCCAAATCAATAGTAAAACATTAATAAAAATACAAATAAAACGTCGAATTAATGGTTTTATTGGCCATTATTGGCATTTAATTAATTAATTAATGGCAACCATTATTGGCAATTAATCATACAATTTGGCGACAGTAATTTGGTCGACGGGATAACTAAGAAGTACCAAGATAACTAAGAAGTACCAAGATAACTATGTAAACATTTAGAAAACGCATAAAAAAATTTAAAAATTGATTTCAGCAGTTACCGTCCATAGCCAATAGTACCGTTATTGCATGCCACTTTTTAGATAAATTTTAATTTAAACTACTCTTAAAACTACTGAAATCACATTTCCAGATATTATCATCCATAGACGGTTATGTATCCAATTCTTTGCGTGACCATGTATATCATTTTATCTACCGGGTGTCCCAAAAAGGACTGACTGATTTTAAAATTCAATAACTTCCAAACGGTGACAGATATTAAAAAAATTCTTGCAGGAGGGTTATGCATAAAATCAAAAGTTTTTTTGCAGTGATTTTCGATTTTAGTTCGAATTACAAACAGTAGATGTCGCTGCGATCAATAGAGGCTAAATTCAGGCTCGATTTTTGGTACTTCGTGGTCCGGATAATACATTTCCATCTCCTTTTTCTGCATGGAACAACAGAAAGGACCAAAAATCGAGCCTGTATTTAGCGACTATTGCTTACAGCGCCATCTATTGTTTGTAATTCAAACTAAAATCGAAAATCACTGTAATAAAACTTTTGACTTTATGCATAACCCTCCTGTAAGAATTTTTTTAATATCTGTCACCGTTTGGAAGTTATTGAATTTTAAAATCAGTCAGTCCTTTTTGGGACACCCAGTATATTCTACAAACATTTCTTACGAAACTAAATGCAGTTCAGCGTAAAAATGCATAACTCCTTTAAAAACCACCTTTAAGCAATTTACTCTCATACCCAGTAACCCTTACGAATTCTTTTGTGTAGCCCTGCATATGAACTGTAGCATTTATACACACAGTATAGTATGCATAAATGTAGTGAAACATAAAAGCGCATATCATAATTAAAAATGCATTTCTAGCAATCATTGCTTATGTACAATACTTCAGAGAAAAGTTTCTTGGCGAGAAAGAAGTTTGCCAACGTATTTTCTGGCAACCTATTTACTGCTTCATACTCACAAGCAATTTTTTCCATAGGTATACAATTTGGCACAGATGTCATATGTCATCATCAGATGCCACATATTGGCGCGATTTTTTTCCGACGCCAATTTGACGAAAACATCAACAGCATAAACAACATTCGGGTTACCATTAAAAAATAATTACGACACTTTGGCGCCAGTTAAGTACCCGGTGCGTATATGACATCGGCGTCAAAAAAAAATCGCGCCAGTATGGGCGTATATGACATCTGTGCCGACAATTTAATATAAAAATAGCTATTTACCCATTTTTATAAAGAAACAGAAGTAATTTTTGCACAGATGTCATATACGCATGGGGGTTGGCGTGATTTTTCTATGACGCCAATTTGGCAGAAATCTCGCTTTCGAATACCAGTTACTTATATATTTTTCAATTATTTGCTATCATTTTGAAAAGGAAATAACTATAAATAAATAAAAGTTTGAATAATAACTATAGAATAAAGCAGTTTATATAATTAAAAAACAGAAAATAAAAGTAAATAAACAATTTATTAATAAATAAAAAACAATAGCCAGGTTACCATAGCAGGCAAAATAACACCATTTTGACGCCAGTTAGGTATCCCGGTTCATATCTGAAATCTGTGCCGTAATTTGTATATAAAAAAATTATATATACACTGCTCAAAACAATTAAAGGATATTTGAAGTTTTATATAAAATAAAGATATAAACGAAATTTTTTTGCCGAAAATAGAAGAAGAGAATCACAAATGCAAATTTTTCTGGTTTTCAAACTGTGGAGTATGCAAATTTTGAGTTCGACGTCAAAAACGTCGCTTCAGCGGCAGCGAGTGAAATTTGACTTTCAACTGGATAAAAGAGAATGAAGACAAGGATGATCGGCATTCAGTAACTGCTTTGTTTCGATGAGTACGATGTCTCAGCGAAGTCATTTGACAGATTCAGAAGCTTTGAGAATTGTTGGTAGGTTAGAAGGGGGCCAAACTCAAGCCGAAGTAGCGCAAGCCATTGGAGTGTCACAAAGTGTCATTTCCAGGATCTGGAACCGTTTTTTGGAGAGTGGATGTGCAGGCCGAAGACCAGGGCAAGGTCGTAGACGGGCAACAACGCCCAATGAAGATCGGTATTTAGCGTTAACAGCTCGGAGACACCGAACCATGAACGCTACTCTTCTCCAACAACACCTTCGCTCGGCTACAGGCACCACGATTTCAACTCAGACTGTCCGAAACCGGCTCCATGCTGTAGGTCTGTATGCTCGCCGACCGATGGTATGTGTTACATTAATATCAAGGCATCGTCGCGACCGCAGGGAGTGGGCAACCGAGCATGTCAACTGGAGGAGAAATGAATGGAGCAATATTCTGTTTTCTGACGAGTCCCGTTTTTCTGTGCATCCGGATAATAGGCGTATTTTCATCTGGAGGGACCGTGGCAATAGGAATAATCCTGCGTTCGTGCACGAAAGTGTCAGATTTGGCGGTGGAGGAGTGTTGGTGTATGGTGGCATCTCCATTGACGGGCGCACAGACCTCTACATCATTCGAGATGGAGCTCTGACTGGTCGCCGATATAGGGATGAGATCCTCAGACCTATTGTAGTCCCTTACGCTGCAGCAATCGGAGATAACTTCATTTTAATGGACGATAACTGCAGGCCACATCGTGCAAAGCTGGTGGAGGATTTCCTTTTCGAGGAAGAAATCTTTCGAATGGAATGGCCAGCGTGTTCTCCAGACATGAATCCAATCGAGCACGTTTGGGACGCTCTAGGAAGACGAGTTTCTGGCCGCCAACAACCCCCACAAACTCTCCAAGAACTGGAAAGAGCTCTTCTGGAAGAGTGGGGCAGAATACCCCAACTCGTCATTAATAGCCTCATTGAGTCCATGCCTCAAAGGTGTTCAACGTTGCTGGCCGCCCGTGGAAACCATACCCCCTACTGAAAATGATTTTCTTTGAAGAAAACACCTTTTCTTCTCATATGCACAAATTGTGTTTTTTTTCCTTTAGTACACAAATGCGCAATAAAATGCATTTTTTTCTGCCAAACATGTGTAATTTATTCTCATATAACCTACTATGTCTGTCGACCATGTATCAATCAGCTAAACAGTGTACCAGATACAAAATCCACCTAAAACTGCAATATCCTTCAATTGTTTTGAGCAGTGTATTTAGAAACGATTTTTTATGCATATAAGTGCATATATAAACAAAGATAAAAGTTCATTAGATTTGTTTTCATAGCTGTTTATATATTTTCGCAACATATCTCACTTTCTGATGCCCGAATCGCGCCAAGCTTTTTTTAAAAATGCGCTATAATGGAAAAGTACTTAAATAAATAATTAACAGAAATAACAAATTATACAAACTAAAACTTTTTATTTCGAGATCAAAGCATTGTTTTTAATTTCGATTAAAAATACATATATTCTTGGATAACTTCAATTGAAATTAGTTTCACAGCTTAATATCTCATTCCGTAAACCTAAACAAACACAAGTGATTCATTCATCGTGAAACGTCAAAAATATTAAATCTTTGAGGTAATCATTAACAAAGTAAGTTCTCCAACAATCAATGGGCAATATTCTAATGACGTCATAGTAGGTAAAATGGTGGCGGTATCGTTTGTTTATGGTTTGTACTCACAAAGATTTAATTTTGCAATGTCTCTTAGTTACATTATTTTATTGTCATATTTATGATCTCAGAACAAAAGCCTATTTTTTCATTATTTAGTTATTAAAGACGGAAAAAATTCATAAATGCATGATTTGAAAATTTTAAATAATTTTCTTTCTTAATACTAAAAAATAACATCGGGAAGTAACAGCGGGTTTAAGTTAAATAAGTTTAACTGTTTATTCTGTTGTAATATTCAAAATAACTGTATTTATTAGATTTCAGTACTCAACATCAGGGCCCGATTAAACTTTGAAGTTAGAGGAATTACAATGTCATTTTAGGACCTTCCTTTTGGAGAAGCTTTTCTAAATTTCCATATATACATGGAAAATCTTCAGTGTTAGAAATATTACTCCTAGGACTGACATAACACGAGAACGGCCTGCAATTTTACACAAGTTTTTGAAAGCTACTTTATATCAGAAATTTTACTAAAAACTGGTTACTTTTTTGTTATAGCGGTCCACACTATTAGGATTATGACAAGTTGCAGCCAATTTCACCAACGACGTAACCAAGATCGTGAAGCACACACATATAATACCATATAATACCATTTCATGAAATCGTATACGATAATTTAATAGTTTTTAACCTTACTTCAAATGTGTTATTTATTTATTTTTAAGGCTCAACAATCTAAATTGTCCAAAATATGAATTTAAAAAAATGTAAACAAAGATTAAATAGACATGACCGCAAAAAGCTTCATATCTGCATAACACTTGGAACCAAACTGTGCAGATTAGTGGTCTTCTACTGTACACAGTTTTTCATAAATGTGTTTCGTTCTTAAAATGTGTTATTTTCATCGATCACTGCGGAACAAGCTAGAAAACTCATATTCTTGCACATGAGTTGTATATATCTTTATATCTAAATTTCCGTCATTTTTGACGGGCTACCTTTCTAGTATACAAATAAAACTGTGCATCGAATTTTATATATTTGAATACAAAGGTAAGAAAAAAAATGTTTTTTTAATTTTACGAAATGTTCAGCATTTTTGCATCATATTTCTGCAATTAATTACGTTGAATATTTCTAATTATATTTAGTTTCGAAAAACGATGCACAGCTTTATGACATATTCAATATCTTAATGAATATTTCGAAATTCACTTACTATGATGTTTAAGATGTACTCATTATCCTTCCTAATCTACATATCTGTTTTTAGAAGCTATGAATTTTGATATGAAAATTTATAAATATCTTAAATAATCATTTACTCGTTTATCATTGTCTTCACAAGTTGCATTTTGATAGCATAAAACAAAGGATCCCATATGATTTGGCATCAAAGGAAGCAACATATTATATTTTTAATTAAAGCCGAAAAAATTAAATGATCGTAAAATGCATACAAATTCTTATCAAGAGTATAAAAATTATGAAATAATTTTACTAATTAAAGGGATATTGTTATGATAATCAAATATCTCTGCCTTTTATTTCCCCATTATTTAAAACGTGAAAAATTACTACTTTGTACAAATAATTTGTCGCAATTATTTGGTATTTTAAAGACTCGTGATATTGCAAATTATTAATTAAATAAAAAGTAATTCTCTTCTAAAGGATCTCAGTTTTAGAATTTTTTTTTTCATAATAACAGAAAAGAGATAAATAAATAAATAAAATTCCAAACTCTTATCGTTTCATAAACAAACACCCTTTTTCAATTAATATCAAGTAACGTTGATATTTTTTTCTTTTTTGACTACGAGACAAATTAATTAAATTCCACATTTTTCGGCGGAAACAACAAAAGTGCAATTTATTTAACACAGAAATCTAACGTTCTTCCTCGTCGAAAGATATGTTCATCATTATAGATAATTAAGCAAAAGTTGTAATTATAAGGAAGGCATCATTACAGCTGATTGAGAAAGAGAAGTAAAAAAAAGGAAAACTTCTGCGATGGAAAAAATCCAACGCTTATCAGAATGACGAAATTAAATTTGTTAGCGTAAGACCCATTTATCAACTGTAACTATAAACTACTTTATAGGCACTCACTAAACGAAATTCAGGGTAAACGGTGGGGGAGGGGGTGAAGATTTTGGAACAGATGTGCCAGTAGTCCGATGCCAAGGATCTGGGGGATTTCTCTAAATTGAGCATGTAAGTATGGAATAAACTAAACTAAGAATTTTTGGTCCTTATCTGTTTATCCCGTCAACCAATTTCGCGAAATTACACAAATTAAGTTATATTCGTCTACGTTTCTTGACTAATAATAAAGAACATTATGTTCCTTATAGTTTTGCGTTATCATTGATATTTATTGTGTCCCTTACTAAATTCGATTATTAGATTTATAATACTTGCATTTTATTCACAAATGCAATATCTTAACAATATTTGTTTGTTTATGGTTTAATTTAATAATTCTACTTTTAAATAAGTAAACTATTAGTATTCTTTTGTCCGAAATCATTTAAATAAATCAAATTTTATATTTGGTATGTCGCTACGCCATAAGTGAACGTCATTATTAAAGCAGCCTATTCTTTAGTGATTTTTTTTTTAGTTAAATTCGTTAATTTTCCTATTTTAAAATTTTAGAATTGCAACATTCTTCCATTTGTATGATTTGGCAAATAGTTTGGCAATTTCGGAAAACGTCTGCGATGGAAAAAATCCAACGCTTATCAGAATGTCAAAATTAAATTTGTTAGCGTCAGATCCACTTATCAACTAGTAGGCCAAGGATCTAGAGCAAGGATGGCGAACCTATGGCACGCGTGCCAGACTTGGCATGTAAGACAATTTCTCTGGCACTCGAAAAAATAAAACAATGGGATTATTTTTGCATGAATTAACGCATCAAAAGAATTTTCTTTTCTTGTGATGTTATGCAGTTTGCCTTTCCATAAGATTTTATATAAAGCCGTATTTTCCAACTTAATTTTTTTACAGTCACTGGAGTAAGATCGCAAATGGATCCAATTTATATGCATATATAAAAAACTATCAAAATATGAATCAGGTATAAAGCATTCTCCATCGAACATACAACAACAAAAATCTCATCAATAATTTATTGATACATTGTTTAATGCAACTTGGATAATTATGACTAGATGTTGCATTAATTAATAAGGTAAAAAAATTCTAAAATAAAATTTCTTATTTTTATTTCCTTATTACAGTAAAAGTATAAAATTTTTAATGCATAGAAGCAACGGATTCTTTAGCTAGTGTTTTGTATAAACATCGTACGTTGCAAAATTATTTTATATCAAAATGTGACACGTTACACAGTTGATAGATATTGTTGGTTGACTTTTTGTCACGTGCACGTAAAAAGGTTCGTCGATTCTGATCTAGGGGATTTCTCTAAACTGAGAATGTAAGCATGGAATAAACTAAACTAGGAATTTTTTATACTTACTTGATTATCCCGTCGACCATTTTCGCCAAATTATACAAATTGCTAAACTATTTGCCAAATTATGCAAATGGAAGAATGTTGCCACTCTAAAGTTTTAAGATAGGAAAATAAATGAGTTCAAATTTAAAAGAATAGGATTGCTTTAATGATAACATTCACTTATGGCGTAGCGACATACCAAATATATAAATTTATTTATTTAGATGATTTCGGACTAAAGAATACTAATAGTTTACTTATTTAAACGCAGAATTATTAAATTAAACCATAAACAAACAAATATGTTTAAGATATTGCATTTGTGAATAAAATGTAAGTATTTTAAATGTAATAATCGAATTTATTAAAGGACACAATAAATATCAATGATAACGCAAAATTGTACGGAACCTAATTCTCTTTATTTATAGTAAAAAAAAAAGTTGACGGACATAACTATAAAATGTATGTAAACATTAGAAATTAGGTTGCTTAAAGCCAAAAAAAGAATAAAAAAGCATTAAAAAAATGCAATTTAACAAATTACAACGACCCTTTGGAAAATGATTTTTTCAAAGACTAAAATTTAAGACCTAAAAAATCGCACGGAGTTGATCATACATTACGTACGCCATGGATTAAGGGCCATTATTTTGAAATTCATAAAAAAAGTGATATTTTGATAGTTGTATTTTTTGATTTGCTTGATATTTTTTTTATGTTGAAGTAGATCACATTTAATGAATAATGTGCAATTTTGAAACCCTGAAAAAATTTTCCCTTCCCTGTAGAATATGTCAAAGTTCAAGGTTGTGACCGTCATTTTTCATGAAAAGTGAAATGCGAGTATGTTTGCTGTGCTAAAGCTTTGGAAAGCAACGACATTCCAAAATTCTTTTGTGATGAAATATTAGTATAACACTACCTGCTTAGTAAACTGATAATATTCGTTTCCATGGGGCATTGTAATTTTACATTGTTATGTTGCCTCAAAATGCAATGAAAATGACGTTTTTGTTCGTTTTCCGCTGGTATTTTATTATTTAAGCAATAGTACCACAAACTTTTTCTTATAGAATACCGAAGTGTACTACTAGGGCAATCTAAATAATATAATACCTTACCGGGATATTGCTGCTGTTAGCAGAAATAGTCTGTTAAATATTCAAAAGTTTCAAAATCGGCAACATTTCAATTAGCGTTTTCTCAAAAAAGCGTCATGGTTCAATAAAGCAAAATGTATCACGTAGTAGTTGAAAATATGTGCAAACACATGAAAAAGAAAAAAAAGTGGGGCCTCGTTATATTTTTAGAAAAAAAAAATAACAAAATTTACAAAAATTCACAGTCAAAATATACTATTTAAATTTCCCTTTTTTCCATTTAGAACAAGGAAGGGGAAAGAATAAGGGATATTTCATTTTCTCATAGGGAAAATAAAATAGCTAGCAGAAAGAGAAACGGGATGTTTCGTTTTCTGATAGGGAAAAAGTATGATAAATGACAGCCTTTTTTGTGATTTTTGACATTTTTTTTTCTAAAAATATGACGAGGCCCCACTTTTTTTTCTTTTCCATGTGTTTGTACATACTTCCAACTACTACGTGATATATTTTGTTTTATTGAACCGTGACGCTGTTTTGAGAAAAGACTAATTGAAATGCTGCCTATTTTGAAATTTTTGAATATTTAACAGACTATTCCTGCTAACAGCAGCAATATTCTGGTAAAGTTTTATATTATTTAGCTTGTCCTAGTAGTACACTTTGATATTCTATAAGAAAAAGTTTGGGGTACTATTGCTTAAATAAGAAAATACGCGCGGAAAACGGATAAAAACGTCATTTTCATTGCATTTTAAGGCAACATAACAATGTAAAATAACAATGCCCCATGGAAACGAATACAGTTTACTAAGCAGGTAGTGTTAAACTAACATATCACCACAAAAGAATTTTGGGATGTCGTTGCTTTCCCAAGCTTTAGCGCTGCAAACATACTCGCATTTCACTTTTCATGAAAAATGGCGGTCACAACCTTGAATTTTGACATTTTTTACAGTGAAGGCAAAATTTTTTCAGGGCTTCAAAATTGCACATTATTCATTAAATGTGATCTACTTTCACATAAAAAAATATCAAGCAAATCAAAAAATACAACTATCACACTTTGTCTGATTTTCAAAATAATGGCTCTTAAACATTAATATTCCTGGACCAATTTTAAATGAAATTTCATTCTCAAACTTCTAAACATCCCACAATATTACTTTTTACACCGTCGTATATAGAAAAAAATGTACTTTTAAATGCAATTTGTTTGAAAGCTGTTTCTGAGTTGTTAATTTTTTTCGAGACTACTTGACTCTGTTTAACTCTATTCTGTACTTGAACTGAGACTACTTGTTTCTGAGTTATTAATTTTTTTTTGTAGTTTTTATTACTTTTTTATTACTTTTTTGTCATAGTGGCAACATAAGTATCCATCTCTGTTGAAAGTACAGGGAAAATACAGATTACTGTATAGACCAATCAGAAAACGAATAAAATGTGGATTCAACCAATAAAATGCTTCAGATATGTTTTTGATTTCCTACCCTGACAGAGGACAATAACCATTTTTCCAAATGGTTAAAAAATTACAGAAACTTTATATAACGAAAGAACAAAGAAATTAGTAAAGCATTAATGAAAGAACAAATAAAACGTCCAATTAAAAAGTCTTGATGACGTAAAAAACCCGTGTAACATGTTTAATGTCAAGTGAATGTGGCATTTACGATCATCCATTATTGTCATTTAATATTACACTTTGGTGACAGTTTTTTGTTCGAAGTGATAATCAAGTAGTACCGAATTTTTTGTCCGACAACCAACGTGCAAGACAATTTTGAAACATATCAACATAAAAAACAATACTGAAATGTAAAAAATGAGACATATTAAAACTATCTTCAAAGCTTCAAATATCTATTTTTCAAAAGGAAAATTTGAAACAGTGTGTTCATGAATAAACACCCTATTCATTTAATATAAAGTAACTGTGCTATATTTTCTCTTTTAACCCAGAAACAAAGTAAAATCCAATTATTTTTTGGTGGAAACAACAAAAACATGATTTAATTCAGAAAAGTAAAGTTCTACCCCGTCGAAAAAGACGTACATCATTATAGCTAATTAAGCAAAAGTTAAAATTATAAAGAAAATCTCAGTATAGTTGATCGAGTACCAGAAAAGAAAAGAAAACTTTTACAATGGAAAAAATCAATGCCTATCAGAAATATCAAATTTGATTTCAGTGCATAACATACATTTATCAACTGTAACTGTATTGTAATATAACTGTAACTATACTGCAACAACTGTAACTATAACTTGAAGTGAATATTTTGTAATAGTGGACCTGTAATCTGCTGCCATGGCTGAGTTATTTTAAATGGAGAATTAAAGCATGAAATGAACTATCTAAGAACTTTTCGTCAAAACCCCTTCGTCAAGACAATTTTTTTAATATTTCATTACAAAAAGCAATGCAAAAATGTAACAAATTTGAATCATTAAAAAACTAAAAATTAAACGACCGATTAAAAAAAAAAAGTTACAACTGAAAGTAGTTTATTCACTCTTTCAACAAAGGGGCTCCATCCTTTTGAACCCCCGCACACATTTAACCCCTTCGGTCCCTGGGTCCCCATATGGGGACCTCTATTCTTTTCCTTATAAAAACTAAAATGTCCGATTTTTTTACATTTTGACATCACTTCTTAATAGCTGAATATTTTTTGCGTTCAAAGCAAACGAATAAATGGCAGAATCTAAGCTGATTTCCACATAAAATAAATGTTTTGTTCATCTCAGTTCGCAAAATGCCTAAAAATGCCCAAAGGACTGTATGACCAAGAAAGTGAGAAATTTTCATAAGTATTTAACTAAATCCTTTTCAATAAAAAATTTTGAGGATTTGTAGATTATTTACTTATGTAAAGCTCTTAAATTTGTAATTGCGTTAATTTAGGTTAATGATTATTAAAATAATGTTTTTATGGAGGTTTGTAGTTTTAGATCCATATTTTAGACCCTAAATTACTAAGCGCTTAAAAGATCAATTTTAGAAAAGATACTTTTTTGTCACTTACGATGTCATTTTGTTTGGAAAAAAACCAATGAATAAGCTTTTGTATTATTATTTTAGCTTCGGAACTGAAGAGGTTAAGACAATTTGTAAACACATAAATGTAAAAAGAAAGTCAAAATGGCAAAATGTTTTAAATGAGGGGTAAAAATGTTGTAAAAATGAGGAGTTCATAGGAGCAATTTGATGCCCCCCCCCCCCCCCCCCTTTCGACGAAACTTTTTTTTTTATCTTATTGTTTAATTACTTTAAGTCCATTGAGAATTTTTTTCGTATTCACCAGAAAAAAAAAAAAAAGAAATTTAGTTAATTATATTTTAAAGATCCTGAAGGGGAGGAGGCAGTTCTTCCTCCCTCTCTTCTTTCCGCCGCCTAAGCTATCACCAGTTCCTCAACATTAGGCGATAAAATGGATTTTAAAATCTCCTAAACTTAAAATTTCTTCTCTCAGAAGAATGAGAGCCTGGCTTCCAAAACTGGCACTGCCGATGGTGCTATTGACCCGGAGCCAAGGGCAAAGTGCCAAGGAAATATCCTTATTCCTTTTTCCATGTTACTGTTTTCTTAATAGAAGGGTCTGGACACGCAACATCGATCTCAGAGCCGCAGCCCATTATGCATCTCAGCGTTCGATTAGAGCCACACTTGTGTGACCTAGAAATCACAAGCACGTGCATAAATCACGAGCTGGTTTAAGGAATGCAGATTTTGCCGAAAAAATGCGTGACTTTTTAATGCTTTAACGTTAGTGTTATACCATGTTATTAATTGCGTCGACTTAGAAAAAAAGTATTGTTAAAAAAAGATAAAATAAATGCTTATCTAAAAAAAACTGAAGATTTATTCTTGTTTTGTACTGTTAACAAAATTAATGCAGCGCTGAAAAAAAGTTCAGGACCACCAACAAAAACAGTAAAAGTCTTACTTTAATGAAAAAATGTCATTGCAAAATTATACACATAGAGGTATGCAAGTTTTCTTATTTGTTTTAAATCACAGTGATATGTTCTAAAAAATAAACAACATTTAATCTCTACCTAACCCAACTTGGTGGAGGAAAGGTTTAGGACCATTATACAAGATGTCCGGGCTAAACGTATCCAGAAGTTGTGGCTTATTTTTACGGAACTACCCATTAGAATTTTCAAAAAAAAAAAAAAAATATTTAAATAAAAATAGCATCTCACAAAGTTTTATTATCAATAGACTTCGATGTGTACAGCTTTGGTAGCGCGACAAACGTCTAAACGGTAATCCAATGGATGATATTCCATCTTCGTTTTGATCACGTGATCAAGGTAAAAATGTCTACCGTAAAGAAGGGAAGGCTCCGCAGACGGGTAATGTAAATCCCCGTTAGCTAATGAAACAGTTCATAAGGCAAAGCAGTAGCATCTTCCCTTCTTATCAGTTAGAAGTTCCTTGGGTAAATTACCGGTATCACGTGACTTTTTTCAGCCTCGAACCCATATTTGGAATATCCTCCATTCTCCCTAAATGTTTCATAGCATATCAAGAGTTATTAGACAAATTGCTTCTATGATACGGGTTTTCCACTCATCCACAGTGTCAGTTATTTGTTTTGTTCGATGTTTTAAAATCCCAATCCACGGAGGTGAAGTCTATTCTAATGGGTAGTTCTTTAACAATAAGCCATAACTTTTGGGTACTTATAACCCGGGCACCCTTTATTTAATATTTAAATTACACATGTAAAATATTTTTACATGAATTTTCAGTACTTAGTTTGTTTCCCTTTAACATGGATGACTTCCAAAAGACACTTTGTGTAGGATTTCACCCGGTTTTTGAATCTGAAAATGGATATTTGTTTCCATGTTTCAAAATAGCTGCTTTCAAATCAGCAATCGAATCAAACTAATTTCTGTTGGCATAAACTTCACGAAACAAGATTCTCCTAAGTTTACTATGTGATTTATGTCAGGACGTTTAGCTGAAAAGTCCAAAGTTTTATGTTGTTTTCAGCTAACCAATTTAAAGTTGACACAAACTTTTGAGTAGAAGCGTTATCTTGAAGCAACGCGAAATTTTAGCTCATAGGTTCAGCTTAAAGTGGAACAAAATTATCACCAAAATTCTACTATATAAAAATGAAAATTTGTCTATCTGTCTGTAATTCTATACAAATCCACAGTTTGGAAGCCAGAATTGTGAAATGTTACGTACGTGTGTATTAATACACGGCCGAGGCAACTAAATAATCCGGAATCGAAATAATTTATAGTTAATTTTTAATTAATAAAAAATCACCAATTTAACAGCAATTTCCTATCAAATTGAAACATTTTTCGTTATAGTAGTTGCCAAGAATTAAAAATTCACAATAAAATTATTACCACAACAAATTATTATATTAATTATTATAATTATTATATCTATTGCAAGATTTCCGCGTGAAAATAGTTTGATGAATTTTTTAAAAAATTAATATTACGTCATGATATTTTTATTGCAAGATTTCCACGTGAAAAATGAAAATGAAATAAATAGTGTGAAGAGTTTTTTAAAAAAGGGAATATTATGTCATAACTTTTTTACCGAAAGATTTCCATGTGGAAAATGAAATAAATAGTTTGGCGAATTTAAAAAATAATGAATATTACGTCATGTTGGATATATAATGGACGTCAGCAGGTAAATTATAACATCATATGAGTTGGAAAAAAGTATTGAAACAGGATAGAAACCCAATTATGGAAATAGTGGCATATTTTAACATTTTGAGGTTCTCTGAATTTCTTTTCGCTATTTTTAAATCTATTCCATATATATACGTGTCTGTATGCATGCATATTAGAATTTACACAAAGTTTTAGGTCCCTAAAGCTCATTCTTAGTGAAGAACGGAAATAAAGATGGCTTTATAGTTTTCTTTTATTGTTTATTTTATACTATATGTTTAATTTTGAAATGAAGTTTTCAAAACAAACATTCTTAAAATTCCGGGCAACGCCGGTTGCTTTAGCTAGTATCTTGATAATCAAAGGTGTTCATCTCCATGTTGGTGAAAACCAAATTTGTTTTTTCTTTTGCATGAAAGCCTGCCCAAATCATCCCTGAGCCACCACCTTGTATACGTTTTGAAAGCAAATATGGCTCACTTCATAAATCACACCAGTAATACCTTAAACCGTCTGATTCATGAAGGGGAATTTTTCTTTAGTGGTGGAAACCAATTTTCGCCATAGATTGAATTTTAAGACATTGGAGGATGCGAATTTTAGCCTTGATTCAATGTGATGTTTTTGTAGTTTTGGCATGATTTTGAATTTAGCATATTTTAAGCCTTCGGCACTTTTTAACACATTTCTAATTGTTCTGTATATTACTGAGAGTTCTAGAATCGATTTTATAGTAGAAAAAAAGGCACAATCTTGAACTACCATTTCAATAATGTTCCGTTTATAGCAGGCTGAGAGTTTTGATGGACGTCCGCTTCTTTTATTTCTATCATAGTTCATTGGATCATAAAGAAAATTATACACAACAATTTTAAACTTATTTATTTATTGAGCAATTTGCCTTTCACGCAGCTCGCAATCCGAAATAGCACTGATTTTATCATTTTCTTCTTGAGTCAATGATTTTCCGCGACCCATGCTCAAAGCAACAGTTGCATATCTTAAAACTTCAAATCTAGCGACTTCTAACTTATCAAAATACATGAGTCCTGCATAAAATATCACAGTCATGACGTCATTTCCTTATGCTAGAATTAAAAGAAACTACTGGTTCTAAACTTATTTCCATTTGTTAATATTACAAGATATTTACAGTTGTAGATAAAGATAATTTTTTACATTTACAATTGAATTAAATTCACATATTATATCAGATGTATGGTTTAAATTCAAGATATATAACTCTTTTCGGAATTTTATTCTGAACAAGAAAATTAGTATGCGAAAATTAGCATGCTTAAACCATGTGTGCCTGAATTTTTGTTTTTTCAAATTTGTTAGTAAAATCACCTTAAAAGGTTGCAAAATGAACTGGAAAAAAAAACCGCTACAAAATGTTTGTATTTATTTGATAGAATGTAAACTTACTGAATATGGTAATATGCATAATATTTATAATAATATTATATGCATAATTATATGTTTTGTCAAAATTTATATAAAATAAACTTTTAAATTGTATATTATATACTATAATTAGTATTTTTATGAACTAATAAAAATTACATTTATTTCTTTAGATAGACTAATAACACTACAAGTTTTATTAATAATAAAATAAGAATAATTGTATTTGAGGCATTTGAAGTCCATCGAAGTGGAGATTGCTTTGGGGCCTATAGCTCCCAGCACTATCTTCATGAAAAATTTATTACTGTAAACAGTATTGTAACGATCAAAGAATTCTTAATTCTATCCCGCCTCGTAAGTTGCGAAAACAGCACTTTCTCATGAATCGCAGTCTCGTTTCCGGAAATTCACTGGCCTCTCTATATATCGGAGAAGGTTTTCGATATGCGGAAAGAAACCGAAGATGCTATGTGGCAAGACTTGGAGAGAACGAGCGGACATGTGATGAGATGGAAACCGTTTTTTAGAGTAGTGGTGGATTAGATATGGTATGAAGTGTGTTGTAATATTGTAATGTTCATGTTGAGGGTGATATATTTTAAAATGTGTGAAAGATTTTTAAATTGTAAATGTGTAATGCTGAATAAAGTTTTTGGATGTTAATCGTCGGCACTAAGGGCTTTACACGGGAACTAAACTGTGACGTTACAGTATGAACTATAAATCGTTATCAATGCCATTTATACCACTAATCTTTGAAACTAAAAGATAATTATCTAAATCAGTCGGTATGATTTGTTTGGTGGGGCACAGAGTGAACGACAATAGCTCCATCACTAGTGAAAATTGATCTGTGCTATAGAAGAGAATAACCTTATTGTATTTTAGGGCTTTTCTTTATTGCCTAAGATTTCTCGTATACGGTATTGTTATACAATCTATTACTACGAAAACATTTGAAAAAGATAAAGATATAGTTCACCAGATGAATGATGCTTAAATACTACGTACATGGAATGTCCAGGAAGTAATGCAATTGACCAATAAAAAAGTGCAAAATGTACTGGAACAAAACAGTTTATTGCACACTAAATTATAAACTTTGGACTATTTTTCAGTATAATTGCCACATCTGTTGAGGCATTCATCTTAACGATGTACTATAGTTTGTGTCTCGATACTGAAGAGCAATGCTGCCTTTGATACTATACAAGAGGTAATAGATTGTCCGAAAATATCGTCAACCTGAAATATCTGGCTATCAAGAAAAGTTTTCGGATGCAATAAAAGTCCTTCTCTTCCACAGCACGAATCGATATTCAGAAAAGATGGAGATATTTTAGTCCACTACGTTCCTCTTCAGGCAGATTGTTCTAAACTTTGATGAACCGTCTCACACAACTTCATAACACTGAATAACGCATGATTTGTTCACTACACGTGTTGCAAATTTGATGTTGCATTTCAGTTGTTGGGATATTCTGATGTACTCAAAAACCCTATGATTAAGCATTCTTTGCACGTGATGGGCGTTTCAGTTTTCATGGACATTGCCGAAACTCACTATCAAATCTCTATATTGCAGACTTCTGTATTACTGGCGTTTTTCATTTGCTAATAGATCCAATTGCTTGGTCCGCATACGCACTTTCACATTTAGAGAACGGCTGTACGGTAAATTGCAAGAATATGGAGGACTAAATAGACCTTGAAATCTGTTAAAATTTAAATCCAAAAATACAAACGTGACAAGCAAAGCAACCTGTAAAATAAGGGCAAAGCTTTTACAAAATTTCTTTATATACACTGCTCAAAACAATTAAACGATATTGCAGTTTTAGGTGGATTTTGTATCTGGTGTTTAGCTGATTGATACATGGTCGACAGACATAGTAGGTTATATGAGAATAAATTACACATGTTTGGCAGAAAAAAATGCATTTTATTGCGCATTTGTGTACTAAAGGAAAAAAACACAATTTGTGCATATGAAAAAAAAAAGAATAAGAAAAGGTGTTTTCTTCAAAGAAAATCATTTTCAGTAGGGGGTATGGTTTCCACGGGCGGCCAGCAACGTTGAACACCTTTGAGGCATGGACTCAATGAGGCTATTAATGACGAGTTGGGGTATTCTGCCCCACTCTTCCAGAAGAGCTCTTTCCAGTTCTTGGAGAGTTTGTGGGGGTTGTTGGCGGCCAGAAACTCGTCTTCCTAGAGCGTCCCAAACGTGCTCGATTGGATTCATGTCTGGAGAACACGCTGGCCATTCCATTCGAACGATTCCTTCCTCGAAAAGGAAATCCTCCACCAGGTTTGCACGATGTGGCCTGCAGTTATCGTCCATTAAAATGAAGTTATCTCCGATTGCTGCAGCGTAAGGGACTACAATAGGTCTGAGGATCTCATCCCTATATCGGCGACCAGTCAGAGCTCCATCTCGAATGATGTAGAGGTCAGTGCGCCCGTCAATGGAGATGCCACCATACACCAACACTCCTCCACCGCCAAATCTGACACTTTCGTGCACGAATGCAGGATTATTCCTACTGCCACGGTCCCTCCAGATAAAAATACGCCTATTATCCGGATGCACAGAAAAATGGGACTCGTCAGAAAACAGAATATTGCTCCATTCATTTCTCCTCCAGTTGACATGCTCGGTTGCCCACTCCCTGCGGTCGCGACGATGCCTTGATGTTAATCTAACACATACCATCGGTCGGCGAGCATACAGACCTACAGCATGGAGCCGGTTTCGGACAGTCTGAGTTGAAATCGTGGTGCCTGTAGCCGAGCGAAGGTGTTGTTGGAGAAGAGTAGCGTTCATGGTTCGGTGTCTCCGAGCTATTAACGCTAAATACCGATCTTCATTGGGCGTTGTTGCCCGTCTACGACCTTGCCCTGGTCTTCGGCCTGCACATCCACTCTCCAAAAAACGGTTCCAGATCCTGGAAATGACACTTTGCGACACTCCAATGGCTTGCGCTACTTCGGCTTGAGTTTGGCCCCCTTCTAACCTACCAACAATTCTCAAAGCTTCCGAATCTGTCAAATGACTTCGCTGAGACATCGTACTCATCGAAACAAAGCAATCACTGAATGCCGATCATCCTTGTCTTCATTCTCTTTTATCCAGTTGAAAGTCAAATTTCATTTGCTGCCGCTGAAGCGACATTTTTGACGTCGAACTCAAAATTTGCATACTCCACAGTTTGAAAACCAGAAAAAAATTTGCATTTGTGATTCTCTTCTTCTATTTTCGGCAAAAAAAATTTCGTTTATATCTTTATTTTATATAAAACTTCAAATATCCTTTAATTGTTTTGAGCAGTGTAGATTAGCTTCATGATAGGTGTGATCGTTTGTTCTGGTATCAAACAGTCATTGGAATTTTTTAAGGATTATTCATAAAGTGTGCTTATAATAACAACGAAAGTATTACCAAAGTATCCTCAGATATATTTTACCTTTACAAAATATAAAAACGATGCAGTTAAATAGTTAGCGTACCACTAGTAGTCGGCTCAAGAGTTCCCAAACATAATCAGAAAAACTGAGTTTGGTCTATCCACTTTTAAAAGAACCCTACCTCACATTAAGTAACAACCTTAAGAGGCTACTTCAGTCAAGCGAAAAAACCCGTCATTTGCTAATGCTAATCCTATGCCTACTTTTTCGATTTCGTTTACAGATATTTTTAATGAGGACGCTTTTATTTTTGGAACCGGTTTCGAAAGTGAAAGCATTATTATACAAAAAATCTGCAATCAAAATTGAAAAGTAGAAAACGGCCTTTGTACAGATCGACCTCAACTATTCAATGCAGAAAAAAAATCATTAAAAAATATTGAAATGCTACCAAGATATCTTTAAAAATTTCTTCCATATGATTAGTATTAGCGAGCGGGTCTTTTCGCGTAACTGAAGTATTCCCTTATCCACACGTGTGTAAGCTTAAGTAAGGTCCTATATTAAAAAATAAATCCAAACCTATAGCATTAGCAAAAAAAAAAAAAAAAAAAAGTTTGAAGATGCTCGTGTATTCGTATATAAAGAATTGGTTTGATTTTTAACGGCCAGTTATCTACTCGAGGGATATAGGCCCTCCGTGGGGATCTTTCTAAGGGAACCTAACCAGTATTTACGCAAGGTTTCCCAAGGTTCTTAGAAAACCACGAAAACTCCGAACGGTTAGGCCGATGAGCGCGATTGGTTTCGAACCCAGCACCTCCCGTCTACCAGCTTCAAGAGCAGAACCTCTCAGCCACTGGTGGGGCTTCGTATTTAGAGGCCTAAACTAAATGTTTAAACTAAATAATATCTGTTTATACGCTTTCGAAATTTCTCTCGAAGTAAATGTACCATTATTATGAAAACTGTGTATTTTTTAAACATCAGAAAGTGCCCTTGCCACACTTTAGCGAAAAATCGCACAAATTTTACTCTAAATATACTATGGTGTCAATTTTGCCAAATTGGTCAGTTAGTGTCAAATTCACCTTGTTTTTGGAGATATTTTTCTTTTTGGCGATATTTTAGAAACTTTGGCGGCAGTTTGACAAATGTGCGCGTGCACGCGTATTTCTGAGTATATTTTTATGTACGCACAAGTTAATATAAGTTAGTATAAGTAGTGTACATAACTAAAAAAATGGATTGTTTACATTTCGCCAATTTTTCTGTTTTTAGTTATTGTCTGATAAATACCCATTATGGTGTCAACGTTAATCAGGAAATGTTTTATTTTTACTTAAAATATGCAATATATAGTGAAATACGAGGGTCGATCCAGAAATAAGGTTCTCAAAGAGCTCCAGACGCACGGGAAGATGCGAGGCGACATACGGCAACAGCGCTGTGCGGGGCTGTTCCCGCACTCGCGATTTTCCCGGCCACGCTTCGCTGCGCCGCTCATTCTTGGCTAAGCAGCCGCCCGAGATGGAGGTTCCCATTCTTGATCCCGCCAGGTGCGAGATTCGTTCCGTAAATCGTTTTTGCACGCCAAAGGGACTCCACCCGTGGATATTCATCGTCAGTTGACAGAGGTGTATGGTGAGAAGTGTATATGTCCGTTCAACACGACCGGAAGTGGTGCAGGGAGTTTAGTGCCGGTCAAAAAAAAGTCCAAGACGAAGAACGGAGTGTAAGACCGTCAGTTTCGGAGGCGGTTATCGGGCTTCGCTCCTAGTATTATCCCTTGTTAAAGGAACACTTGGGTGGCCGACGCTTCTGGAGCGACGATGACGTCAAAGAAGAGGTGAAACGCTTTCTCAACGGCTTGGCGCAGGAGTTCTACGATATTGGAATACAGAAATTGGAGCACCGTCTACAAAAATACGTAGAAAAAGATAGCGATTATGTACAGAAACAGAGCAAACTTTCTTCTGTCCAACGATGTAAATTTCTGAGAGAATAAACAATGTTGTCTATTTGTAAATTTGATGGGAACCTTAGTTCTGGATCGACCCTCGTACAAGATTTTTCTTGGACATGTGCTGCATTCCAAGTTCTCATCATAAGTTTTAGGAGAATAAAATTTTATATTTACCTCTGATTCACATGTGACAGTACATTGACCCAGTGAATTCGATAACTACCGTCTACTTAGAAAATTTAACTGGAGATGTTCTTACAATGAACAAGTAATACCCATCCGATCTTTAGGTAGATTTCACAAGAAACATCATCTATTACATTCTCCCCTATGTTAGAATTTCTGAAACATTTTTACAGATCTCCGCCGATCGTGATCTTTAGAACCCAAAACCCTCCTCAGTTCAAAACTTTATGTGTATATATACATAATATATCACTTTCTTATGGACACGATAACTTCCATAATTCTGCACAAATCTCTTCCAAACTGATACATAAAATCAAGGGACAGAAAATCTGGGTAACGTTCATTAATGGGCAAAATCAGACGAAGGGAGTGGAAATGGGGAGGGTTTTTGTGAAAACAGATAAAACCCCATAACTTCTTAATTATGATACATATCGAATCAGTTTAAAGTTATTACTTCTAAGAAAAGTGCCAAAAAATGATGTATGACAGATTTTTGATATCATTAAAAATGGCCTCAAGGGGCAAACAATAGTTTTTTAAGAAGAAAAAAATTCATAGCTTCGCCAAATCTAAAGATATCAAATCCACTTAAATTTATTATAAATATTCTTAATATTATCTACAACTTTTATATTGACACGTTTTTGATATGACCAACTTTTACAACAAAGAAAAATTAAAAACGAAAAAAAAAGGGGGGGGGGGGAGAATGAAGAAAAAATATCATAACTTTGCTAATTTACAACATATCAAATCCTATTATCTACAGCTTTTATATTGACAAATTTTTGATAGGACAAAGTCTTACAAAGGGAGGGGGGGGGGGGCGGATTGTAGAAAAAAAATCATATTATAATGATTCGGATAAAACCAACTCTTGCAGAAAAATAAAATTAAAAACTCTTCAAAAGCGGCCAGATAAAATCGTTAAACTTGGTTTATTTCTAATCTTGATGTTGTGTTTGTTAGTTAAATTAGTCTTTAACATCGAAATCTACCAATCCCTGTAGGCCGCGCCGGCAAGGATTTTTCAAAATTATACTTGCTCCACCAGGAAAAAAATAATTAAAAATGCGATAGTGGTACTAAGCATATATCAAAGTTCTTAAAGCTAAAAAGAAAAAAATAATGTATTGCCAAATATATGGATTCTATCGTTCGATTTCAACCCAATCTGGTATCTGTGGGACATGTTAGTCAAATTAAGTAAACATATGAGTCATCCTCAACACATTTGTAGACCCTCTGTCCAGAAAAACGTGACATAAAATAATTGATGATTATTTGGAAAAAGTCATTAAAAAATGCCATCTGCCGAAATAATGAAAAGAAAAGGAAGTTACATCAATGAGTCAATATTTTAAGTTTAAAATTTAAATCATCCTTGAATATTTTTTGTCCGTAAAAAAATGCCCTTGAATTATTTAAAAAAATGGAATTAGGGACTACAAAAAACTCATAATACAAACTGTATCAGCTTCAACAGCGCTGGGAGAAAGCAATATTGTATATGTAAAAATTCGTTATCCCATATTGGTTTCAGTGTAGCCAGATTGAGAAATGTTTCAATTCAAAATGCCTACCACTTTGTCGACTATCTCTGTTATATTTAATAACAGAATGTTTTTAATTAAATAGAGCGAATATTTTATTCTAAAATAATGTTAGATATTTTAAATGAAAAAAAAATCCACAATCTGGCAACACTGATTGGTTTAGTGGCAAGATGTTCTCACAAATACAGATAACACCCACTTACGTGCCCTGTCCGCAGCTCTACAGCACAGTTGTTAGTGAAATTAAAGGACTTCTTTCTTATTCCAAATGTCATCCATATCAGCATTCTAATTGCGAAAAATATTTTGAAAAAATAAAATCAGCTGTCATTTACTCGATATCGTGTAGCAAATAAGTCTCAGCTCCCAATCCGAAAGGTCCCTCTTGATTTATACATTGTAGTGTGATTTGTGCTTGCCTAGGCGTGTCTATTTCCCCTAAATGTTTGTAACAATAATTCTGAGGCTACCTGCATAGCTACATAAATATTTTAGGACATTTTATGCTACAAACGACAATATAAGAACAATTTTTGTAGCTAATACATTTAAAAGTTTCTTTGCTTAATTTTTTTCCTTGTTTTATTGCTAAACTAGCTGAACGTCGTGTGTTGCCCAGTCCCGTGATGAATGACACTTAAATGAACTTCAAATTTATATGATTTTATATCTTTAACTCCATTTTACCTGAACTTATATTTTTAATTAAAAAAATATTGGATTGAAATGATATGCTATTTGGAATTTTATGTTTTGCGTAATTTGATTTTTTAGTCTGTGCGTCCTAAAGCGAGCGAAACAGTGACGACGCACTCAGGTTTTTACTGATATCGTCAAAAGTTTCACAAATTTTATTTTGTAAAAAAATATTTCTACCCGTCCGAATGTTTAAAAAAATTTGTTAGGTGATATAAATCTGGTCTATTCAGATGCTCTAAAATGATTGTATTAAAATACGGACATTTAGTGACTTTTAGCGCAAAAAATATCATATCCGTCAGGCGCGAAGTGGCCTAAGATTGCCGATGTATTTGAAAGGGTTAAAATTCATATTTTTAAAAACCGATTACATCATCATTTAGAAGAAAGTTTCAGCTTTAAAAACATATTTGTTTATTTGTCAGTACCTGTAACATTGTGCCCTAGAGGAACATTGCAATAAGGGTAAAAAATGATTTTCGGAAAAACGACTCTTTTTGAAGTTTTTTTCAAGGGGTTACCTGCGATATTTATTTTAATTGATTACAAAATTTCAGATGTCAGATTACGATTTTTCAGAATATGGCTTCACTTTTGAACTTTAGTAAGCTGTTTGGCTGATGTAAGTTAATAACTAATGACAAAATGCTTCCCAAAATTCCTTCTTTCCTAACTTCCTGCCAATCCGTAAATAAAGCTTTAACGCGTGCACCAGCGCTTTTACCCTCACGCAAAGACCGAGATGTGCTTTTAATGAGAGTGAGTTGCGATTTTTAATTAATAACTCAACTAATAATTAGAAATTTAAAATTCTGAGTCTCAGGTGCACCAGGAGACACTTTGAGCTATCCTCACAAAAATTTTCAGCTTCGTACGTCCCGTACATTTTGTTAGTCATCGCACACAGACAGTGCGAAACTTTCTTTTATTAGCATAGATTATCTTAATCTTTCACTGCACGATTTTTTCTATTTTTATGAAAAAAATTATTTGAAATATATATATCGGTCTAATAATGAGAAAAATAGTAAAAAAAATTAAATTTCAAATCTTCAGCTAAAATTTGATATTTTATGGTGTGTACTATATGTACACAATTAGGGTTTTAAAAATATTACATTGCTATATTTTGCAAATAAATGAGCTTAAAATAATTAATTTTAATTGCTTAACACTCTGCAACATTTTTTATATTAATATTTTTAAGTATTCAGTAAAAATCATGAAAGTAAATCTTACCTTAGTAGATTGATAGAAATTTTTTTTTTGTTTCCGAAGAACAAATTCTAATTTTTCGTCAAATGAAAACATTGACATGGACAAAATAAGTGTTATTCCATCCTTTGGACGGTTCTTGATCCGGTACAGGGATTATATTGACCAAATTCATGGCACATAATGAGAATTATACTGTTTTTAGGTATGTGCCAGATATGGCACATGGTGCTGTGAAGGGTTAATATAAAGGAATTTCTACGCGTGATTTTCAGATTATTACTGATTATAAAACTGAAGCAAAGTAAAACATTGATTATGAAATGTCAGCTGATCATCTGAAGAGCGAAATTAACTTACTGCCAGATCATTTCATATTTTTGACAAATAATTACTTGTCAGTCTTATAAAATTAGGCAAGATTCTCAATTTTAGAAAATCAAATAAATGTCTTGAAATCCTTAAAGATATTTCTGTAAGTGGGCTACTTCATTCAGTATAAGAAATTTAGCAAGACATTAGTGGTATTGCTTGGAAGCCAAAGGCAACTTGCCAACACACATGCTTGTTCTTAGATGTAATTCTTTTGATAAAAGAAAGTTGGAAACACACCAGTCTACAACTCAGGAAACATTTGAGTTACAAATCTTGTAGAACAGTATGTTGATAAAACAATAACTCTGCTTGTTCTAGAAATTTCTGAAACTTGCATAAATCTTTGCGGAGCACAAAATTTATGCTCCGTTGTTTGTTTTTTTATGAAGTGAATAGTCGCAAATACTCTGGTATGTTGTTATTTAAAACGATGAGTCATAGAGTGAAATCGGAGAATTTCCAAAATATAAAAATGGAGAGTAAATTTTGTGCATCTGTTTGTTTCTTTATGATGCGAACAGTCAAATATCCTGAATTTGTTTGTCATTTAGTTTTTAAAGTGCAGATATATAGTTATTCATAAAATCGGTTAAGCTCCTTTCATAAATCAAAATCATTTTGTGATTTTTTTACGATGTGAATATTTGTTAATATTCTCAGATTATTTATCTCATTTTTTTTTTTATTTTTAAAGTTCAGATATATATTTAAAGAGGATATCACAGAAATTGCAAAAATCCGAACGCTTTTTTGCTTTTGTTTGCTTTTTTAATAATTTGCAACATAGTTTAAAAGTGGCATAAATGTGCCCGGCATAACTAAAAAATTATGCTAGGATTGACATGTAATTGATATGTGTTATTCAAGTTTACCATGCCATTTTCATTATTGAAAATAAAGTGTGTCGTGTTTATAGTTCGTTTACACAGTAACTCAAAAGTTGCTATGTGATTGGTATATGTTATTGAGTTTTACATTAACATGTTCGGCATTGCAGTGTGTAGTATTTTATAGTTCGTTTGCAGGAACACTTAAAAGAAATTTCTTACATTATGGACTAGGGGGGGGGGGGATTGTTTGCTATTTATTTTAACGATGTTACACTATTGCAAATATATCGAAATTTATAAATATTATAGATATACATTTTTATCTCTATATACCCCTACTTCCAAGAGTGTGCTACAGAGTAACTATTTCTTTGAAATTCTTAGGGCTAGAAAATTAAAATTTGACATGTTGATCACTTTTAAGACATAAATGCTCCCTAAAGACGGTTTTTAAAAATTCTAAATTTAATTGTGAAAAATGAGCTGAAAACTTTTTAAAATAACCATTTCGCTGAAACTACAGAACCGATTTGAAAAGTTCTTTCACCTTAGCATAGGTGGTGGGCGTAATTCTCTAATAAGCAACATTTTATTCGTTTTTAGGGTTCCGTACTTAAAAAGTAAAAACGGAATTATTATAAGATCACTCCTGTGTCTGTCTCTCTGTCACAGCCATTTTACTCGTAAACTATGGAGCGTGGAACGTTCAATTTGGGGGAAGTAATAAAGTCTACTCACCCACATATTTTCAGATTATCAAATATTCATAAATATATTTAGTAAAAATGAACAGGGGCTAATTAAGCTACTTTAAAAAAAATAACTCTTTCCTTTGTATATCGTGTGAAAGCTTTCGTAAAGCTGATCTCAAAAATACATTTCTTTTAATTTAGGTATTATATTTTCAGAGATATCTTCGAAAATGTAGCGCAAAAATATGCCCCCCCCCCCCACATCTAATTCCGAACCTGTTGAAACTAAAATTATGAAATAAATAGAGATAGTAGACGCTAATTTAAACCTTGAAGGAAAATTATAGCGATTTCCCTAGGTCACTTAATTTTTGAGAAAATTTGTAATGTAATGTCCAGTAGCAGTATAAAAGCAATAAATGTCAAATTGTTAGAAACAGAACAATTTAAGGGGTCTCAGGACTCTAAAAATTGGAACAAATGGAAAAAAAAGACCATTTTCAACATTCAATGTCTTAAAATGTATATGATTTTAAAACACAATTTTTATTGGGATGAAAGATATAAGTATGTTCTTTCATTTCATGTATTTAAAATATTGAAACATGGATAATTAGTATTTAGAAGGGGCTCGAAAATGTTAGATATTTGTCGAGCGAAAAATCGGCATAACAGTTTACGCGCAGGATTACAAAAAAAAAAAAAAAAATCGCAACTAGAATTAAACTTTTGGTGCCTACTTATACTTGATACTGTAATAATTACCCTGAACTCAAATAAATTTGTATTTAAAGTATTTTTATTTTTTTAATGCAAATTTGTATTTAGCTAATACAAAATTTTGAAAATTCCAACAGCATAATCACCTAAAACAATATATTTGTTTTAACAATAAAAAGGAAATTTTAGGTTCAGTTTATACAGACGAACATGAAATATTATATGTTTTGAAATTTTTATGAAAAAATATTCAGAAGTTTTTGAGATATCCTGCGCGTTTTGCCCAAAAACGTCATTTTTAGAAAAATGACTTCAAAGTTTCGGAAACGCCACTTCAGCTGCTGAGCGGGTATAATTCTAAAAGCTATAACTTCTGTACTAATGGTAATTTTAAGGAAACAATTATATCAAAATGTTCAGAAAAGATAGGAGTTTAATATCTAACAAAATTAAAATTTCTAAAATTTTGAAGCTTTAAGAGTCCTGAGGCTACTTAATTAAAATGAATCACGTACGAGGGTGAGTCGGAAAGTAAGTTTCCCCTGGAAACTGCGGACAGAGGAGTGTATGAAAGACAAAAAATTTAATGAAACATTAAAGATAAGATGTAACTTTATTTTTTCTACATAAGTGCCAAGTGAGTTGAGACATTTGTCATACCCCTTTATAAGCTTCAAAAAGCGCTCCTTGAAAAAATCAGGGCTCTGCATCATTCTGTTCCCGGTAGGTATGGAGAGAAAGTGCGTTGTGAATTCGTGGTCAAAGGAGGAATGAGAGCAGTTGTCCGCTATGAATGGGCACGTGGAGTATTGGGAACAGAAATCCATAACCGCCACGTGGTAGTCTATGGGACAGAAGTGATATCGAAACAAATGGTGCGGAGATGGTGCCGCCAATTCAGTGAGGGGCGTCAGCAAATGTTGGACAGACCGAGACCTGGACGGTCGTGCACGGCCACTACAGACGAAAGCAATGCTTGGATACTTCTTTGTAAGCAATGCTGAAGTCTCACAAGCCGTTCAACGCTTCTTTTGTATGCAGAGCCCTGTTTTTTCCTGGAGTCTTTTTTTGTCTTTTATACACTCCTCTGTCCACAGTTGCCAGGGGAAATTTATTTTCCGACTCACCCTCGTAAATACTATGGGATTCGCGACTAGCTTGCAGTGAGTGGATCGCTCAATACGCCTGGAATGATTTAAAAAGTTGACGTGGCACGGACCAAGGCGACGTTGCAACTTTGCGACCTCCTTTCCAAGCGCGCTTAGCACAATGCCAAATTTAAACTTTGAACAAAAGTTTTGTTTTAGCTACACTGTAGAAAGAAAGGTTATTGCTACGCTGAATTTAGTTTTATGAAATGGCCAAATGAAGTTTAAATATGCACTGTTTTTATTGTCAGTATCGAATTAAGTTCATCATAAACAGATTTAGGATAATATTAAAAAATGAGTTATACAGCTATATTTGATGTTATTTAGGTTCCATATCACTTTGAACTTCGCGGTATATCCATTTACACTTTTCTAGTATATACAGTTATACCCAACATTACGTTGTATAGTTTTTTACAAAGTCTTAGTATTCTTTTAGAAACGGCTTTTTTAATAATACAATTACAAATTCATATATTTATTCTACGGAACCCTCTGTACGCGAGTAATACTCGCCTTGACCGTTTATTTGAATTTGGTAGGCTCCAGGATCGAAATCTTTGGAGTAATTACCTTTTCATTAGTATTACTTTTATAATTAGTAGCAACGTATTTTCACCTCATATCAATGAGTTCACAAAGTATATTTAAACAATGTTTTCAGCACATGTGTTCTAGTTAAAAGCCGCGAACCTTACTAGTAAATCTAAGTACGTAATTTAGTAGAAATAAACCAATTTATTAATTCAAAATAAATACCATATATTATTACTTCATAAAAGCGTACAGTTATTAAGAATATTGCAAAAATAAAGGTTTAATATCAGAATATTTAAAAAAAATTAGGAGCTTTCAATTTTTTTCAAAATATCCTTCATCGTATTGTGAATCATTTAATGCGAACAGTAGCAAAGTTTTATAAAATAGAAGATTTTTTAATGGAGTTTATTAATTGCCATTTTAATTTCCGTTGTAATAGTAATAGGAATAACTGTACAACCAATTACTATTGTAATTAAGGACATGAGTTTCAAAACTCACCTTATTCAATTTCTTTTTAAATTGGTGTTTTCTCTATCAATCTATTCTATTGGTAAACCTGCACTGAAAAAAAACACTTCAATCTGCCAAATAATAATAATAATAATAATAATAATAATAATAATAATTTTATCCTGTATTTCTGGTAATATGAAATCTTGGTTTACAATGAAAACCAGTGGACGCGGTTATAGATTTTCCGCGATTTCCCAAAATTTGATTTTCGAGATAAGGCGAATTTTGAAACTCAAGTCCTCAATTGTAAGTGGATGATTCAAAAAGTAAGTTACACTAGTCCAGCCATAGTCAACCTGCGACCTACGGGTCGCACGTGGCCCGGCGGCTTTCTATGTGCGGCCCGAGATACATAATCATCAATCCATGTTCAAAAAATTAATTGAGATGTGCTAGTATTTAAGACCGCCACTTTTGTTTTATATATTTTCGTGAGAAGCCAAATCTGTTCTGTAAATTATAATTAATTGAAAATTGTATTAAAGCATTTTAAATTCCAATTTCTTGGTCAAAAGCTAATTTTTACATCTAGTCCTTATTTGTGCTACAGTGCTCTTATACATTTAATATTCAACAATAATCAATCATCATTCCAAATTAATTGAATTTGTGATATATATTTCTACAACTAAAAAAAAGGTTTCTGGATTGAGTAAAACAACTGATTTATTGGGAAAATCTTCTGATTTTTTCACTTTAGAACTTTAAAATTCTGCATTTTTATATTATTACGTTTTATGCTTACTAATACTGCTTTTCAGGGCTCTATGCTTTTCAATTTTTGCACTATTATTTCCAAACAAGAAACATTACGGCATATTTCTACATTTCTAAAATATTTTCAATGAAAATCTACCAGAAAGTTTATTATTTGGAAATAGTGGTGTTAAGTTTTTTGGTAACATTTCTTTCGCGACAAACATTCAAACCTATGGTAATATTAACTTTGTATATTGCTTTGTTATACCTCCTAAATGCTACTTTGTCCTCCTTTTTTAAGTGTGTTGCGGCCCGTCTAATGCCGTAAACATATGCTTGTGGCCCACGATAAAAAAAGGTTTAGTATGGCTGCACTAGGCGATAGTGTGCGATATATTGTAATGAGCAAATTATTTGGCAAAGATTAAGAAAACAGTGTTGGTTGTTGCACTTCGGAAGGAACTGTAAATATTTGTATTTTTCCTACATAAAGTCTGACAAAAAATATTAATAAAAATATATTAAATTTAAAAAATCCAAAAACCCGACTGCGTAAAAAGCGAACTAATTAATTATTTCTCATCAATATGAAACTATTTTTTATATTACTTACTATTTTTTTTTATTTACTTGTATTGATGACTTTTAAATTGTGATTAATTGTCAGTTCCTATCTATAAACACTATTTTGATGAGGCCTATAGATGTCTATTATGAAGGTTAGAGTTACAGTAAAGGTAGAGGACCTACCTACACAACTTCCAAGTTGTGTAATATTTAAAAGGAGCTTCTGACTGTAAAATAGTCAATGAAACATCCTCTTCATTTTGAAAGTCCTATCCAATGATATGCCACTCAATAAAGTACGTAAACATTTTTTTCGTCTATACCACCATTTTGTAGTTTACGGCCGCCATTTTGAATTTATAAAAACAAAACTTATCCTATAACCATCGCACGGTAAAGACGAATCGATAGAGACCTCATTCATTAAAATCCATCCAGCTGTTGGGATATTTCGAGGGTATAAAGAAATCCACATACCCAGATACGCGTGAAACACATAACCCTTCTTGGCAGTCGGGTAAAAAAGGATAGAAAATATACCATAAATTTTAACCCTTTATGTACTGAATTATGAATTCATGAAAATTTTATCTTCTAAAACACTTTTCGTGAATTGTTTAAACTACGTTAGAAGATTTACATAATCCTTTAATAAATTTTAGAGGGATAGAAGAATTGAAGGATTTAGAAAGATTAATTAAATTTGAATTTATAGGGATTTTGTGCAATATTTATAACCCCACTCAAATCTTTTATTTTAAATATTTTTCTTACTATTTTGTAGAATTAGGAAATTAACAAATATAATGTTTTAACAATAGAAATATAGAAGTATTCCCGAATTGAAAAATTCCTTCCCTCCGCCCCCCCCCCCCCCCCCCACCAACGGCAAGAAAGTGGAAACGATGCAAAGGCAAAAGGAATCATTCTTTTAAAAGTATTTTTGTATTCTGTAACCCATAATGCTTTTGGAACAAGATAAAGTAATGTATCTATAACTCATTCTAATCTGTATTACAACTAATCGATGTATTAAATGAATTTTATAACAAGTCATTTTAATAGTACTTATAAGTACAATCAGTAGATAAAGGGTTAATCACGAAACTGTACCAGAAAAAAATGCGATTGTGTGATACAGTTGGTATAGCAGTCTGGAATTTGGCATGGTTCTTACATTTTAAGATGCAAATGCTCGCGAAGAATGTTTTATAAAAAATTCTTAATTTTAAAGAATGAAATGAGCGAGAAACTTTCTAAAAACTTCTAAATAACGATTTATTTCGATCTGGGCTGGAAACTCGAATCTCTATATCCTGGCTGACTCAAAATCAACTTCGGGTCTCAAACATTGGTTTTAGTACAATGGAAGTTAGAAAACATACTCCATACACAAAGCAGACACATACTAAGAAAGGATTTTTGAAAATCCCCCCCCAAGATGGTTTAAAGGGGGGGGGGGCAAAGTTTTAGGTCACTTCGCCCTATCTCAATTTTAGGTAGGATCGTGAAAAAATGATATTTTTATTAGATTTTCGTATAATTTAAAATAAAATATTTTAATTTTATTTCTCGGTTTGTGTGTAAAATGCACTTTGTGGGCTCCAAGCGAAGTCCAGGATTTACGCTTTAGAATGCATTTCCTCTCCCTTCAAACGTCCGTCTAAACGGGCGAAGACCAAATAGTTAAATATATAATTTAGAGGAAATAATGTAATTTATTAGTTGAAAATACTTGAAAGTGCTCGTAAAATTTCATTAAAAGATCTAAATTTAAAATTTAATTGATTAGTGGAAATAATTAAAAGTGCTCGAAAAACTTCATTGAAAGATATTATTCTGTATTATAAAATTTTGCTTCTGTTCGTATTAAAAAATTCATAATACGATGACGGATATTTCAAAAGAAATTCCAAACTCCTAATTATTTTAAAAAGTAATGAGATAATAAACGTCTATTTTTATCACATTCATAATAACTGTATGCATATCTCAATTAATGATATAATTAATTTAATTATTTTCACTAAATTATATATTTATTAGCATTGTCCGCGGGGTATTTTATGGAACAATTCCGTGATTAAATTGTAAGCATCCATTTTAACGCGTTCAACAGAATTCGAAGGTGTTTATGCATTCTATTTGTCTGGCCGCGCTCTAACTCGCGTAAATATACTCTGATTGCCATGCAATTGATATATGTTATTGTGGTAACCACAATAACATCATAAGCATATAACTTTATAAGCATGTAAAAGCAATGATTTTAATAATCGATTGTAGAACATCTCGAATGTAGATTCTGGGAAGTAATCGATAACTGTATCGATTGTGTTTTTTACGATAACGATTTTTTTTCAATTGTTAAATTCTCGAGAATCCCCCATTACTATAAGGGTTTACCATGGAATGTTTCTTATTGAAAATGGAGTGTGTAGCATTTATAGTTCAGATACAAGGGCACTCAGAAGAACGTCGTTACATTACTATCTATGGAAGAAAATCCATTGCGGTGTATTTTAAGATGTAATACTTATTCAAATATATTGGAATTAATATAAATCAATGACGTGCACTACGAGATGCGTACTGTCGAATACGGTACGCTATGAGTAACAGTTAATAATTATTTTACAGGGATACTCAAAATGATTTCATTATATTACAGTCTATGGGTAAAAACGTTTGCAGTTTATTTTAATTATGTTACACTATTATAGTAAAATTTGGGGTGTAAAGCATTTATTATTCATTTACAAGCCACACAAAGATATTTGATTGCACAATCGTCTACGGTGAAAAAATGTTTGCAGCATATTTTAATTATACTACACTATTTCAAATATAATGAAACTGATATACATTATTGAGGTTTATTTGTTGTATAGTATGATTTGCACAGCATTTATCATTCATTTTCAGAAGCACACAAAATTTTTCAGATACAGTACTGTATTCGAAGTACTGTCTATAAGCGATAATAGCTGGAAGTGCGCTTTAAGTTATGGTATGCGTTTTGAAGTTTGATTACAGTTTTGCTTAATATATGTAATGTATATATACGCAATCGATCATATACAGGGCAACACAAAAGAAGTCTTGGGCATAACTGACTATGAGCGTGAACTGCTTTAAGGGGTTTTTTAATTGAGTTATGCATTTTTTAAGCTAAGCTATATTTAGTTTGCTAAGGAATGCTTGGAAAATACAAATAAAATCATATAAAGGGCCACATGAAGAATTGGATACATGGCCACCAATGGAGGATAATTTCTGCGTGTTTTTGACTGATTTAAATTTTAGGTTAATATGTGGCATGTATAAAAAATTGTTGGTAATATACAGGGCTGTATAAAAGTATTCAAACATGTAATTATTGGTCAAAATTAATAAGGGTGAATTTTCCACTGTGTTAGGCGTTTTTTTACTAATTTTTAGCATACTATTTAGAATAATACAAATATATAGATTACATACAGGGCTGCACAAAAAAAATTGGAGTACGTTTCCGGCTATGGACGGTAATTGCGGAAATCTAGTTTTTAAATGTGTTACGCGTTTTCTAAAATATTTACATAGGTATCTTATTTGCCTTATTAAACAGCGAAGGTTTGATAAACTATTCTGGAAGTTTTGGAAAATGTTTCATAATCTATGCTTGATGCATGATTTTACTTTCTCTTCTTTACCAACTGAAAATGTTTGTTGAGCATGGTGCATCAACTGGATCCATGCTCTAAATTTGAGATTGAAGGACGTGGACAGTTTTTACTTTAAACTCTTTCATTGTAGAATTGTTCATGATAAAATTTATTTTTTTTGCTTCGAATTGCTCGTATCAACTGCCCGATTGCGGCTTTATTTTTAAGGAGTGGCGGAGTTTAAATGTCACCCTTCACGGAATTCTATGCATCCGTTTCCAAATTATTTCCAAAAGCAATTTTCTGGATGAGATATTGTATGTTCGTCGTAAAAAGCGCTAATCTCAGGGTGAATGTCTTACCGAATTAAACGGTTAAAACGCAAAAAGCCTGTAGTTCCTCGAATCGCTGATTTTGAGCATTAATCCAATTTACACACTATATATCAAATCAGTCCAACCTTTCACTAAGTAGGGGAGCATTTTAGCTCTCGGCAAACAATAAAGGGGGCCGTTACAAACAGGGCTCAAAACATGTAACAAAATTATCTCACCGTATTAGTTGCGATGCACACATGCAAATGCATTTTCGCAGTGGAAAACATAAGCCCCCTATGGATCTGGAGCTCCATTTAAAAATGAAAAAAAAAAAATCCAAATAATTGTAAATCGAAGTAAATTTCGAATTATACATTTTTCTGCGATGAGCTATAACAAATATTTTGTAGCAGAAGGAGCCAGAAACTTTAGTCTCGCTTATAATTAAAATAAAATGGTAATCAAAGATATTGTTAGGGGTTTTTTTAGGACGCAAAAATTCTCCTTGGTTTATTCTGGATGTGCAAATCTCCCGTTATAAAAAGTAAAAAAAAAAAAAAAGACAGGTATATTATTCACTAATCCGTGAATGGTTCCAAATAGATAGCCAGGAAGAACTTTCATTGGCGGAAATCATTCCCCATGATCAAAGGCTGATTACCCATGATTTTATAGATTTTTTAAAAACAAAATGAGAAAAAAAAAAATAAAATTTTAAAGGTCTCGGGACGAAAACGATACCCCTTTACCCGTATTATAAAACAGCAATGGGCCAATGGGCCTGTGTAACAACATCATCAGGGACGCTTATTTTTCTACATTTCACATATTAACATATTAAAAAATTATTGTCAACTTTTACCAATTTCCATAACGTTTTTTCTAAAGAAAAACTATAAATTAGTGAAAAAACGCAATAACGCATGATTAAATTTTTAAAGTACGTTTTCATTTTTGATATGTGAAATACACTTACAGAGGTTTTAAAAGATCAATCAAACAAATACAAGGATTTTAAATAAAGCATCCTTTTAAATGGAATTATATTTTGAAAAAATACTAGTAACAGGAAATCATCAAAAGGGCGCCAAAACAATCCTCAAAGGGCATCGCGCACACATTTAAAGGGTTATAGTATATCTAAATAAATATACCTAAATTAGAAAGCTAAAAAGGCTTAAAAAGAACACATTTTTAATTATATATTTTTTCCTTGCATTAAACCTAAAGCTATTGAGTTTAACAATCCGCGAAGCCACAAAAATATACATTTAAACATAATAAAACATAATAACAAAGTTGAAAAGTAAAAATAAAGCATGTCTTCTCGCAAAGAGATCTCCTCTTCAACTGAGACTAGGGGACCTCCAAGATATGACACATGCTTCTGACATACATATATAGATGGGTGCTTCAGGTTGTTACGAATTCGCATCTGCGTGCGTTGGGAAAAAAATCTAAAAATAGCCGAGTTATCACGTGACTCGGTACTTGTTGCGAAAGAGCCCGCGAATAAACTGTCAGTAAAGCTTGAATTATTATAACTAGAAGGTTCAGAATATATTTATTGCTTGGACGAGATGCGTATTTATCGCATTCTCGGAATTTATGATCTTATTTAAATGTTAAATATTAAATGTGCTACATGTCGTCTTGCTGTGGTGCTGTAAGAATAAAACATAAAAAGACTTTCAAGATTATTTACTTTGCAAGAATTGGATTAACGAAATATTTTTTTTCTCGAAATAATTTATTTACTACGAATGATATTTATTGACCATTTTGAAAGTGAATATATTTTACAGGCAGAAGGCAACTGCAAAACATTCGTTTTGCAGTTGTTGAACAAATTTTAATTTTTGCATTTTTGGCCAGGCTTTTTGACTCAAATACTCTACTATGCGGCGTCTGTAAATGTCTCAGATTGGATTTGAGGGAGATTTTTGTTTGTTTAATTTTTTAATCTAAAATCTACAGAATTAAATTGTGTGTTGTTTATGACTGCAATTTATCTGCAGGAGGGATATAGGACCGAATGGGGTGGTGTCCTCCATCGGGGTCTTTCTAACCTAAACCGTATTTAGACAAGGAAATCTAAGGTTCGAAGAAAACCATGGAAAACTCCGAACGATTAGACCGGCGGGCGCGATTGTCTTAGTACACAGCACCTACTGTTTAGAAGCTTTGAAAGCAGAATCTGTCGGCCACTGGTGGAGCCAGAATTAAAATGAAAGTCAAGGCTACGAATTCCGTTTAAAAATGTAGCATCAGTAGTTTATATTGAGTAAAACCTCTGAAAATCGAGCCTATAACGGACCGCAAATTAAAAATAACTACGGTCAAGGTAGAAGAAACATCACAAAATTAAATATTCCATGGCAGAGACCTGTGCAAAACGGAAATATTTTCCGGTCCAAAACGATTTCATCTTAGATGCTTTTAATGTATATCTATTTGATAATATATCAAAAACTCAATATTCTTAAAAAAAAAAAAAAAAGAGTAATTTCAGTCTTAAATTCTAGAATCCGTGAAGACAGAAGACATACTAAAATGGATTTGTGGAAACTAAGAGTTTAAGAACTGCTTCATAATACAAACTTAACCCTCGCCAAAAGAACTGAAACTTACATTTAGAATCACCTACGTATATAAATATATTTTTAAATAAAGATAAAAAAAAATGATAAATTGCTTTAAATATTGAATTAAGTTTTATTAGCAATATTCAGTTAGTGTTAAAAATAACACAAACAAAAGAATTCGATTGAGGACATAACATAACCCACATCATTCTGACTATTAAGCTTATGTATTATCCAGATCTCATACTCCGCTCAAAACAATAATCCAGAGTGACAAAACAAAACAGACCGGTCTCTTCAGAAATTTTAAATTCTTTCTTTATACTTATTTCTCAGAGATACACTTTACCAATTCGAAGATATCTTTCTTAAATCTTTAGTCTTCTACCAACATGGAAAATTTTAAGAAAATCAGAGACTGTATTTAAAGAACTATCAGACAACGAACAGTCAGCGAAAAAGGACCTTTCAAAATCATGACGGTCAGACTCATTTAACTTTAAAAGCAATGTAACATCATTTTCCTGATGATGGTCATAGCAGTGACCGAAACGTGGATTTTAAGTATTTTAATTTTATTTTAATGTTTTTTTTAGTTTTAACGATTCAATATTGTGTATATTGAATCATTTGGTATACCATTAATACCTAATTGTGTATATAACAATAAGTATGTATGCACAAAAAGATTTTAAATCTTTACGATGATGTGATACTAAAAATATGAGTTATTTTCTTCAAAATGAATAAATCACTCGTAAATTTTACTCTGAAAAAAAAGGCATTATGATAATTAAATCTTAAATGTACATCATTTAATAACATTGTGATTTGTTTTGTTTTCACGATAAAATTTTACAGTAAATTTTTCATGGTGTAACTGTCCAGCTTATTTACTATCAGAAATAGTTAAACATCCATGTTAAAAATTAACTTCGTAAATTTTTTCTAACGTTAAAATTTTAGGACAGTAATCTTAAGGAAGAGTTTTCGAGGTACAATCATTATTATTATTTATGCAAGATTTAGCACACATAAAAATTTGTTACACATTCAAGTAAAACACCAGAGTTTTAGAAACTTTTAAAATGAAAAGTGTGGTTTATGAATATTTTGGAGAACAATATGCGCACAAAACTCCTAAAAGATAAAATTCATTGTTTCACCTAAACAGAATGATTAAATTTTAGCGATGCATTAGTAAATAAAAGCTTTCGAAGTATACGAATGTTCTTTGTGAAAATTTGGTACATTCGCAATGCTGTTTATCAAATGAAACACAAATATTTGAAAAGTATTTTCACATAAAAGTGTTTTGTATGCATTTATTCTAGAAAACAATGTACACAAAATTATTATAAACCTTTACGATGATGTAATAAAAAATATTTGAGTTATCTTCTTCAAAATGAATAAATTACTTGTAAATTGTACTCTGACAAAAATGCATTATGTTGATTAAATCTTAAATATTTCGGCGTCTAAACAAATTGCCTGCCAGTTTTCTGTAAAAGCTGCAGAGGTTGTTTTTTTTTTTTTCCAGTTTTTCCAATTTATTTAAACTGAAAGAAATACGCATAACTGAAATTGGGTCAAATCACTATAATCTGGTGTCTGAAGGGGACACTAGAGGAAAAATTATTTTCCATTCTTTACTTCCAGCAAGGAATTCTAAAAATTGTACCACAAATTCAATAAATATTTAAAAAAAAATGATTCGGTGAAAATTTAAAATGTTTGTAAAGCTATTATACTCGTATTTTAAAAATGCCTCATGTGTTTCTGTTCTCAAAACATTTCCTTCATTTTTTCTTCTTTCCAACATATTTGAAAAATGTTTATGAATTCAGTTTGTCTGTCTGTCTGTCTGTCTATCTGTTCACTATCTAAGCTTACATATACTCGGATTTTCATGGAATTGATATATAGTATTAATGATGTTTACAAAGCATGTTCGGTATTGAATATGAAGTGTGTTGCATTAATAGTTCATTTACAAGGGTACTCAAAGGAATTCCGTTGCATTATAGTCAATAGGGGAAAAATAGTTTGTGGCGTATTTCGATGACACTAGCCGCCATTGGCGACGAGTTTGGTCTCCCTTAAAATTTATGTTTGGGAAAGCATGCTTAGCATTGTATCACATTACTTTTATTCATAATTTAATTTACTTGGACTCCCTTAAATATAATTATATAATCCCCTAAGCTAATATAAGTTTTTGTTGCATTAAAATATCTCAATTTGTTGATTTTCTGTTAAGCAAGTAAGACCTATTGGTTTTGCAATGGAAGCCTATGAGAATTTGGCGAAATATTAGAGATATCGCCAAGTTGGCGTCACTTTTGATAATATATCGCCAAGTTTGCGACAAACTTGACTGCATTTGGCAACAGAACAGGGTCTTCTCATCCGTAACCCCCCTTATAAGTATGGAGATGCATTAAATGTTGTTCAATAACCAATGAGGTGGGTTTCATTCGGGCGTTGCCATTAAACAATTAACAAATAATCGCGATTTCTAGGCCACATACGATAGCGTAATATATATATATATATAGATTATGCTGTTTCAAATATATTGAAATTGATATAAATCCCTGAATTTAACTACAAGATGATTACTATAGAATAGGGCATTCATAGCATTGATTATTCATTTACAGGAAAATCCAAAAGATATCGGTTACAGTACTATCTTTGACTAAGAATTTCTGGAAGTGAGTTTTCAATTTCGGTACGCCATTTTAAATTTAACTATTTTTTGGCATTTTACTCGTTGTGTATATTTTTTTTTTAACCTTGTATACAGGGCTGCACAAAAGAAACAACGCATACTTCTCCTTATTTGCGGAAATTGTTGAAGGAAAAATTTCAACAGTGGTATGTATAAAAATTTCAACAGTGGTATGTATTTCCTAACTGAACTAATTTTGCGCATGCATGTAGTTTATCGATACAAATTTATATATCATATACAGGGCTATTCAAACCATTCAGATAATTTTCAGACTCTAGATGGGAATTTTTGAAATTGGGTTTTCAAATCTGTTGAGCTTTTCCAAATGATGCAATTAGACATTATATTTCAACTGAATTAACGGTGGAGTTTTGTTACGTTATTCTAAATGTGTTGGAAAGTGTTTCGTAATATATGATTGATTCATGTTTTTTTTTTCTTTTTCTTTAATGATATTATTACTTAGAAGGACTTAGTTTAAAATATTCTGGATATATTTTTTAATCTGACAGGCAGTTATTTAAATAATAATAATAATAAAAATTTAAAACAAAAATGAATTTTCAGTGAAAATGCACATGTTTAATGGACTTTAATACTGGAACCTTTAAAAAAAATTCCAAAATGGATGCAGAGATTTGTTGTAGTATATGTGTCAAAGTTAATCCTTAGACATACTGGTAATTTTGAATAAAAATTTAAACACATGTAGCATTTTAAAGATGTATAAACTACAAAAAAAAAATAAAAAATAAAAAAATAATAATAAAAATGTATTTGAAATACAATATGATATGTTATTTTCATTATTTACCTATAAGAAGTATCTATTATATTGAAATCTACCTCTCTGTTCGTATTTTACAGCCACTCCTCGTAGAATATGGGATTTTGAGCAATAAAATTGACAACAGTTATCCATGAGGACGTCATATAAGGTTTCATAATTTTAAAATTTTAATTAGTTTTCGAGATATCAATATTTTTCTAATTTTTAATTAAATTTCTCTAATGGTAGCAACTAATTTACTCTATTTTTGTGGAGAAAGGGGTAATTATTACAAATTTGGAGAAATAAAAACTTACTTATCACATATTTAAGCTTCAGAAATCCATTTATTTTACAAAGAAAAAAAAACTGTTAACAAATTAACAGAAAGCATTACATTCTACGTTTTAATAAGTTTTATATCCAAACAAAGAGGTGAAACAAAACAAAGTTAAGCTTCTTGTATTCAAATGAGAGTTATTGACCCCCATTTACATGGAATATTTTTAAACAGAAAACATTGATTTTCAAGTAATTATTTTATAAAGATGGAAATTAAATCTTTTCACAAGCCAGAAAAAGAGGAAAAGTTTCGAACGAAAAATGATTTTCTTTTCTTTTCTTTTTTTTTTTTTTTGTATTTAATTTATTTTATAAATTTAAAATATTTTTGCGTAAATAAGTTCCAGTGGAGACATTTTTAATGTGCGAAATATTTTATTATTGTGAAAACGAAAAGGGAATCATCAGATGTGTGTTGATGCAATTTTCATTAAAATTTAAAAGATAAAATGTTTAAATAATAACTTTAGCTACTTAAAAAAAAAATTGAAAAGAAAAAATTACTTATAATAAATTTATTAAATAAATAGCGTTTACGACTTTTTCTATGGGAAATAAAAAGGAAATAAATACAAAAGAGAGAATAGAAATTGATAAGGCAATATATTCATGTATATATATATTTTTTTAAAACAAGTTTTAATACAAAAGCAAAAATTCATATTTTTGGCCGATTTTTTCTCATTTCAAAGTCCATCATTTAAAAATTTAATTTTTTTAATTTCTATATATTTTTATTTAAATTATGTAAATAAATTTAGAAACATTTCTTCTAATGTTAAAATTCTAGAAAAGTAATCTATAAGGAAGAGTTTTCGAAGTGCAATCAGTATTATTTATGCAATATTTAGGGCATATAAAATTCTGTTATTCAAGTAAAAGATCAATATTGTAGAAAGATTTTAAAATGAAAAATATGTTTTATGAAAATTTCAGAGAACAGTATACACCCAAAACTCCTAAAAGATAAAACCCACTGTTTCCTTTACAGAGGATGTTTAAATTTTAGAGATGCACTATAGTAAGTAAAACCTTTTGACGTATAGATACACTCTTTATGAAAATTTGGCACATTCACAATAACGTTTATCGAATAAAACACAAACATTTGAAATGTATTTTCCCATAAAAGTGTTTTGGATGCATTTTTGTAGAAAACAATATACACAAAAAGATTCTAAAAATTTACAATGATGTAATAATAAAAATTTGAGTTATCTTCTTCAAAATGAATAAATTACTCGTAAATTGTACTCTGAGAAAAATGCATTATGTTGATTAAATCTTAAATATTTCGGCGTTAAAACAAATTGCATGCTAGCACACAAGTTTTCTATAAAAGCTGGGGAGGTTGTTTTTTTTTTTTTTTTTTTTTTTTTTTTTTTTTTTTTTTTTTTTTCAATTTATTTATATTGAAAGAAATACGTATAACTGAAATCGGGTCAAATCACTATAATCTATGGTGACTTAAGGGGGCGCTGGATTTGAAAATTATTTCTTATTATTTTATTCCAGTAAGGAATTCTCCAAAGAAGTGTTCTGCACCACAAATACAATAAACATTTTAAAAAAAGTCAATTTACTGAAAATTTAAAATGTTTACGAAGCTGCTATATTTTTAAAATGTCCCAAGTGTTTCAATTTTTAAAACACATCCTCCATTTTTCAAATTATTATTACGTTGTAGGACTTTATTTAGAATATTGGGAATCAATTTTTTAATCCGGCAAACAGTTATTTAATAATAATGATAATAATAAAAATTTTAAACAAAAATGAATTTTCATTAAAAATGCACATGTTAATAGGCTTTACTGGTCGAACATTAAAAAATCAAAATTCCAAAGTGGATGCACAGATTTATTGTAATGTATCTCATGGTTGACCCTTAGACATGTTGATAATATTGATAAAAATTATACACATGGATCATTTTAAAGATGTATAAACTGCGAAAAAAATTATTTTAATAAAAATGTATCTATATTTATAAAAGAAAGTTTCGCTCTGTGTGTGTGCAATGGCTAGTGAAATCTACCGCAGGTAGAAATCTGAAAATTTAGGTGGGGATATTCTATTTCGCAACTGAGGCTCAGATTTTTAACTTTTTAAGACCAGGGCCCCATTGACCCCTTTATGTTTTATGCACTAATTTGTTAATAACTTGCCCCATTTTATCCAAACTTCATCGTTTTGAGGGCCCTTTCTCCATTTATTTACTACCCCATTTCTAGATTCCAGTTAAGACCCTGAGCTTCTGAGGCCCGGTACAGGGCCCTTTAAAATTTTTGGGCCCTAAAATGCCACTTTTTAATCCGATCTTTGTTTTGGGGTGCTTTTTTTCCATTTGTTATTTCCCGTTTCTACATTCAAGTTGAGACCCTGGCCCCTTAGGGGCCAGTACGCTTGAACTTATAGTGTGCCATGCATCTTTCAATTCCTAATTATGTAACCCTCTCAATGCATAACTTTAAAGTTGAGCCCTGGTCTCCTCTCCCCTGGTAACAATCTCATATTTATATCGGTGCCCCATGACTTTTTTTAAGCATTCCGCCGCTTTGTTGCGCATTTCTTTAGAATTTATTCAAATGATTAATTCATACATTATACTTAATTTTGACTTATTAAAAATCTAAAGTGCTGAGCACTAGGACCCTTTAGCATATTAAAAACTTAGGTTCCTGCTCTCAACTATCAGTTGGCCTCTTTTGGGGCCCCTATTATAGCTCTTTAAAAATGGTCCGATTCAGTAGCTTTTTTTAAAACAATTTCTTAAGCCCTCCAGTTAATACATAAATGACAAAAAAATTTCTCAGACTCCAGCTACCACCAATTTTAAATATTAATCGTCTTCTTAGGACCCTTGGTGTGGCTTCTTTAAAAATTATCCGATTCCCTTACAATTTTCTTTAACATACTTCTAACATCCTTCGACTACTTTATAAATACTAAAAAAAAAATCCTTATACGCAACTACATCCCAGTAAAGCCTCTTGTCCTTGGTACAGGGCCTATTGAAGGTTTTGTGTCCTAATTGTTAATAAATTGCTTCTTTTAATCCTATCTTCGTTTTTGGGGCCCTTTTTCCATTTAGTTAGTCCCCCGTTTTTACATTCTATTTAAGACTCAGGCCCCTGGGGCCCCTTGAACTTTTTGCCCTCTAGTTGTGTCACCCTCTTAATGCATAACTTTCAAGTTGAGTCTTGGACCCTTCTCCCCGGGCAGCATCTTCATATTTATATTCGGGCCCTATGGCTCTTTTTTAAGCATTTACCCCAATTTTTGCGCTTTTCTTTAAAAAAATTTCTAATGGTTAATTCATACCCCATGCTTAATTTAAACTATTTGAAGATCTAAAGCGCTAAAGTACTAGGACCGTTTAATATGTTTTCATCTTAGGGCCCTCCTCTCAACTATCAGTTGGCCCCTTGTGGGCTCCCTATTAAAATCTGTACTATTCACTATATAAGGTAAAGCTAGGAGAGTTCGCGCTGTAGGAGAGATCGCGCACAAAGAGATTGGACTGTAAAGTGCGCGCGCAGCGACTCCAGGTATTTGTAAAGAAGCAGCATTAGCGCAGCGTCTACATGAATGTGCACATTGATTGTTCCAAGCGTCTTGGATAAAGCATTGCTATTTAGTTTTGTTTTTCAAAAGTACGTGTTTTAATTTTCATAACTGTTCGTCAGAATTTTTATAGAATGTCAGTAGTACAAAATATTTTAAACTTAAACAATTTCTTATAAGATACTAACCTGGACTAAGCATGCAAACACCAAAAATATATCTTAGAAGTGGCCATGTTTAAAGAAAAGCCCGCGCGATCTCCCCTACCAAAATAGGAGAGTTTGCGCATGTGCTACTTGGGAGAGATGGCGCATTTCCCATAAGCTTCAGTGCTAGGAGAGATTACACAACTTATAGGTAAAATTGCATGAATTGCAAATTACGCGTAAAACATGCGAATGAATAAATTTTGAAATAATTTTTAGAAAAACACATAATTATTGAAACTAAATTTGGCAACAAATTAATTTTGAAAAAAAAAACTTTTGCAGATAAAACTTTTGTTATAAATTAATTTTATGTAATTATTTTTGTTAATAAATTAATTAAATATTTATATATTTTTTTAATTTATGAAGAGTTAATTTGCTAATAAATTAATTTTGTTAACTAAAATAAATTTATAACACCTACAATGTTTTGGAAAAGCTTTCACCCATTCCACGTAATTTAATGCCATCGAAATCAAAAAGGAAACAGAGTGCAACTAATGTTACTGATTCACAAAATATACATGAAAGAAGACTTAAGAAGGATGCCGCTACAAAAACAAATAAACAACAAAAAAAAAAAAACCAGCTGAAAATAAGATGCTTCCAGAAAAAGTGGGATAAAAAAACTGATGGAAACAAAACGAAGGTCAATGAGGATGAGTGCATCGAACATCTGGAACTGTACGAGGAGACAACTTCGACCAGCGAAGGAATTCAATGTATTGCTTGTTGCAGGTGATCGCACGAAAGCTGCACGATATACTGAAATAAGTGCATCGATTGTGAACGGCGAGAACTTCGGTTAGCAAATAAAATACATTAAAACTGTGGAAATGAAAATGAAGTAATTTTTAAGTTAAACAAGATATCAAGTAGATTAATGTTATTTTGTAATCTTAGTAGGGCTTGCTTTTTCTGACATTTTAATCTTCTTAAATTAAAATTCTTTAACTATTATTAAAATTCTGTCTCTTTTTTTTTTTTTTTTTTTTTTTTTTTTTTTTTTTTTTTTTTATTGTTATTTAAACATTTGGTTGAAAAATTTCACTCCTAATACAATAACATTTACTCACAAAAACCTTACAACAATGTCATTTAAGTGTAATTATTATTTTTAACAATTTAATTGTAGTTATTATTGATAACAATCTCTTCTATTGATAACAATCTCTCCTACCCTGTAAGGAGAGATTGCGCAAAATAGTTTTCTTTGTTTTATTACTGCTGTTCTATTAAATTACAGCATAACAACAAAATCACTGCAAATAGAGGCATCTTAAATTAAGACATATATGTGACTGAAAAGGAATTTAAGACACTTAAGTATCTGAATCTGAAAATTCAGTCATGATAGATGTCTTAATTTAAAACATATAAGTGTCTTACTATGATCATGGTGTAAACGAACTGAGAAATGTGTCTAAAAAATCTGCAAGTGTCTAATTTTAAGACACTTTGTAACTCCGCTCCGCATTCACTAGGGGGCACTCTCAGTTGCGCATGCGTCTTCCTTTCGAACTCGATGTTCGTTTGTAATTCAAACTGAATGTTTGTTTTTATGTACGCGTACATTTTAACTAATAATTTATTTTGACTTGATTGTTTTTTGCGGAATGTGAAGTTCCGGGATTTAATTTCTATCGACATAGTGGTACTCCGTATTAATATTTATCTATAACACTAATATAGTGTTCTTCATCTCGTCAAATTTGTAAAGAGAACTGTTGTCTGGCGGGCTATGTTTTCAGGATGGAAATTTTCCGTTCTTTTAACAGAGCTAGCCGGATGTGCAAGGGGATTTTATTTTTTAAACATCAAACTCTGCCTAACTAACGGATACTAACGTAGCCTCCAATCCGGACGTCCTCTGGGCGAATGTGCGTTTGGAATAATCAGACCTTTTCCCAGGTAAGTGGGGTCTTAACTATGTATTTAAAACTCTCTGTAAATGTTTTATCTTTAAATGGATACCTCACACGAGTCTATAGCTTTATTAGTTCCTGAGTTATGCCAAAATATGTTCAAATCATTTTGCCTATGATATTTCCATGTTAAAATTTTATTTTGCTAAAATTTAAATATCTACTATTCAAATCATCTGCAATCATGTTTCTGCATTATTTTCCATCCAATGTTATCCTTAAAATAAGTTTTGGCGTGTCTGCATGGTGCATTAGTGGTTACTGAATCTACTGAGATACACCATCCTAAGCCTTCTTTCTCTGTATACTCACACGCCATTACTTTAAAAATAGCAGTGACAGCACCTGTTGATTGGCTCATAATTTCTTAACTACCATCAAGACTATCTTAACAGTGTTTTTTTAGAGTAATTATTACACCGGAGTACCTTTTATATGGATTTTATTTATGAATACAATATTTTTATAAGCATTTAATGCGACAGCATTTGTAACGTTCACATTGGTTTTACATTTCCCATAGGTTTAATATGTGATATGTACTGAAATTTCCAACTCTTTATAGTAAACATCCGTATTTAATTTTTATTTATTATGTATGCTTTTCATGTCTGATGACGTTTTCTTGCGTGTCATATTTTATACACCGCGATAAATTTTAAGTTATTTAAAAGAATATAGTTCGAAAATCCTTCCATTTACCCATATCATTAATTCCCGCATACATACAGCGAATTACTTGTGTTCATTTATTTATTTTAAACTGTTTTGACTGATAAAACTCATTAAATCCGGTCGTGGAATCTGTTTTTTCCTTCTGCTATATACTTTTGTTGTTTCCGAGCATTTTAGAACTATTCTATTTGCTATATTGAAAGTAGTCAACTTCAGATGTTTTCATTTTCAAGCCCGGTGATTCACACCACAATTTGAAGACTCATCAGAAATCGTCTGAAATCTGTAGACGTAGAAGGGGAGAAAATTTTGTTGGCGTCGCCAATAAATCTTTTTATTTAACGATTTAGAAAATGTTCTCGCCTTATCTCTGTATTAGTCATGATTATTTGTAGATTCTTAAATTCATGTAATTATGTGCTGTTAACATAATTGTAAAAATACGGTAAATATATACAGCTATATTTCATTTGAAATCAATTATAATATTGATTTTTTGATTATTTTTAGTAAAAAAGAAATCTGAAATTTAAAATGAATATCAGTAAAAAGATAGAATTTTATACTATATTTACTTGAGCATAACTACTAGATTTTGCACTTAAAGCTGAATTATTCTATATTTACCGAATCACAATGCAGAGTTGGGATTTTTCTAGAAGGACTTGATGAAAGCACGGGTAAACTTTGGCATGTCCCCCACCCCCGCCCCCACCACCATCACCTACGATTTTTGCTGCCCCAAATTCGATATGCAATTTTTTTTAAGCTTATACGTTAAATATGTTTGGACATTGTATATTGGTTATAATCAGTATTTTGAACTTAAAAAGTAGAATAAGATTAAAAGTTAAGTACAAAAAATTTTAAATACAATAAAAACTCTTAATCGCGGGCACCTTCAGAACGCTGAATCTGTCTGCTATTCGATTGTGTTAGCTTTTATGAGGTTGTCTACATACAGTGAAACCTCCCTGTGCGACCACCTCCCTGAACGACCATTTTTTTCATGGAAAGAAATTTATTCCCATAGGTTCAATACTAATTTTACCTCTATTCAGAGACCACCCCAGTTGAACTCCCTCCATGAACGACCCATTTCTTTGAAGAAAATGAAACAAATTCCGTTTTTTCCGGGTCGCTTGAAAAAGGTTTTATTAGAATAATAATTCCGGAGAGCGCATTATTTATCAAACTTCTAAACTAAGTTTAGAATTTTTATTTATTCCGGTAACTTTTAAGTGTTTAAACCGCTTTGTTCCTTTTTAGGCAATGACAAATTAAGGATGACAAATTAAGGATGACGGTCAATAAACTCCCCTGCCCTATTCTGTCAGGAAACGCTCAAAGGAACAGATAAAGTAATGAAATCGTCTTAATTTGTTCCAGACCAAAAAAAAAAAAAAAAAAAAAAAAAAAAAAAAAAAAAAAAAAAGAATTTATTTACTGAATTTCGAAAGGGCTTGGAAAAGAAAGGGCTTGGAAATAAAATTTATAGTAGATAAAACCATAAAAGCGAAGCAAACGCCAATGTATTCATTTTTTAAACTCTGCAGTAATTAACTTATGTAATTAACTTTTGTTTTGATACTTAAATTTTCATATGTTTTCTTAATTTCAAAAATATAATTTTAGTAACATTAATTGTTACATTTTTTCAACAATTAAAATCTAGATTTTAATATGACCTCCATTAAGAGACCACCTTTCGGAGCGACCAATTTTTATTGGAACGGAAGTGGTCGCTTTAGGGAGGTTTTACTGTATATTGATAAAGGTGAGTGTTCGCTAAAGACAACTGTTCGTATGAAGGCTTTGCAGTAAAATCTCCATAACGGACACTCCTAAATAAAGGACGCCACTATTTAGGAAACACATTTTTTTATTGAAAATATGCAAAATTTTTATACACTTATACCTCAGAAAAGCAGACACCTCCGAACGTCGACAAATTCCACGGTTCCGAGGTACCCGCTATTGACAGGTTTTACTGTATTAAGACAAATATATTTTGTTTTTAACCTTATTCTACTCTAGAAATTCATAATATTGGTTAATAATAAATATTGATTAATAAATATTACAATATAATACTGATATACTGTAAATTTGGGGGAATCCAGTGTTAGATTTTATTTAACACAGAAATAAAAATGCTTAAACTAATTTACTGGGAATATCTTATTTAAATGGGAAAAAATTGCATAACATAGCAGGGATGGGATTCTTTCTGAAGAAGTGAATCATTTTTTATAAATGGGAGTAATTTGTTACCATAAAGCAGAGCTGATTGCAGCATGGGCAAACTGGGCTGTTTCTATGGGCCTTTAGCTGTACGGGCCCCTAAATTTGGTACGAAATTTCCATAAAGCTGATATTTTAAATTTGGTTTGATCTTACACTTATTTTAATAAATATTTTGCACTTTTAGAACATGATTAGGCTAAAGAAAATGGTATATTTATCCAAATATGTATTTGACGGCATAGAATAGGCTTAATTTTTTTTTGTAACAGTATATGTAGGCAATGGGGGGAGGGGGTGAATGAATACTAGGTCTTTGGACTAGCAGCAATTTGAAGTTCTCACTAAAAGTAATAAACATTTTTGATGCCGTAGGGTATATATGATAACACATAAATACATATTTAGGTGAAAAAAAAAAAATATATTATCCTATTCTAAAAATACAAAATACTGATTACAATCCTCATAAGGTCAAAACTGATTTAAAATATCAGCTTTATGAAAATTTCATACCCAATTTGGGGTACCCTAAAATCAGGGGGCAGAGAAGCACCCCAGTTTTCCCACGCTGCAATCAGCTCTGCTGTATGGTAACAAATTATTCCCATTTATAAAAAAGGATTCCATGTGGTCAATCATGGCTGCGTATATGGCTTAGAAAGAAAAGTGGTCAAAGATGGCTTCATATTGGCTAGAAAAAAAAAAAAAAAAAGAAAAAAAAAAGGCTCAAAGATGGCCGCAATTAAGACATTTGAAATGTCTGAAATTCAGACGTAAGAAGTGTCTGAAAAATTTAAGACACTTTAAAACGTCTTAAAATTGAACACTCCTGTTTCAGACACTTAAGTGTCTGAAATTCAGACGCAAGAAGTGTCTGAAAATTTTAAGACATTTTAAAACGTCTGAAAATTGAACACTGCGTTTCAGACACTTAAATGTCTGAATTTCAGACATTTTCATTTGCAGTGATAACAATTGAAATTCATAAAAAATAAATGAAGTCAAAATTATTCATGCATAGTTTATCAAAAAAATAATATTTAGATTTTTTATTATTATTCTTTTGAAATGTGCGCAAACTCTCCTAGCTTTACGCTACGCATACAAATCGGTCCGATTCACTAACCTTTTTCTTTTAACAACTTCTTAGGTCCTTCAGCTACTACACAAATGACAAAAACGTTTCTTAGACTTCAGCTGTACCAATTTTGATCATTAATCGTCTTCTTGTGATCCTTGGTGCGGCTTCTTTAAAAATGATCCGATTCTCCAGCAATTTTCTTTAAAATAGTACTATGATCTTCAGGCTACTTTATAAACGACTAAAAACGTTACTTATACCTCATCTACAACCTTTTTTTAATATTAATCTTTTTTTGTCGGCATCAACTTTATTCACTGCGACCGTAAATTGAAAATCACGTTATTGTTAAAGGTAAGTAGATAACTTTAGAGGTGGAGAGGGATTTCATCCGTAAATTAAATATCGTGTTAATGTTTAAAAAAATTCGTTAAATTTGCATGGGGCGCGAGGTCACCTTGCACCTCAATGGAGCGCATTCTTTCTTGAGTTCTATGGGCTCGATTTCAACGGGAATTGGATCAATCTGACAGGCAGGCATGCGAGTTTTTCGCAAGTTTAGAGTGAACGTGTTTTTAATCCTCCTGACAATACCTCGTCCCGAACTACGAGCAAAAATCGTTTGCATTCACACATTGCCGGTTTTACCGCTCATTCAGTCAGTCACTTCGCATTCATTCTACACAGTTTTCGCGTACGGCTGAATACGGGGAGTTTTTCTTTTGTTACTGTTATTTCCAGCATCTCGTTTTATATGCAATTTTTCGGCAAATGTGCGGTGTGACATAATATATTAACTCACTGTATATATTGTGTGAAAATGAAATGTTCTGGTCGGTGGTTATGATGTATGAGATAGCTCTGTCTTCATTTTGAAATTATGTAATTTTTCACCGTCTAAGCAACATGTTATTACTATTTGAGAGTATGTCTACCTTAGTTATCTTGTATTTAAATATTTAATGACTTTTAAGTTTTTCGACATCAAAATAGTGGTGTATGCTTTTGTGATTTTAAATAAAAGTATGAAAAGTTCAATATGTCTACAATTTTTAATCAGCTGGTAACGACTTCTTACACTGCGCTTTTTACTCTGCGCTGGCCTAAATTTAACTTGTTTAACCTCGACAATTTTTTCGCATTTAACTTAGATTACTATTCAAAGCATTATAAAAGTTTATCTTAAACTTTATTTACCAACATTTTCAAAAAATTAATGATGCATTCTTTCCTCGGGCTCTACGGGCCGGATTTCAACGGCAATTCGTTCCTGGCCCCAATATCAGGTTTATCAATAAAATAAAATTTCAGTTCATTGGCTTGCTCACCGTAAGTTTCTATTTTTATGAGCAAATCTCATAAAAATTTATAGTCTCCATTTATAAATGCACATTTTCGTATGGTGCCTTGCCTTATCTTGCACATACATGCCTAATATACACATCTGCTTATCAATGGGCAGACGTTGAGTCATAAGCACTGACAAGCATTTCTGATTCATATAATCCATCACAGTTACAATTTTGTACAGATTGTCATGATAAGGAGTTTGAACGTCTTATTGCTTGGAATTATCATTGAAATGCAAGCTTCTGTCCATAGTCTATTTACTAATTCAACTCCAGTAATGTCTCTCGGAACGTCACGACCATTAGCAGATGAAGCCAAAGAGCTTACAATACATATCCCAACAAGCAAAAATTAAATTTAAAAAATCAAAAAACCCGACTGCCGAACTAATTAATTATTTCTCATCAATGTGAAACTATTTTTTTATATTATTTACCTATTTTTTTCATTTACTTGAAATTGATGGCTTTTAAGTTGTGTTTAATTGTTAGTTCCTATCTATAAACACTGTTTTGGTGAGGCCTATAGATGTCTATGAAGATTAGAGTTGCAGTAAAGCTAGAGATCCTACCTACACAACTTCCAGGTTGTGTAATATTTAAAAGGAGCTTCTGACTGTAAAATAGTCGATGAAACATCCTCTTCATTTTGAAAGACCTATCCAATGATATGCCACTCAATAAAGTACGTAAAAAATTTTTTCGTCTCTACCACCATTTTGTAGTTTACGGCCGCCATTTTGAATTTATAAAAACAAAACCTATCCTATAACCATCGGACGGTAAAGACGAATCGATAGAGACCTCATTCATTAAAATCCATCCAGTTGTTGGGATGTTTCGAGGGTATAAAGAAATCCACATACCCAGATACGCGTGAAACACATAATCCTTCTTGGCAGTCGGGTAAAAAACTTATAAATGTCATAATTGGTACAGTGGATTGATTTGCTTGGATTTTGTTGAATGATCTATAGATTTAATTTCATCTAAAATTGTACATGCTATTTAGTGAGCAAAGAAAAAAAAATCTGAAAAATTTATATAGTGTTGGCTAACACTGATCGGAGGAATTTTGTATTTCCTTTGAATGGGAATAGGTCACCAGAAAAATGAACACTCGATTTATTTTCCACAAAATGTTTTGGAGAACCAATTCGTCTTTTGTCCGAAGTGAGAACTGCAGAAACAGATGAGTATTTTGTATTTGAATCCCTTGTTTGTTTAGCATTTTCAGCCTCACATTCACTGTATTACGATCCCAGGTCCTTGAAAATTTCTATAGGATTTGCATTTGGATAATCGAAGTTCTTCAACTCATCGTCACTATCAGATAGAAATTCCAGCACCATTAATTCATTAAATGTCATTATTTTATGCAATTACTTATGTTGTATATTGTCCCAATATTCAAAGGAATCCATTACAGGAAATTTTATTACTAGCTCAAGAAACTGAAAGAATGGAGAAACACGTACTCAATACCACTATACAATGTGAATGGTCAAGCAGCAATACAGCGCACTATTGCACATGTGTAAGAAAAAAAGAAAAATGTTTTAGATACATTTTATTCCGTAGAAATAAATATATGTTAAATATTTAACCACAAGAAAAAGTGTCACAAGACGCCACTACGCGTCAAACTGAGGCACCTTATTACAGCGACACACAGAGTCAGCTGTTGTTGATAGTAATTCAACGCGTGGGAAGTTTTTTCTTACTGTTTTAAAGGATCGGCATTGTTAATGTCAAAATAGACTCCAAAGTTAAAATCCTCATAGACCGGAAGTTGGCCGAACAAACCAACATCTCATCGAGTTGACGGCTAAAATTCCAGGATTAGTTAAAACTCGATTCGCACAGTAAAATGTAACTGGTCTGCCAAGTCATATCTTGACGGAAAACACTTTCAAACCCAATTTTAGAGGTTTACTGGGAGGTTTACCCTTGTGTTTTCCTACTTCTAGTCCTCCCTGATTTCGTATGTTTGGGTGCAGGAAAACAAAATGATAAACCTACTGATCAACCACTAAAATCAGTTCTGCAGGTGGTTTCCATCAAGGTATGACTTGGCAGACCAGTTTCATTTTAATATGCTAATCGAGTTCTGTCTAATCCTTGATTTTCAGCAGTCAACTCGATGAGGTGATAGTCTTGGTCGCCATCTCCCAGTCTATCCAGGAGAATGCGAAAATTTCAGTTTAAACTTTGCTTTACTGATATTCAAAACTGCGCACGGAAGGATTAAAGTACACATTTGTAGAAACATACACGGAATAAAAAACAGCATAAGTGATACGACTCGAAAGAGAGAAGACTAACATCTAAAATTATAGATCCAGTATTTCACCCGGGGCTAAGACGGAGAGGATGGCAAACGGATGTTAGATTTAGCTGGAATAAAGGGATTGATTCTATATTTCCATGTTTAGAACATTTTGTGTACGATGATTGTGTCCATGTTTTCATACAAGTCCTGGAATATTAGATGATTTGTTTACCAATTAGAATAATTGTGTTAAAATTAATCAAGTCCTGGAATAGTTAAAAAGCTCAATGAATGAGGCCATCTTCGAAAATTTACTGTGCATATTTTAATATTAAGCCATCAGGCAATTTTTTTGGAACTTGAAGTGACATTATAATAGAGAAATCCATCATAAAGTCTTCAATGACGCGAGGAGGCTTTGTGCATGGAAGTAGTACGAAAGAGAGTATTGTAACCGTTACACTTGATTTAATAAGTGCACAAAATATGTTCATTTGATAAGTGAACCAGAATTTTCTGAAGGACTTAAAAAGTTTTGAGAGGTTCCTTTGCAAACGAAGAACAACGTGCTAATACACAAGAATTGCGGGTACCAAGAAGACATGAACAAAGTATCTGAGTGGTTTCGAGTAAACACCTATTCCTAAGTGTACAAGTCACCTTGTCCATTGTAACAGGAGGTATATAATTGATGAGGAAAAGCTAAATTGATAGAACGCGTTGAACATTTTCTCACCATGATCAGAGAAAATCGGTAGAAGTTTTTTTAATGATAAAAAATAGTGATATGTAGTTAAAACTTCTTTCTTTTCGAAAAGTGGACAGTAGCACGGTGGTCAATAATATTACAGTGCCTGATATTTATGTTGCTGGTTTTTCCAAAATATTGGTGTGATGAAAATACTAGATATTGCACTCCATAGATGTTTGAAATGGGATCTGGGTCCTTACGCAACGATCATTTTGGTCTAACATAAAAAATATTTGTCAAATTTTAGTAACTATGCCGCGCAAATAAAATCCGGCAATAAAGGAGTATATTTTAAATAATGTACGTTTTCTTGGTATTGTTCTTCAAAAGAAAGTTTCTTATTTCATCCACTGTGCATCTTTTTTCTCTATTCAGTTACATGTTCACGAACGATTCCGAAGGCAGTTTTGAGACGAACCCCAACTTACCTTTTAATATCTTTCTTGTTCCTTATTTGTTGCGATATCATTTTATGAAAGTTGTAGATTTCTCTTGATAAAGTGCACAGTTTTTCGTTTAAATAAAATTGCAGATCTTGAAACATAATCGCATTTTAAAGAGTAAAAGATGTTTGTCAATAAGTGAGGATTATTTTCATTTCCAAACATCATTTAGCCGTTTCTCAAGTAATTATGCCTGTCATATATTTCACTATATTGTAAAGAGTGCTTCTGTTTAGAAGTATTAAATTAATAAATTTTATAAAATATAGAAAAATAAACATTTTATCAGGTAAAGAGATCGAGATTATTAGATCAAGACAGAAGTGGTCCTCCACAATTCTAATTCTTATTCTTAATTTTTTGTAATTCTCATCCATTCTCTATATAAAACGCAAATAGAAATTTCGTTCCGACTTCTTACAACTTGAATTCTGCTGGATGGATTTTGATGGGACTTGCACTGTTAGTCAGGTAATTTTTCAAAGTAGGTTTTAGTATACTGTATATCGTTTAGCGTTGTTTAGTTACAGAATTATAGGGGAAAGTTCAATAATCAGATGAGCCTAATTATGAAAGATTAGCCTTTTTAAAAAGTCCTACTAGACGGCATTCGATGAGACTTGCAATGTTAGTCAGATACTTTTTCATGGATGGTTTTAGTATATTTAATATTTTTCTACGTTTCTTAGTTATAGAATTATGGGGAAAGTTTTATAAACGGAAGAACTCTATTTTTAAAGATTAGACTTTAAAAAAAGTTCTACTGGATTTTGATGAGACTTTCATTGTTAGTTATATAATTTTTCGAGGAATGATTTTAGTATATTGCATTTCATTTTATCGTTCTTTTCCAAATCTTACTGTAAATGATCAACTAAAAGAATTGGTCCTTAACGGCCCAAATTTTGTTTGACACATTAGAAAACATAATAGCGCAATTGCCATTTTCAGCAATACAAAAGGACATTCCAAATAAAGGTCTATAGTGCTTTAAAACACACAGTCAAATTAAATTCACCGGTGTATTTCGTTTGTTTGGAGAAACCGATCAGCTTAGCGGGCGAAGCCTGCTAGTACTACTACTTATAAATTTTTATGCATACCGTATTTTGTTACATGCATATAATGCGAAATTTTCTGCCTCATTTTACCTCTAAAACGTAGGGTGAGCTGAACATACGAAATATTTCTGACAGTTATATGATTCTTCTCATACTTTCACTAATTCGCTGAATGCAACACGTACATTTATTGATAAAATTGTATGAATATAGATAAGGGAAATAAAATAAGTGAAAAATTTGCACGTTTTCAGCTGTAGCTGTGCTTTGTATCATGAGCAATTATAAAGTAAATGATCTCACCTTCTCCCCAAACGTCCAGAAATAAACTTGGTTTATTTTTCTTAACCTAAATCAACAGAACTGTATAAAAGATAAAGATAAATTTTGCCAAACAGAAATATGTAATGCATTTTTACTATCTAGCGAACATAACATAGGAATAAATATCGGGACTTTTAGCCATTAAACTAGTTTGCTTGGTCTATAGTAAACTGAAGGAGCACAGCTGCCAAACATCCTGGTTTCTTTTTAGTCATCGTAAAACAGAAATAATATTAAATAAAACAAATTAACAAATAACCACATAAAAGCAACTATTTTTTTAAATATTTTTTCTGGTTCAACTTTTGTTTATTTGACTTGAAAACGGGGGGTTGCCATATATGTGAGTCTTATACAGAAGATAACATTTTTTTTTCTTTCTCTATCAAAAACGGATACACATTATACACGCGTGCGAACTACATACGCGTGAGTATGATGTCAGTAAAATGCTGAACTCTTTGGAACTAACGCATTTTGTCTAAAATTAAATCTTAAAAATCTAGTTAGAAAATAATTCTATGGCGTAAGTAATCCTACATTTAACCAAGCTCCAGAAGTCAGCCACAACGGGTTAAAGTACTTTATAAATGGTTTACTTTTAATATCATAAGACGAAACGTAATTTTTCACCTTGATTCAACATAAAATATATAAAGTTAACATTAAAAAAGTCCACAATCCTACTTAAAAGGCGACTAATGTAATGAAAAAGATGTTACAAGTTTAAAATATACATTTTATTTAAAACTTCTTAGTACTTTCAAGCCTTCCAGGCTCATCATCAGAGAATATCTTAATAACTAAATGTTGTGTATTTATACAAATACGTCACTTTGTTTTGAAAATGAGAGAGCCAACAATTACTAGAGTTGAAAGTAGAAGTAGCAGTAGCAGTTTCTTGGATCGAATTTAATTAGGAGAAATATATATTATTATTATTAATTGCAGTTCCATTTATTTTATGACATCACTTTCTTTCTCCCGCGTCACTTTCCATGGGTAGAAGAAAATATTTAACTTCTGTACTTTAAATTTTATTCCGTCACTTTTCTCAAGTTTTCAGGATTTATTTTCAGAATTTATTTTCGGATATTGAACATCCAATTATTACGCATCCACTATAAGAGAATCAATAGAAATCCTGTGTAAAAGCAATTGAGTATGCAACGACGCCCTATCGTACAATATCCCCAGTTTGTGGTTCAATATCCTGAAAATAAATCCTGAGCAAAGTGACGTAATAAAATTTAAAGTACACAAGTTAAATATTTTCTTCTACCCATGGAAAGTGACGTATGAGAAAAAAAGTGATGTCATAAAATAAATGGAACTGCAATTAATAATAATAATATATATTTCCTCTAATTAAATTCAATCTAAAAAACTGCTACTGCTACTTCTACTTTCAACTCTAGTAATTATTGGCTCTCTCTCATTTTCAAAACAAAGTGACGTATATGTATATATAAACAACATTTAGTTATTAAGATATTCTCTGATGATGAGCCTCGAAGGCTTGAAAGTACTAAGAAGTTTTAAATAAAATGTATATTTTAAACTTGTAACATCTTTTTCATTACATTAGTCGCCTTTTAAGTAAGATTGTGGACCTTTTTAAGGTTCACATTATATATTTTAGGTTAACTTTTTATTCAAAGTAAAATAGTATAATATCCCAATGTTCAGACACTTTTCCTAAGTCACCTCGAGATAACTAGCAAAGAATAGTTGATATTTTTATAGAGCCAGTAATTAGCCATTTATGTTGAGATGTGGGAAGGCGTGACTTAATTGGCTGACAACGCAAACTTTTATCCCGTATAGAAGAATATCTTTTGTTCTGCAGATTTTAAGTAGAAAATATTATGATAGTTTCGAGACTAAATAATTAGCTGCTTTCGTCATCAGTTAATTATTAAAAGACAATACTGTCTGCGACAAGGATAAACTAGTTTCTTCAAGGAGGTTTTTTTTTAATCAAAAATAAAAAAGAAACACTGAAAAATAAAATTATCAGAATGAAGTAGGGTACTAAAGGAATAATAAGAAGAAAAACATAAGCCACCCACACTCATACACAATGAGATATAAAAGTATTACAGAAAAGTTTTAGAATACTGGTCCACGCGGTAAAATCTTACGTTCAACGGTGAACCATCTAACGTACAAGAAATGCAGAAGCACCCGAACATGGTTCACCTGATTATGGTGAAAATTCAACAATGGTTAAACATGTCACTGTCCTAATGCATTATGTAACATCCAATCAGAATAAATAGTTTTATTCACTCACAGTATGCTGTTTAAGATGCTGTTGCTATCTGCCTGCTTGTTTAGTAGTGAGAACACTGGCTACATGTCAAACGGTGCCATGTTCAAAGGCGAGTGGACTTAGGTATGAGTAATGCGCCGTATTCGAATATAAACAGAGGTATCAGTCTGATTTGCCCTTCTTTTGTACGGATAACAGTAGCCACTTAATACTTCAATATTTTAGAAGTTGTTAGATCATCATTTTGCTATTTTATGGTACAACTTTTAAAACTTTATCGTTCAATCGAAGCACCAATTGATGGAACAAAGTTTTACCATCTTATGGCGGCAACTTTTTCAGTATCTTCAGGGCTACAATAGGCGATTATTTTTGTATTCTGTTCACACCAGCATTTTTCTTATATAAATTTTGAAGTACATTTCTCTTGCAAATGTTGTCAAAGTGTCTGTTAAGGGTTTCTGATTTTAGAAAGTGGTGCCAGTCACAGTTAAAAAATAGTCGCCTGTGGCAGCCCTGTACTTATTTTCATAATATGACGTTTCTAATTTTTAACAATGCAGATTGAAATATAGATGAATGAAAAAAAAGAAACCGCGCTAAAATGCGTAAGAAAAAAGAAACTAGTAAGACTAACGATAATAATAATTACTGAAATAAATGAATTTTACAGGTTACTTACATCTGAAAAAGTATCCAGATTCTCCATGTGTTGAGCAATAAACCGTACGTCTAATACGGCCTTTTCTATGGTTGGAGACGTCTTGAATCCATCCAAAGACCCGTTTAAATCTGGTTGGAGTCCTACTTGTTGTAACTCTTCCCCAGGATAGAGACTATAACTTCCATGCTCGTAATCTATGACGGATGGTTTCTCGCCGAATTCAACCACCTGCGGATGATGAGGGTAGCTAAGGGTGGTTGAATCGGCTTTATCATCCTTGTCGTCATCAGGATTTTCTGGCCGTTGCATACAAAGAAACCGCGGTAAAACATCAATAAAAACTCGTCTGACCCATGGCGCCATTTTGTGCGTGGAGGGCGACCTACAGAAACAGAAAAACAGTGAATGTATTGTTTTTTTTTTTTTCGTAAGTATGGTTTTCATAAAAAAAATAATGAAAAACAAATTTTATTAAAAATTACATATTATCAAGTAAGTGTCAAACAAATTCAAAACCGCATCGTAGCAACACAAAATAATGCTGTACAACAATGAAATTGCCTCTGAAGTAAAAGTATGCAATTCTGTATGAAATTAACGCATTGAACAGGAATTACACCATGGAGAACCTTCATTGCTCTTGTTTTCAAAATACAAATATGCAAAGTTAAGATGCTTTTCAAATTATATATTATTTCAAATTAATATTCGAAATCAATATTAATCATAAACCAGAAATATTTTAGCAAAACCCGATAGCTAGAAGTTTAAAATATACGAATCTAACTAGGGAACGTCCCAACTGTCAGTTCTGGATTTTGACGAGTGTGGTACCGCTCGAAAGTTCTTGTCACACGGATCAAGAAATGCATAGGAACTATACTCCCGAATCCAATAGTAACGAGATATGGATCGTTTTTTTGTTTCGGGAGAAGAAATAATAAAGAATGGGAAAACAGCAAGAAATTCCTTCAGAAGCTATCGAAGGCAAAAATGTTGCCTTATAATTATGATAGTTGTTTTCACAATAGCGTTTCATGATAGCGTGGTAATGAGAATGATATTCTGATACTGGACACATGGGATGGCCAAACAGATGGAAATTTATGAAGATAAAATCTAGATTATGCTATACTATAGCCAGTCTTCCTCCCAGATAGACCTAGGGTTGCCACTTTGCCCTGCATTTCTATTCAGTAATTTGGAGTTCATACCAGAAATAACTAATGGTATTTTATACTTTATTTGATATTAAGCGATCACATAAAGTAAAAATTCTACTTTCGAAATTTCCAGTGTGAATTTGAAATTTCGGATTAAAATTTGGAGGCCAAACTGGCAACCCTGGCCTGGACCGATAAAATACCTACAACCACTGTTTGTTCACTCCCTCCGAGACTACAAATACTTGCTAAAGACATGGATGAAACGGGGATTTTCTTCTGTGTACTACCCAGGGCTTAATTTCTATCAAAAAAAGTACCGGAGCCCTAATATTTTGTCCTGATACTAATAACCGTTGCGTCCCCTCCCATCCCCCTCCACAGTCACTCTAATCCGCATATTTATATTTAATGCATTATTTGCAAAATTTAATGCTTTTTTTTTTCTTTAGCAAAATAAAATTTTTAAGTATTTCTGCATATACTTAGCTGTCAATTATTCCACTTTTTAGTTATCACTCCTTCCGAATAGAAATCTTTGCCTAATTATAATGTTAATTAATCGCAGGATTCTGTGAGTAAATAAAATAAGGATTATGATTCGAAAATAGTGTTAAAACAAAAAAGGGATAGTTCGCAGCTATACATTTTTATGAAAAAATGAATGAAATTTTCAGAAATTAATACTGACATGCTAAAGATTCAAACAACGTTTTTCAGTTTCCTATAAAAGCTGAATATCTTAAACTATAATGGATTCCTTCCGTAGAACAATCTTTCGTGATGAGTCTCTGAAAAGCTCGATTAAATTGTATATTTGACACCGTGATCAGAAAGATTCGATGCTTTTATAGAAAAAGGGGAAACGCTGCTCCATTGATTAATATATAAAAATAACAATACATGAAAATTATATCTACTTACAAATGACTACTACTTACGACTTTGTAAATCTGCAAAGCAGAACCACATTCATGATGAAAAATAAATAGAAAAATCACTAACGTTATTTTCGTTCTCGTATGCAATGGAAGACTGAAAACCTCAATCAAACAATATCTCAAGCTGATACTCGTTGACTAAAAAACGAAAATATTCTTTTTCGGTTAGATATCTAAATAAAAAAAAAAAATGATCCAATTAAAAAATATCCTAGTGTCAGAAAAAGTATCAAGCTGAAAGCAAATTCATTGTTCGCGCTCTTGAATGGCACCAATATACATTTCGCGAAAATCAATACCAAACATAAATCTGCAAATATCAGTAGGATAAACAAAAGACAATTTCTGTTTCTCCTGTTTTGATCAAAATATCATTAAAAAGGGGGAAGAGTTATTTTATTTTTCTATATTTGAGTAAATGAAATTTTTAATTTACAGACAGATTGAGTTCGAGAGCTTCGGTTTTTCGGAAGGGCTAATGCACTAGGCTCCGGAGCCCTGTATTTATGGGCTCCGGTGAATTCTGACCAATATTTAAATACTTACTAAATACAGAGAAGTGCCGGAGCCGGGCTCCGGTGGGCTCCGGCGCAATTTAAGCCCTGGTACTACCCACAAAAAGTTTGATGGAAAAGACAGAAGAAGCCAAAGGAGGGAAAAAACAAAAGAACAATTAATTGTGGTTTTTTGTGGTAATGTCATTGATAAAAAAGAAAAACCTTTAATAATTTAGAAATCTCAACAACAATGATGCTTATGAAATGTGGATATGACTAAAATGAGTATAACGTGGAAGTCAAATGCAAAGGCATGGAGGATGTTGTCGATATTCGAAGAAAGGTTGGTGGCATTTGATAAGAAAATGAGCATTCAGCCAAGAAACGTCATTCTATTTTTGGATAACATTTTTGTTAACGAAACAAAATTAAGCAGCGTAAAACTTCAGTTTTTACCACCAAATACAACGGCCAGACTTCACTCTTTGGATCATGGCATTATTCAAAGCTTCAAATTGGAATACCGCCGTTTCATCTTACAGGCGCTTGTAAGTCTCTGGTGATCTTGACCCACTTAGGCATAAATAGCTAGGCATAAATAAATAAATAAATATATGATACTAAAAGTGCTTCATAATCGGCAAAAAACATTACGGTACGTGATGCAGTTTTTTAGATAACGTCGTCTTCGAGTAATGTACAAATTCAAACAATCATGAGATGTTTTAAAGCTCGTGGATCAAATGAGTCAATAGAAAACGTTCTGATTTGGCAAACATTTATCCTGTAGAAAAATAATCCATCGAACTGTCTAAAGTAGCTGGAATAGAATACAACCCCAATGTCTTTGAACATGAAAAAGTACACTGTTTTTACTCTCTCTCTTTTTGTTTCCTTGACCAAAATGTATACGTCTCAAAGCTAAATTTAACAGTAATGGGAAAAAAAAGTATTATACTATTTAATTTTAATTACATCATGATTACAATTATTGATTTTGATAAAGTTATTTACATTTATCTTTTTTCGATTGTATTCCTTTACTAAGAAGTCTATTGTGTTGTACCGCGTAGAATATATGCAGTGTATAGAGCGACAGGGGTATTAAGATGTGCACGTAGCAGTAATCAATAATAGTAGCTGTTACAATGAAACTGTATAGCAAATTCAACTTTTTTATGATCATGTTCATATTATGTACACAGAATTCATTAAAAGTTACGCATTTTTATGGTTGAAGCGTTAACTTCATTGATTTTGTTGCACAGTGTAACCAAACATTCGAAATCTTAGAAATATCAATTCAACATATATTTAAATTTAAAATTCATTTTTAAAAATAAGACATTGCTTTTACGGCAATTGTATCCCTAAAAATAAGACCTTTCTTGTTTGAAAAAGGTACAAAACTTTGAAAGGCTATAGTACCATATTAGAAAATATAAGAGATATAGGGACATTTCTCTAGGATTATATAAACTATTTTTGATCCCCAAAAAGGTGCCACTCTACATATTCACTTAAAATCTAACCCTAGAAAGGCCTTCTCAAAGACCTGTCACCTGGAGATATCGGGCGTTGGCAGGTTACTAATTTGAGGTCCTTAATAAGCCGATATTCTAAAACGAATGCGAAGATATGTTGTAGATCAAGATATTGCATTGAGATATTTGGAATTTCAAGTTAAAATAATAAGGCTTAGAAAATTTTAAAGATATATTGCGAGTAGAAAAATGCATTTGATATACATGGTGGTCATAAAAAAAACTTTGCCGATATATGGACCTCTAGCGGCCTATCCGTTTAACCGATCGAGATGAGATTTCAGATATAGTTATTCAGAGGTATGAGCTTGGGATTCTGTGAACTTCAACAAAATGGCGCGCTCGGTTACGGTTATAAGTACAGAAACTCGAAATTTTCGAATGGCAACGCCCATTTTTTCCCATCCCAAATGCTTAGCGCATGCGAAAACGCTAAAGAGCGTTGGAACTGTACGTGTACCACAAAAAATGCACGCATTATGCTCCCACAAAAAACAGCTCTGCGAACGGCCGAATAAAGCACGATCTGGTCGCCCGGAGAAAATTTGCATATGACAGATCCAAGACACCAATCACTGATTACAAGACAGATCGAAAAAAAGGAAAAGTTTTATTTGAATTACACATTTTTCACATGGGTGCCATGACAGGCAATTACGCATTACATGCAGGAGACTGTGGACAATACAGCCGAACGTAACATAGCATGAGGGATGTTTGGAATCTCACGTTTGATAGTCTTTCAAATCCAGCAGAGATTGTGCATTGCGCATGTACATTGTACACACCAGATTTGAGATATTCCCAGAATCAGAAATTCATAGGAGTGAGGTTGGGGGATCGCGGAGGTCACGGAAATGGAAAATGGCGTGAGATGACGCGTTGGCCAAAATGCTGTTACATGGACCCTGCAAACAGGCTTCTTTATAGGTGGAGGTGCGCTATCTTACATCCAAACAACGTCATTCAGTGCATTCTACTGCTGGTATGGCTTAATTTTGCAGCATGGCGGTATAGCGAGATCCTGTCACAGAGCACGTTATAAGCACGTTGGTGTCGCTTTCTCAAAAGAGTACGGGAAGAGAACAATTTTGCCAGGAATGCCGCACCACACACTAACTTTGGCGTCGTATAAAGGGACTGGTGCCACAGCGTACGGATTCGCGTCTGCCCAGTGCACACAATTTTCAGTGTTGACGTTGCTAGTGAAGGTGGAATGTTCCTCGTCCGTCCATAATATGCGAAGATGTTAGTAGTGATCGCCATAATATCGGATAAGAAATTCATTTGCAAAGTGCATACTGGTCCAACATCTGAACGCACTAGTATCGGTATGGAAACATGCGGATTACAAAGCGCAATATCTTAGGACCCCTTGTTTTCGGTATATCCAATACACGAACTGCATCTCTTCCAGTTTGTATATGTCATGAAGTCACTATATGTGATGCAGTTCCATAACAGTGTCCTCAGGAACAGTTGGTCGTCCGGATCGCGGTCTATCACAGGTGCTGCCAGTTTATTCAAATTTCTTTACTAAATCACGCAGAGCTTGCACCACGTACTTGACGATGGTTTCGACGGTAAAAACTCAAAGTTTCCGCGATATTCATCCCATTTTGATAATACAATTTTAACAATTCACCACGAACATTCGCTGGCAGAGTCATTTTGCCGGCATATGCGAGGTCCTGGCTGGAGAATTAACATTCCCACCTCGCTTTTTATCAATTTTCTATGCTGAATATCTTGCGAACGGCGTTCTGTGAGCGGTGTCTTGCCTCTGTCATATACAAATTTTATGCGTGAGGCGCGATTGTGTTTTTTTCGCAGAGCTGTTCGTAGAGTTGTTTTTTTTGTGTGTGTGCGAGCATAACGCGTCAGTTTTTTGTGATACACGTACCGTTTCAACGCTCTTTAGGGTTTTCGCATGCACTGAGCATTTTGCGATGGAAAAAAATGGGTGTTGCTATTCGAAAATTTCGAGTTTCGGTACCTATAACCGTAACCGTGAGCGCTATTTTGTTGCCTTCCACAGAATCCCGAGATCATACCTCTGAGCGCAGCTGTATCTGAAATCTCATCTTGATCGGTTGAACGGAGCGGCCGCTAGAGGTCCATATATCGGCAAAGTTTTTTTTGTGGCCACCCTGTATATTAAGACACATTATTTTCGTTTCTTAACTTTTTAGAAGAATGAAAACACAATTTCCGCCATTTATATACATATGACATTATACTGACATTTAAAAAAAGTTTAAACACAAAAACGAGAATTCTTTTTTTATTTTTAGCCCCCCCCCCCCGATATGCTATTTCTCTTGGGCAATAATTAAAATGTCGTCACTAAAAAACAATGTTACGTTACATAAGCCAACCGTAAAACGAAGCAGATGTATCATTGTACGGTTAAATACTGATAATCTCTACTGCAATTTTTTAAACCTCTAAAAACCGCACATTTTCGATTTTTACACCGTCGTATAAGAAAAAAAAGTACTTTTAACTGGAATTTGTTTGAAAACTGCATCTCAATTTATTTTAGAGATATTATTTTTGTAGTTTTTAATGCCATTTCTGTTATGGTGACAACTGAAGTACTCCATTTCTGTAGAAAGTAAAGGGAAAATAGTTGGAAAACAATAGAGCGCCATACTTTTTTGTTGCCATTTTCTCATAACAACTGAAAAACAAGGAATTAAAATGCGCGCTATTTTGAAGAAATATAAATGAATGATTTGTGATAAAACATGGTGCATAGCTGCCAACTTGTACGGATTTTTGCTACCACTAAAATTTAATAGAAAATTTTGCCTAATTCAATCGCCAAACTGCAGTAAATTTTGATAATTAAATAAGGCAGAAATTTCTGTTAAGTTTTAGTGGTAGCAAACATCCGTACAAGTTGGCAGCTATGCATGGTGTTATTATAAACTACTTTTAATTTTAAGTATCCATATAAATGTTACAAAGAAATGAAGGTATATGAATCATTAGATAGTCGATCTTTTTGTCGAGTTTACGACATTGCTTTTTGCTGGGTTTCTGTATTATTCCGCGATAGTGACGTCATATGGATATTTTTCCATAAATGTTGTTTAAGACTGGATCGTAAAATAGGAATTTTTCAACGTATGCAAATGACGTCCTTTTATATAAAATAAAAGCGTATATTTTAAGTCTTAAAACTGCTTGTAGAAGTGCATCATTGTCATTCCAGCAGTTTGAAATTCTTCACTTTTGAAAATAATGCAATTGAAATCACACACTGATAAAACGCAAAGTTTTACAAAAATTTAGAGTGTCTTTATAGGAGAGCAGTGACCTTTAGGTTAAAATAATATTTGTTTGAGAGTTAGACTAACCAACATAAGATGTAGTTTTTATTGTAACTAATTTTGTAAGCTAATTAAAAATTAATGAAATAGTTCCTTCTTAAACATTTTCTTTTGTCGAAATTCGACGGATTCCACCTCGTAATAATAATAATAATAATTTTTTTTTTCTCTCATCGGGGCGACACTAAATTCTGGAAAAGCAGAATTCCTGCTTCCTGCATGATTTTTTTCGGTCGATTTTTTGATAATATAATCAACTATTCTTTGCACCCATTCTTTACCCCACCCCCTTCGTATATTTTTTAATTTAAAAAAAAGTATAAAAACGCTTTAAATCAATTAGTGGTAGATTTTATTTATTCTAAGAACAGCTGAAATTTTAATCCGTATGCCGTCTACTTAATTAAATGAAAAATTGTTGGCAGCTATCCTTTTTTTAAATTATTATAAATTCGTATACTTTCATGCAATTTTCCACGAAATATATCATTTTATCCACGGAAAGTAAAAAGAGATTGTGTGAATAAAAATTTGTTTTGATCGTGACATGTTAATCAAATTTAATAAATTAAATGGAAAAACATAAACAGTAGTTAATGCAAAAAGCTGCAGCCTCACGTATATGTGTGAACAACCAACTATCTTTTGCACCCATTCCTTTCTTCTTTTTCTATTAAAAAAATAATAAAAACGTTTTAAATCTATTAGTGTTGGATTTTATTTATTTTAAGAACAGCTAGACTTTCAATCTGTGCAAGGCAAAATTTCGAAATAATTGTTATTTTCGTTTTTTCTCGTTTACATAGAAGACAAAACTGCCGCACCTTACACATACCTTCTGACAAAGAAAATAAATATGAAGCGAAAAATGGTTTTACGGGCAGAAAAAAAACTGCTTGTTAGTTTATCCAAAACTTTACTAACGTATTGAGAATTGCCATATAAAATTTTGAATTAATTATTTATAAACTATTATTATATTAATTATTTTTAAAAACTTCCTAGATCGCCTTTGAAAATAATAGTTAATTGATGGATATATAGTCGTACAATGATTGACATTTTATTTATTAATTTATTTATCGTATAACTTTTTCTTAAAAGATCTCTCGAAATATTATTGTGCTGCACTTATATTAGCTAGTTTAATTAGCATTAATACGTTGACATCAGTATCTCGAGTAGAAAAGAGCTTCGATAATCAGCTATTATACTTCGATGTTAAGTACAAATACGTTATATTTACCATGATTGTTTTTATTATAAAATTTATAGATCAACAGAATTCTGTAACTCTTCTTTACTGTATTAACTACAGCCCAGAGCTTAATTTGCGACGTAGCTCACTGGAGCTTAATTCCGGCGCTTCTTAGTTTTACTGAATACTTAAATACTGGTCAGAGTTCACCGGAGCACATAAATTCTGCGCTTCGGAGCCCAACGGGACAGCGCTTTCGAAAAGCGTCGAAATTGTATTTTCCTTCCCCTTCCATTTCCAATCCTTTGCGTTCTTTCCTACCAAAGCGATTGCATATATGACGTAGCGTGTCTAAACGTAGAAGCATACTTTTATTTAGCACTCACAAGTGTAGCATTAATGGTTTTTTGTCCGGATGGTTTCCGAACAACGACGGCGTATGCCAAAATTATTTGTAACCGTATATACCGTTTTTACAATTGATCGTGTTATTTTTTTCGCTGCCGTTGTTTCTGTTTGTAAAATGTATACTAACTGATCAATTTTTTTAGCTCCACGCGATGCTTAATTTGCACTGTAGCTCACAGGAGAGCAGCTCCAGCACATCTTTTTTTTTTTTTTTTTTTTGCTAAAAAATATTTAAATATTAGTCGGAAGCCATCGAAACATATAAATACTGAGCACCGAAGACCACCGGTATTGTATTTTGCTAGTTGATACAAAGAAATCCTTGTAGAGTAAAATTTTCTGAAAATTTCCTCTTCTGATTTTAATGTTTTGCACTGTTCATTTATTACATTTTATTATACAGGGTGTATCTGAAAAAGGAGGTAAAACTTTACGAGGTGATAGAACGCAGCTATACGAGCAAATTACGTCATAGAATGTATGGTCGGAACGTAAGCGGTGAGAAGTTAAAAGTAATTTTCCACTGTCGCAGTTAAAGAATTAACACAAGAATGAGAGGAGATACTCCAAAAAAAACATTTTATTAACAGGAATGTAATTAATGTACATGCTCAAAGAAATTGTTCAAAAGATCTTTCGCCATCTGTAATGCAAGCTTTACACCTGCGGGATAGGGACTGATACACATTTGCGAAGACATCCAGCATTTCTCGAATATTGCCGGCAACAACGGCAATGCTAGATCCATATCGGTTTCAATGGGGGACTAATAGATTAGGCTTTTCATATGGCCTCGCAGGGAAAAGTCCAAACACGAGAGATCCGGCAATCTTGTTGGCCAAGCTGTGGGACCATCTCGACCAATCCATCGCCCTGGGACAGTGGAAAACTGCCTTTTAACTTCTCACCACTTGCGTTCCGACCATACATTCTATGACTAAATTTGCTGGTATAGCTGCGTTTTATCACCCCGTACAGTTTTTCCCGCTTTTTCAGTTACACCCTGTATATATACGTATATAGATATAATGAAAATATTTGAAAAACATTTTCCTTTGCTGAAGTCGAAATTACTTTAAATTTTGCAAATAATGTATAAAATTTAAATATTCGGGAGGAGGGGATGGGACAACTTTTGTTATCACTACAGAAAATTAGAGCTCCGGTACTTTTTTTGTTAGAAATTAAGCCCTGACTAAAGCATGTTTAGTTATTGCCAGTACATGGTCATGACTATCTCAAATGAAATATTGTTGGCTAATTTCGAATTCCAATAACCACATATTAATAGCCAAACTCGCGTAAACGGTTTTACAATTTATTGAAGGTCATTAATAATGGGCTAGTTTCCTCCGATTCAATTAACATATCTTTACTGAGAATGGTATAATCTTGTGTTTAATCGTTATTTCGAGCAAATGCTTTGATATAACATATCAAGCAGTTATTTAATATTTACATGAGTTATTTATTTTTAATATTTTTGAAAACAGATAAAAAGTTTTTATATGAATTCTGTCCGTCTGTTCGACAGTCGATTTATTTGTTCACACTTATGCTTTCGTAAATATCCTTGGAAATTCACTAAATTCAAGTAATTTAGTTTTTCTATAGCATTAGTTCCTCTTAAAAATCATGCGCATAACATTTATCATTCGCTTATACAACCACACTAAAGACCTTTCATAAAACATGATCTACGGGATGCAATTCTATGAAACACATTTTAGTGACGTTATATTGCTTCAGACGTGACGAAACTGTTATGCTTAGTTGTTAAAAAATTAAATATAGCATGTTTTCTATAAAAATGGTGTATTTACTGAGTTATTGAAAAAAAAATCATTATGTTTTTTAATAAAAAATAATTATGTTTTTAAATAAACAGTAGTTCTTCATTGTAAGAACAACAAGTAAGAACTCTATTAATGCTATGTTAATTGATATTTCACAATTCCAGCTTCATTCTGAAAAAGATTGAGCGGTTTGGTTGAATGTTGGATATTTTACGTAAAATCACACTCTACATTTTTGCCATATTTTAAAATAAAAAGAAAAGTGCCCAGTTAAACTGATGGAATCGAGCTTACAGTCTAATCACACTAATTGTATATTATATTCTTATTTCGAAGAATAATGCTCCTCGAAAAATAGATTAAAGGGTAGATTACCCCTTTGTTTCCCCCCTTTACACTTAACCAATGAACCTGCCAAGTCTAATCAGGAAAGCGCCTTATCAAAATGAACCTACAAAAAAAAAATTGAGCAAATTGGATTTTTCTATTAAGAGTTATCGCGTTACGTATGTACATACATACCGGGTGAGCAAAAAGTCCGTATAAACTTTAAAAATTTATAAAAACCGAAAAAATAACCGAAATGAAAAACTGTTTTCAGGATTAGCATCTATAGGTCACCGGAATTTTTTAAAGACAGAAATAAAAAATAACTCAAAAAACAGCCGACAGATGGTGCTGGTTCGTGCAATTTCGGTGGACATATGCAAATGAAATGGTTATAAAAACTTGCGCTCTTAATCCAGAACTAGTTCACCGTTGTGAGCCGAGTACTTGATCAAGGATGCTGAGTATGAAGGATAAAAGCTTTGTTGGTGAAGTTATTTTACATGAACTAGTTCTGGATTAGGAGCGCAAGTTCTTATAGCCGTTTCATTTGCATATTTCTACCAAAATCGCACGAACCAGCGCCATCTGTCGACTGTTTTTTGAATTATTTTTTATTTCTGTCTATAAAAAAATTCCCGTGACCTATAGATGCTAATCTTGCAAACAGTTCGATTATTTTTTCGTTTTTTATGAATTTTTAAAGTTTATACGGACTTTTTGTTCACCCAGTACATATGTACAGACAGAACTTGCGCGCACATTAGATCTCAGGCTTTGATAGGCTGGGAGCTAAAAATAACGTTTACTTCCATAAAGGGAAGAAGATGCGACGAATGAAAAATGAAGTTTATAAAGGAAATATGCTCTACAAAGAGTCAGTGCCAACGATGGTTCACGAAATTCTGTGCTGATAATTTTGATGTTAAACTATGGTTCAAAACTATTGTTCAAAATGTCCTGGATGTCCCTATGAAAATGGTGTGAAACTCCTTTATAATGATGTCCGAGTGACTTTCATGAGATTTCAGTACACAAAATGCCTTCTCATTGCCATTTTCTGAAATCTTGAAATTCCCTTACCCATTTGATCATCTCCTAGTGACTAAATCAAAAACTACAGCTCATCACCTCCAATGAAAGTAAACTTTATAAGTTTCTGCAGCAATCTAAGTGATTAGATATCTTACATATCTATGCTTATAATGCAAAATTAAAACGCCAACTATTATTCACAATCACCTGTTGTTCCAAATAAGAAAATAATTCAGATTTACAGGGTATCAGTCAGATAAGGTGAAACTTTTTACAAGAGAATTTCGTCTGAGAATTTACGAAGTATTTCCAGACAAAGGGATATTTTGAAAGGATGTTATGTTTAGCATTAAATATATACTTTCATTCTTAAAAGGAGACAAAAATATTATAAGACTGTAACAAAATTATATAAATTTTCCTATCTGTTCTATAAATACGGAGCAAGATTAAAGTACTGTATTTCAACCAATTTAATAAAATTATGTAATTATTACACAAATAATTGATTAAAATATAAAGAACTCTAATTCAATGTATATGAAATGAAAAACAATAACCTTAATTCAATTTTTTGGAATTATACTATATTATCTCAGTTTTATAAATTACTATCAGCCTTTGCCCGCTACGCTAGTCGGTTTTACCAAATGAACAGTGAATCAATCGAAGTACACTCATGTTCAAAATTAAGGTCACACACGTAAAATATGAGAAAACTGATGAACTATTCACTGTGTTGCCACGAAATTTGGCACAAAGGTATATTACAATGGGAGAAAGAATATAGCTGCATAAAAATATGAAAAAAGATTTTAATTGTGAATTAAGATACAGGGTATATCAAAAAGTGGTAAATCATGAATCAGAGATAAAGCATTTATTTCGGGAAAAGCCTGTCTATCATGGAGTATGACCATTGTGCACTGTTATACAAGCCTCACAAGAGCTCTTATACTGTTTATGAGGGTGTCAATAAATGTTTGGGGCAACAAAGCCCAATCTTCCAAAAGCGTGGTTTTTAACTCCTGGCAGGTCTTGGGAGGGGATTACATCATGCAATGGCTCTTCCTAGACCATCCCAAACATGTTCAATAGGATTGAGGTCCGGAGACCTCGAGTGCCAATTCATACGGTGAATATGCTCTTCTTCAAGAAAATCATCAACAATGTGAGCTCTGTGTGACTTCGCATTATCGTGCATAAACATTAAGTCCCAGCCTACAGCACCCCGAAAAAACCTCACATAGGCTTCAAGGACCTCATATCCCTATCGCCCAGTGTCCAGTCGTGTGTGTCCCTTTCACTGCATCCAACAGGAGAGCCGGTTGTTGTGGAGCCGAAGACATCAGTCTTGAACACAACAAGAATGAAAGTGTGTTCTTTTCAGTGATGAGTCGAGATTCACCATGCAGAGTGATTCTCGTCGAATCTTCATCTCGAGAGAACATGGAGCTCGCTATCATCCCTCCTACCTAAAAGAAATCGGCAGATTTGTTGGCAAAGGAATCCCTGTCTGAGGCGGCGTAATGTTTGGCAGTCGTATACCACTGGACGTCTTCGATGCGGGCACTGTCAATGCACATAGTTATAGGGATGAAGTCCTTGAAGCCTATGTTAGGTTGTTTCGGAGTGCTGTAGGCCCGGGGTTATGCTTATGGGCAATAATGGGATGCCACACAGAGCTCACATTGTTGATGATTTTCTTGAAGAAGAGGATATTCAGCATATGAATTGTCCCTCGAGATCTCCGGACCTCAATCCTATTGAAAATGTTTGGAATGGTCTTGGAAGAGCCACTGCACAGCGTAACCAGCCTCTCAAGTCCCGCCATGAGTTAAAAGCCACACTTTTGGAAGAAATAGGATTTGTTGCCACAATCATTTATTGACACCCTCATAAACAATATAAGAGTTCGTCGTGAGGCTTTTATAACAGCGCACAGTGGTCACACTCCATGTTACACAGACCTTTCTTGAGCTAAATGCTTTATCTCTGATTCATGATTTACCACTTTTTGATATACCCTGTATCTTAATTCACAATTGAAATGTTTCCCATATTTTTATATTGCTATATTCTTTCTCCCATTGCAATATACCTCTTTGCCAAATTTCGTGGCAACACGGTGAATAGTTCATTAGTTTTCACAGATTTTATGTTTGTGACCTTAATTTTGGACATGAGTGTATATTGGAGACTTTGACCTTGATCCGGACCCTTACTTCGAATCTCCTTTCGGATATGATACGAACGCCATTATGCTATTATATTTTCTAAAGTGTCAAGCAAAATTTGAACTGTTAAGGACCAACTGTTTTAGTTGGTAATTTACAGAATGATTTGGTATATTAAAACCTGAATAATTATCTAATTAAAAATGCAAGTATCATCAAAATCCGTCCGGTAGTACTTTTTAAAAGGATTATATTTCATAATATGGTTCACCTGATTAAAGAACTTTCCCATATAATTTTGTAACTGATCAACCTAGAACAATATGCAATATACTAAAACTATGCCTAAGAACTAACTATAAATGCAAAACTGCTCAAAATCAATTCAAATGGAATTTTTTTTAAACGCTAATCTTTCTCAATCGAAATCGTCTGATTACAGAACTTTCCCCTATAATTCTATAACTAAGCACCGGTAGAACGATATGCAATATACTAAAACTATCTCTGAAAAAAAAAAATTAAGTCTGATCAAAATCCGTCCACTAGAACTTTTTAAAAAGACTAATCATTCATAATTGGATTCACAAGAATATAGAACTAAACACATAATTCTATGGGTAAGCAAAGTAAAAGGATATGCAATATACTAAAACCTTCTCTGAAAAAATGTAAGTCTCATCAAAATCCGTCCATAGAACTTACTAAAAAGGCTAATCATTCATAATTGGATTCACAAGAATATAGAACTAACCCCATAATTCTATGGGTAAGCAATGTAGAAGGATATGCAATATACTAAAACCTTCTCTGAAAAACTGTAAGTCTCATCAAAATACATCTACTAGAACTTTTTAAAAAGGCTAATCTTTCATAATCGGATTCACAAGGTTATAGAACTTTCCCCATAATTCTATGACTAAGCAACGCAGAACGATATGCAATACACTAAAACCTTCTCTGAAAAAATATTTATCTAATCGTGTAAGTCCCAATAAAATCCATTCAGCAGAACTCAAGTTATAAGCAGCCGGAACGAAATTTCCATTTGTATTTTATATATATGGTAGAAGAAGACGTGTTCCCTACCATACATGGTATTCAATGAGTGTCATATAAAAATGTTGTATAAAACTTCAACGAAAGTACCAACAGCTTTGTGTTTAGCGCATAACCGATTAAATTACCATGGTTTGCCATCGAACTAGGACAAAGTTGCTCAATTTTTCATCTGTTAGGAGTCGATAAAATGAGTGCCAAAGTGCTCGAGAACTAATATTAGAGGTTCTCCATCAGACTGACCATTTTGATCGGAACATATGTTATACCTATTGTAGCTAGAGTTCAAAAAACCCGCAGATTTTGAGGGACTGGAATAAACCCCTGATTTTATGGGGAAAAAACCTGGATTTGAAGAGAATAAACGCGGGTTTTTGAGAAATATTGGAAATTTTGAAGGAGTTTTGAAGGTAAACAAAATTAATCATTTTTCAATTTGAAATTTTTATTTTAAAGAAATTTCAGTCATTGTTCTGTTCAGTTTAAGATAGATTTATCACTATGAATTCACAAAACTTATGATTTTGTCCTCTAAGTTTTTATAATTTATTAAAATTCATTAGCTTTACAACAATTGCGACTGTGAGTTGGTGAGGATTTAAATGATTCTTTAAAAAATGAAATTGTTTCAGCTGGCATACTTAATATTCAGGTATAGTCTCTATTAATTTTCTTGTGAGTTGCATTCTATTTTTGCATTGATTTATTTTATTTATTTTTATTTTTTTGTTGTTGTTCTTGTTTGCACTGGCTGATTCGGAGAACAGGGGTGTTGTTTACATTTATGCCACGCAAGATGAATCTGTTCTGCATCTCTCACTTTTTACTTATCGACGATTAAAATGTCAAATTACTTATGGTAATTTAATTTCTCCTACTTAATATTTCTGCAGCTTAAAAATGTATTTCGTTAGTTTTCATGTAAACCGTGCTAGTTTTCTATATTTGTTATTGGCTTCGTTTACATTTGCAAAAAACATTCTGTTCACATTGAGAAAAACTGATATCATTACAAAAAAAATTAAAAATCATAAATAAAAACTTCCATCCCTAAAACTTTCTGAATGGCCCCGTGAATTTTCAAAATTTCCTTCCAAAAAATCCCGGTTTATTGCCGAGAATAAACTCGGTTTTTTCCACCCTTTGTAATTTTAATTGCAGCCCAGGAGTAATGATGTATAAATCGAAGTTGGTAATCGCAGACCATGATCTTTAATGGATTATAGCTGCATGGAGTAGGGTAACATGCCCTATTATCGTCCCCCAGTCACTTTTAGGCCGTTGGAAGCTGTAATTTTCAGTGAAAATCTACCAAATTTGGATTTTACATAGACTAACTACCCACGCACATAGAAACATAGGCAAATATCGCACAAAAAAATTTTAGCAATGCAAAAAATTGGTTTACCAAAAGTATCTGAAAAATGCAAAAGCAAAAAAATGGTTCCAATTTCGTCCCCCCCCCAAAAATTGAATACGCCAAGGCTTAACTTATAACTAAATCAAAATTTATATTTAAATGAGCAAGTAATTCAATTTACATTAAGTAAGGGACAAAGAAATGTACTAATTGTCAGTGGAATAATAACATAACGAAACACTAGCCATCCAAACATGAGGAAAAAATTGAAAAAAATGTGATGAAAAAGCATTCCTAATTTCGTCCCCGGGACGAAAATAAGAACTGCAAGGGGGAAGAAATTGGGACCATGCTACTTCCCAATATGCCGAAGGTTCAATTCCCGTAAGATGAACTGAGCGTTCTAAAGCTCACTGTATGCTACTGTCAGCATCTTACCTGCCTAAAAAACATGCAAAGAATAAGAAATAAATACTTACAGTACAGTAAATAAAGTTCTACAAACGACGTAATAAGAACTCAGGTCTTCTAAAAATAGGAAATTCGCCGTCTTTAATTTATGTATGCGTCTTGGCGAACGAAACGATCAACACTGACCCCTTTTACCTCCCGTCTCCCGTACCTTGCGTCATAAGTGGCACCACTTTCGCAGAAGCGGATAAGTTAAGGGGAACGAAATTAAGAGAGGGAACGAAATATGGGCCCTTTACCCTACAGTTTTTTAGTATTAAATATTCCACTATTATGCAATGATAGCTTTTCCTGTTATACCTAACCTATTTGTTCGAATTTTTCTTTCTCATCTATAGTAGGAAGAAGAAAAAAATACAATCATATAAATAAGTGTAATTTTGTTTGGAAAATATGTATTGTAACAAAGTTTACATAATTTTGTTCAAAGAATTCAAATTTACAAAATATGTGATATTTCATTATTTTGAGCAATACACAATTCTAATCTTCTTTAGCGTAAATAAAAAGTCTTCAAAAGGTAATGTGACAGATTGTTCAATAAATCTACAAAATGGAGTGTCCATTCCATAATACTGGTTAAATGCTGATTAGAAAGAGTGTTTTTTTTTTGTTTTGTTTCTTTACTGATAAGTCGCTTAATTTAATTCGGACTAAAATGTGATAAATTTAAAAGCAATTAAAGTCTTGAATTCCGCAATCGCTCAAACATTTTAATGTCTGATACATTTAAACATAATTACACAACTATTTAAAACAGTGAAAATTTATCGAAATTCTACCAATAATTAATCTATAGCCTAATGCATTATGTTTTATGCAATAACTTGTAAGCTGTATTTTAGATTATAAACATCTAATTGCGCTAGACGACTGCTATTAGTAGCGTCTATTTTTTTATTTTACTGATAATTCGCTAAATTTAATTAGGACTGATAAGTTTAGAGGCAATTAAAGTCTTGAATTTAACGATACCTCAAAAATTTTATTGATTGGTAGGTTTTTGGAGAGCTACAAAACAACAAGCTTATCCTCTTCAGTCCCTGGGTCCCCAAACGGGTAACAGTGTTATTTTCCTTATAAAAACTAAAATGTCCGATTTGTTTTACATTTTCACATCACTTCTTAATAGCTGAATGTTTTTTGCGTTCGAAGCAAACGAATAAATGATAGCATCTAAGCTAATTCCCACATAAAATAAATGTTATTTTCATCTGAGTTTACAAAATGTCTAAGAATGCCCAAAAGACAGTAGGGGAGAAGGGGACTAGTGTGGACAATTTTTATAAATTTCACAAAAATGTATACTAAATACCATTTTTCACACTTCAAGTATTTTTTTTACAATAATTTGCTATTTTATCTTTGATTTGGTTGATATATTAAATTATTTGGCAATACAGTTATTTATTAATATATTTATAAAAAAAAAAGTTATTTTTGTCCACATTAGCTCCATGTGGTGGGGCTAGTGTGAACAAGCTAGAATACTGATTTAGACAATGCAATACAACTCTTATAAGTGTTTGCAAAACCATAGTAAAATAAATTTGAACCTCAACAACATAGTAAATGTATTAATCTTAATAAAATATAGCTTAATTAATGTTATACCTAATATATTTTTTGTTATTACTGAGGACTGCAGTTAGGTATGTTATGAATCTATTTCAAAGACAAAATTAAATACATTACAAAATTACAAAACACTTTTCAAAATAAAATACACTAATAAAAAGGTATGGTTGTATATACTTATCTTAAGTTTGTTTACAAGGTTAAAGTATTTGTCAAAGCAACTACATGTTTTTCATTAGTGATTACACAGCCAGGAAACTGCATAATAAGCATTATGGCTTCTTGAATAATGTCTGGCTGTGAGAGTTTTCCAATGATGTTTATTTGTGAAACATCATTTTCAATATAAATAAAACGTTTTTTCTTAGAGCTTATAATCTTGAGGCACTGTTTCATACTCGACAACAGAAACAGACTTTGAATAACTGCTACATATTTATAAAATGTGCTGCGGCTGGACTTCTTGCAAATTAAAGAAACTTGAGCTAACACAAAATCTTCTGGCTTGATTGTTTTTTACTCATTTCTACTTTTTCAATTTCTAATTCACCAACTTCCATGTCAAAAAAGCTATTTCCAATGTCTTCTCGTGTGCTTACCTGATCTTGTGTATTACCTGGGCATTCACGGTCGATAATATAGCTCCAAAAAAATAATCATCTCTAAATGCTAATCAATTTAATGAGATACTGCCAGGTTTTTGCAAATCTTGATATAATATTACTTAGTGTAAATAATTTATAATATGCTTTCGCTGCTAAGGAAGGAATATCAAACTGATCCGGGATAATTTAACATCCAGTCATTAAATGCAACTTTACACATTCCTTTGAATGCACCATAAATTGCAACATCTAGGGGTTGAAGTTTATGGGAACAATGTGATGGGAAAGACAGTAACACAATGTAATTTTCCTTCACATATGTGTAATTGCTACAAGAAAAATGGGTGAATTATGATTATCAAGAAGCAAAAAAACAAGATGGTCAATATCAGATTTTGTGTATTCTTGTATATGGTGTAAAACAGCTGGAAATAGTTCTTTCACCACCCATCTGCCTTTTTGAAGGCAAATCTAGACTTCCAGTTACACCAACAAGAAAATAATCCTTATAATTTACTCTAGGAAAGATATACTACCTATCTGTGCTATTATAATGAACTAGCATTAGTAATTTAAATAAAAAATGTTTATGAAACTAAATTCTACTATGTGTGTATTCTACTATGTGTGTATTCTACATTTGGGCCATTCCGTGCAGAGAGTCACACACGTAACGCAGGCTTTAATTGTCATTTATTCAATTATTTATTAAATTTTAACTTTAATTGTGATTTTAGGTGGTATGGTAAATAAGTTATTATATGTTTTAATTTAAATGTGTGGCAATAAAACTCAAAGAAATATATCACTTAATTTCATTACTCAAAATTTGCTTTTTTCCTAAGTTACACACGTAACGTTTTTAAAAAGCTATTTTAAAAATAACTATTATATCAAAATGATAGGTTTCTGCATAAAAGAAAAGTGTATATTTTTTAAAGAACTTTTGTTTGGATTTTTAAATAAGAAATATATTGAAAAATCCTTGAAATCCTTGAAATCCTTGATCCCTTAGAAATTTTTGTTTTTCAAAATGTCACACACGTAACGTGGAATGGCCTATTTAAATTCAGTTATTACTTCACAAATGAATCTAATTTAGTATACAAATAGCATAAAATGTGATATATTTATATACCTAATTAATGTTTTTACAACAAAGCTGAATGGGGCTAGAGTGGACATGTCCACAGTAGCCCCACCATCATGTGTCCACACTAGCCCCATGGTGCCATTTATTTTTTTAGGACTAACACTGATAAATGTAAACCATGCAGAGCAAAAGTGAATATCAAAAAATATACTGATTAGATTCATTTATAATATAATATCCCCTTTCATTTGAAATAATGAATATAAATAGTCTAACTTAGTAATTAAAAAACAAACCATGAATTTACTTTTTCACCATAAAAACCTTTTTTTATAAATTGCAAATGAACTATGAAATGTATTCTCATGTAATTACACATGGAAGTGTATATCAGTGTTGTCAATCTGCAAAAATTTACTTTAAGTAACTTTAATTTAAAAATAACATAATTATTCATGTTGTCCACACTAGCCCTCTTCTCCCCTATGACCAAGAAAATGAGAAAGTATTTAACTTAAATCTTTTTCAATAAAAAATTTGGAGGATTTGTAGATTATTTACTTGTGTCCAGCTCTTAAATTTACAATTGCTTTAATTTCGGTTAATGGTTATTAAATTGATGTTTTAAGGGGGTTTGTAATTTTAGATCATATTTTTTAACCTAAATTACTAAGCGCCTAAAGGATCAATTTCAGAAAAGATATTTTTTCTGTCATTTACGATGTCATTTTGTTTGGAAACAATGAATGAGCATTTGTATTATTATTTTAGCTTCGGAACTGAAGAGGATACATCGAATTCTACCAATAATCAGCCTAAATCTTAAAGCATTATGTTTTCATTTTCAACTTTTCCAATGTCTTTTAGGCTGTATTTTAGATTATGAACTGCTAGATACGCATACAGGACATCGATTAGTAGCTTTCAAAATATATTTCATTCATGATCCAGCTTTTGAATGTCTTCGAACTATTCAAAACGTTTCATTGCTTTACTATATGTTTTAAGGGTTATCCCTGTTCTCACACTATTCTTCTTTTTATTCTCCAAGACCAGCCTAATACCGAATTGACTTATCCCCTTAACCTACGATTTACGTTTCAACAGCCTGGATCCAAAACGTAAACAAGATCGCGCAGCTTTCGAGCCATTCCACGGTTCGGCAAATCAACTGATAAAGTATAATACTGAGTACAAAGTATAAATACTGATTGTAAGCATCCCAGGCCATGTCCGTGATATTTACATTTGGCTCGATCATTGTACCAGTGGCCATGCCCGTAATGTTTACATTTGGCTCGATCATTGTACCAGGGGTCTTGACCGTAATCTTTACATTTCGCGCGATCATTGTACCAGGGGCCATGTCCGTAATGTTTCCATTTGGCTCGATCATTGTACCAGGGGCCTTGCCCGTAATGTTTCTATTTGGCTCGACCGACGTACTACGTGCCAAACCCGTGATGATCAATTTTGGCCGAATACAAGACCACGTGCCTCACACGTAGTTGTAGGTTAAGGGGTTAAAAATTGGTGTAGCTTTCGGTTTTCGATTTCTGAACATTTTGAATAAGGATAAATCTTTATAACTAAAATCTATACGAAAATAAAGTTACTATACGCTTCCGTTACGTTTGCGTATGCAGTATTATATTTCAGTAATAAAAACAGAATGATAACTGCAATATTTATTTTAACTTTATGATTTTTCTATGAAAAGAATTTGCGAATTTTTTTGCTACCTGCTATATTCCGTTTTCTTTTAAAATAGCTTGCACGGGGCCAAATTTTGAAACATTTCCGATGAATTTTTAAAACACTCAATAATCATGGTGGAATATTGTAAGAGAAAATATACCGCAATGTATCACCTAGGGAAATTTATGAACGAAAGCAAACCGACAGCTCCATCTATTTAGAATCGATTCGAAGACAAAATACATCAAGAGCTTATAGAGCTTTTTTCAATGATGCGCGTATCCATCATGCTTTCATGTTTCCTCAAATAAGAAAGCTTATTGCCGATATAATAAGGTTTCCCGAATGATGAAAGCCATAATACTTTACAGATTATCGAATCACCCGAAGAAACCGTTTAAGCCTTTATCTAAAGAAACCGTGGCTTCCATTGTATTATTTATAAAAGTTTTAATATTACATTTTGATATTCTGGATCTTCGATAAAACGAATTTCAATTTTTCTTTTAGGAACGCATGCAAAGCGAGTGACGTATTTAATAAAAAAACGATTTGAAAAAGGTAAGATATATTTTAAATTAAAAATGAAGTAAATGAAAATAAAAGTATAATTATTCAACTAACGTAATCGAATTTATATAGATGTAGAAAGATCGAATTTATATAGATGTAGAATCGATTTTATATAGATGTCCAAGATCTCAAGCAAAAAACACACAACTATAGGTTCGAAGCACCTCTAATCTTTGATTCGTTTATTGGCATCATTTTTTGAGAGCTAAACAGATCCAAATATGTTAATGAAAAATTATCGGGAGCATCGAAATATCCAGTGGTAATTTTTCAACTAAGGAAAAATGTGACCTTTTGAATACTTATGTTAAATATGATTAGGATTATTGCCATGTTTGTAAGATATCAAAAGGGATCACGGTCAAAAATCCTTTTTTTTACATTAAATCAAAAAAGATTTCAATGAAAACTGTTGTATTTTCACGGCACAAAAATAACGTGTGGTAATTAATCAAACAGGGCAAAAAGTGCTTTAAAAAGCTCATTCTTAACCGTAGTTAAACGAAGAACAGAGACAATCGAAAAGAGTGCTAAACTAGCTAGGCACAATAAACAAAACGTCAAGTGAAAAGTATTTTACATTAGCGGCGCAAAACAAGCTTCATCCTTGATGCTAATATTTTAGGGTACTTTTTAGTTATCCCGTCGACCGATTTCGCCAAATTATATAAATTGCCAAACCACTCGCCAAATTATACACATTGACATAATTTTTATTTTAAATAACGAAAGAACAAATAAATTAGTAAAACATTAATAAAAATATAAATAAAACGTCGAATTAATGGTTTTATTGGCCAATATTAGCATTTAATCTTTTAATTAATTAATGGCAACCATTATTGGCATTTAATCTTACAGTTTGGCGACAGTAATTTGGTCGGCGGGATAACTAAGAAGTGCCTATATTAGTACTAATAGGTTTTTAGAATTGTTTGAAAGATTTGTTCAGCAGAAAAAAAAATATATATATATATATTCAGCAAGAATCAAGCGAAACTTGTTGAATTTGTTGTTGTCTTCCATATAAGCCTCGATCAGATATACCTTTTTAGGTGCGTTCGTAGTTATATAAATACGTAGCACCTATAGTCGTCGTTCAGTCCGTCCGTCTGTCTGTCTGTCTTTCCGCATATAACAGAGCAAAAACTACCCAACCGAATGATCTGAAATTTTAAATATATGATTGTTGCAAAATTTTGTCGAGCCACTTCAAATTTTATGAAAATCGGATGTACAGTTTAATTACAGGGACAGTCAAAAGTTTTTCTTTACATTACGGCTAATGGGAAAAATTATTGCAAGTGCATTTTAATGATGTTACAGCCTTCCGAATGGTCTGAAATTTTAAATATATAATTATTTCAAAATTTTGTCAAGCCATTTCTAATTTTAGGAAAATCGGATGCATAGTTTAAATACAGGGACAGTCAAAAGTGCTCCGTTACATTACGGGGAATGGGAAAAAATTATTGCAAGTGCATTTTAATGATGCTACACACTATGCACTTTATGAAGTGCAAAAAATTATACATTCAGTACAATATGGGGTGTAAAAAATAATTATAAAACTAGTTATAGTACGAACGCACCTCACTTGCCACGTTTGACGAGCAATTTCTAACTTGTTTTACTTATTAATAAAATAATGTTATCGGTTCTATATTAAATTCTTAGTGACAAAAGGCAAGAATGAATGATTTTTGTTGATATAGTATGACATAGTACTGAATTTCGATAATGTGGGTCAAGTCAAGCCTTAGCAAACAAATGACTTCCAGTAAAATTACATAACAAGATTAATAGATATTAGTGCCTGTAGGGCAAAAAAAAGGCGAAGAGTTTGAAGGAAGAAAGGTCCAGCATCGACCTTATTTTAATAAATGAATGTTAAAATTTTAGTGCTATATTCACCTTGAGTTAAATAATTAAAATACATACTAAAGCACAAACAATTGTACAAATATTACTTTCAGGTGCATAAACATAATATAAAGATATTTAAAACACAAATTAAAAGTATCTTAAAATACATTAGAAAAACATAGAACGTTTTCAATCATTACAAGGCCATCATCAGTAGGATTTAAAAGTTGTTTTTTCTTTGCGCTTATTCGAGAATTGTCCAGAAGAAAACATTGTAATTTAAAGGTTGTACAGTCGTGGAAAAGAAAAGGAAACACCCCCCCCCCCCTACTAACTCCGCAACAAATTAGCGTAGAAGAAAGTTACTGGTACCGAACGACTGGAAGTAAAGTCTACTTTTAAATGATGTATACAAAATTTGCTTAGGGGGCCATCTACATATGAAAACAAACCATAACTTCATTTTTTTTCAATGGCAATACCCAATTCTGACAGCAAAAATGAACTCTACACCCTTCAATTAGCCTAAAAATAAAATTTTTATGCAATTCGTTCCATAAGTTTCCGAGAAATTAATTATTTTAAAACGAGCATATTTTAAGGGCTGTATCCAAATTGAAGTCGGGTACTTGATTGTTAATTGAGAGAGCCTCCTTCTTGATCAAGACACCTTAAGCAGTCAATGAAGCCTGTTAGATAACAAGGCAGCAGAAGAAATTTCAAAATTTCTACTCATTTCTATGATTGACCGCCCCTTAAACCAACATTTTGCAGTTTTTTAAGCATAATTTGAAAACTATTGGGAAGAAAAATGTGAAATTTTGGATTTCATAAAGCAGGACTTAATAAATCTAAATCCATCAAAAAAAATTTTGGTTGCAATTGATAATTTTTTCGAATATTAATTTCATAATTCATATCATAAAATTATAAAAATTGCAAATTCAGCATATTTATGTTTGGGCACATTAGTTTTATTTCTACACAAAAAATTAGCACATTAGTAGTATAATTTCAGGAGATATAAATAAAACTAGTAAATCTGCAGATCAGGAGCCTCAACGTCATCTTTGCAAGTCATTGTTTTTTAACACTCATTGCGTAATATTCATCTTCCTACAAATCGCTTTTTAAAGTTTTCAAATTACATAAATATTTATAAGAATACAAAATACTTCGTAAAGTTTCAGAAATTAAATGTGTTAAACAAGTGGTTATACACTGATGTTCTGAAGTTCTGATGAGCTGCTAATTCTGGTAACTTTTTAAATCAAAAATTGCATTTCTTCAGGGGGGCACCGCCCCCCTGAACCCTCCATAGTTTATTTAAGTTTACATTCGTAATTTTTTATTGATTGTGCGGATGGTTATAGTATATCATAGATTTTTTTTTTTTACGCTGTGATTTATAAGGATAAGCATAAGTTTTTTTTTTTATAAATTAATAAATTTAAAATTTAAAATAAAATCCTCATGTTAACAGCACGCAAACAATAAATCTTGAAGTGACGCCAAAAATGTAACCTTAAAATCCGCTACATTCGACCGAATCACAACGGCGTGCTTAAAAAAAGAAAGAAAGAAAAGAAAAATATTTTTAGTAATACAGTTTTTAATTCATAATACGATGAAATGCTACTTTAGAATGCTTAAATATAAGCAGATCAATTTCATTTTTCAGAAAAAATGCACGGATGAAGTCAAAGAATTCGGTCCCTGTTCCACGTGCTTGTTTTGTTTGGGCCGAATGATGGCATTTAAATCTGGGCGATAACGCACATCATATTGCAAACTGTTTTTACGGCATACTGCATCTCCATCTATCTCTTTCCTCCGCAAATAATAGTTAATTTTATTTTAGCTAAGGTCTTTTTATTCCAACATCTTGTTTTTTTTTTTTGTTTTTTTTTTCGATAAATGACGTCTAATTCATCTGCTATTCGTACTTACTCAAAACCTTTTATCTTGTTATATTAAGAAATGCTTGAGAGTTTTCTTTTTATTCCCAATATGTCGCCATATTAATTTTTTTATTCTTATTTTTTTTTTTTTAATTTTCCTGTTTCACGTCAAAATCTTTCAATTGAAAATTGTTTAAGAGAAAATATTATTCAGGGTTTTGATTTTCTTGGCAACGATTAAAGAAACATTGATTAATTTTATGAAAAAATGTCACATTATTATCTATGAAAATAATGAACTTTTGTATTTTTAAGCAAAATATTTGAATAAAATAAATAAAATATTGCCTATTTTTATTTCTGGGGCTAAAATTCATCTATATGCAAAAATACAAATGCATTAATTCATCCGTTTTGACGTTGGCTTTACTGAAACATTATAGACGCGTTTATACTAATATTATTAATACCAAATTCGTTGCTAGGCAACTGATGAAAGAAAAGGTCAAAAATGGAATATGTATTATGTCAAATTGATAAAACAAAATGCTTTACATTATTGGAAAACATGCATAAAGTTCCCCCAAAAATTATAAACCTAATTTAAAAAATCTCGCAAATATATTGACATAATTTCAAACTAACTGGAATAATTTAATAATCTTATTTAAAAATTTCAGCATCCAAAATTTACCATTTAAATCCATTTTTAATATGAGCCATTTCTTTCAACAAATGAAAATTTCAAAATCGTCTGACTTGCCATAGAACAGCATTACAGAGCAAAATAAAATGTTCTATATTTCCCGAACGAATGAACCAAATTTAACCAAAAACTATACAGCTAAGTCCGAGTACCTCATCAACATGCCCAATTAATTTCAAGCCGATCGGATGCTTTTTGCGGCAGTTATCGCGGAACAGACAGACAGACAAACGGAAATCAAAACTTTTCGTGTCTCCACAGTAAGCCTTCACTGACGTTTCGGCAACTAGTAAATCTGCAGATCAGGAGCCTCAACGTCAGCTCTGCAAGTCATTGTTTTTAGACTCACTTTGGTAATATTCAGTTTCCTGCAAACCGCAATTTAAAGTTTTCAAATTATGTAATTATTTATAAGAATAAAAAATACGAAGTTTTCAGACATTAGAAGCATTAAATTAAAAACGTTATGGAAGGATATTTCGAAATTTTCATGAGCTGTTAATTCTGGTATATTTTTTAAATAATAAAGTAGATTTCTTCAGGGGGTCTCCACCCTCCTGAACACCCCGTGGTCTTATTAATTTACATACGTAACTTTTTATTGATTGCGCTAATGGTTAGTGCAAATCTTAGATTTCTTTTTACACTTCCGAGTCTTATTTTTCAATACTGGTAACACAGAAAATGATTTACATTGACACAATTATATTAAACGTTTAGGTTTTATGAATGAAAATGTAATTTCCTTTAAAAATAAAATAATTTTCATTCATATTTTCTGAAATGAGGCGGCATTAAGAAGTAACACCCGTCAAAAAACATTTTTTCAGGCAATCTAGTTAATGCTTAGTTTTTAAGGATGAAAATATTTATTTCCCGATACAATGACGTCATTTTCGACAGCGATAATTTTGCGATGCATAATTTTGATATTTACTATATATTTGCTTTTCAAAAGTTTTTTTTTTTTTCTCATTGGAATTTTCGATTAAGAATTACCATTTCTGTTTAGCTGTGTGCAGACGATAAACCATGAGATATTAGTAACATTTTTTTTTAATAATAAGAATTAATATCGTAACACAAGACCCTTTTATTTCAACCTCAAAGCGTATTCGCTTTATTTTTGAGATATGAGATCAAATTCACCTTCTTTTCGTATTTTCGCTTTATTTCTAATATGAAGGCCTATTCATGTCTATTTTTTATTTCATTTTCCTCTCGCATATAAAAATCTTTCAAATGAAAATTAACTGTTTCGGATAAATTTTTATTCCGGGATTGAATTTTCGTGGCAACGGCAAAAAAAAAAAAAAATGATTGTTAAATTTCATAGCAAAATGTCGATTTATTCCTTATGAAAATAATGAACTTTTTAATTTAAAAGAAAAATATTTGAACAAAATAAATAGAACATAGTCTTTCTTTATTTCTGTGGTAAATTCCATCTATATGGGAAGACACAAAGGCATTAATTCCTCCCTTTTGACTTTGATTTAACTTCAAACATACACATACTTTCACATTTACGATATTTTTAGGTGTAGTTCGCTGCTAGGTAACAGTTAAAAGATAATAAAATAGAATTATAAGACAATTAAATATGTACTTTAAAAGAAAATTTATATAAAAAAAATATTTTATATTATTGAAACACATATATAAAATCCCTCCATAAATGTTATACACCGAATTTAAAAACTCTGACAAATGTATACACAAAATTTCAAACTAATATGAATAATGTATGGTTCTAATTAGGAAATTTCATCATCCTTAATTTAGCATTTAAATCCTTTAATCATATGAGCCATTTCCTTTCAACAAATAAAAATGGAAAACTCGTCTGAATTGCTATAGGAAAGCATTAAGTCGCAAAATAAAATGTTCTATATATTCCGAACGAATGAGCCAAATTTAACCAAAAACTATACAGCTAAATCCGGGGATTTCACCAACATGCATCCTTAATTTTAAGATAATCGGATGCTTTTTACGGCAGTTATCGCGGAACAGACAGACAGACTAACGGAAACCAAAACTTTTCGTGTCTCCACAGTAAGCCTTCACTGACGTTTCGGCAACTAGTAAATCTGCAGATCAGGAGCCTCAACGTCATCTTTGCAAGTCATTGTTTTTTAACACTCATTGCATAATATTCAACTTCCTACAAATCGCTTTTTAAAGTTTTCAAATTACATAAATATTTATGAGCATACAAGATACTTCGTAAAGTTTCAGAAATTAAAAGTGTTAAACAAGTGGTTGTACATTGATGTTCTGAAATTCTGATGAGTTACTTATTCTGGTAACTTTTTAAATAAAAAATTGCATTTCTTCAGGGGGGTTCTGCCCCCCCTGAACCCCCCGTAGTCTATTTAAATTTACATTCGTAACTTTTTATTGATTGTGCGGATGGTTATAGTATATCTTAGATTTTTTTACGCTGTGATTTATAAGGATAAGCATAAGTTTTTTTATAAATTAATAAAATTTAAATTTAAAATAAAATATTCATGTTAACCGTACACAGGCAATAAATCTTGAAGTGACGCCAAAAATGTAACCCTAAAATCCGCTACATTCGGCACAACACAACGACGTGCTTAAACGGATGAAGTCAAAGAATTTGGTCCCTGTTCCACGTGCTTGTTTTGTTTGGGCCGAATGAGGGCATTTAAATCTGAGCGATAACGCACATCGTATTGCAAACTGTTTTTACGGCATACTGCATCTCCTTCTATCTCTTTCCTCCGTGAATAATAGTTAATTTTATTTAACCCAAGATCTTTTTATTCCAGCATCTTTGTTTTCGATAAATGACGTCTAATTCACCTACTATGCGTACTTACTCAAAACTTTTCATCTTGTTATATTAAGAAATACTCGAGAGTTTTCTTTTTATTTTTAATATGCCGCCATATTAATTTTTCTAAACTTAATTTTATTTTTCATTTTCCTGTTTCACGACAAAACATTTCAATTGAAAATTGTTTAAAAGAAAATATTATTCCGGGTTTTGATTTTCTTGGCAACAATTAAAGAAATATTGGTAAATGTTATGGGAAAATGTTACGTTGTTCTCTATGAAAATAATGAACTTTTGTATTTTTAAGCAAAATATTTCAATAAAATAAATGAAATATTGCCTATTATTATTTCTGGGCTAAAATCCTTCTATATGCAAAGATACAAATGCATTAATTCATCTGTTTTGACGTTGGCTTTACTCAAGCATTATACACGCAATTATACTAATATTATTAGGACCAAATTCGTTGCTAGGCAACAGAGAAAGAAAAGGAAAAAAATGAAATATGCATTATGTCAATTTGATAAAACAAAATCCGTTATATTATTGGAAAACATGCATAAAATTCCTCCCAATATTATAAACCTAATTAAAAAAATCTCGCAAATATATTGACATAATTTATTGGAATAATTTAATGTTATTTAAAAATTTCAGCATCAAAAATTTGCCATTTAAATCCATTTTTCATATGAGCCATTTCTTTCAACACATGAAAATCTGAAAATCGTCTGACTTGCCATTGAAAAGCATTATAGAGCAAAATAAAATGTTCCATATTTCCCGAACGAACGAACCAAATTTAACCAAAAACTATACAGCTAAGTCCGGGTACCTCAGCAACATTCCCAGTGAATTTCAAGCCGATCGGATGCTTTTTGCGGCAGTTATCGCGGAACAGACAGACAGACTAACAGACAGACAGACTAACAGAAACCAAAACTTTTAGTGTCTCCACAGTAAGCCTTCACTGACGTTTCGGCAACTAGTAAATCTGCAGATCAAGAGCCTCAACGTCATCTCTGCAACTCATTGTTTTTATCAAACTTTGCGTAATATTAATCTTTCTACAAAAACAAAATTTAAACTATTTAAATTACACAAACATTTATAAAAGGAAAAAAATATTTCGATGGTTTCAGACATTAAAAGCGTTAAATTAAACACGTTGTTATGTAAGGATATTCTGAAATTCTCACGAGCTACTTATTCTAGTAATTTTTATATAATAAAGCAAATTTTTTCAGGGTGGCTCTGCCCCCCTGAACCCCCCGTTGTGTAATTTATTTTGCATTTGTAATTTTCTACTGATTGAGTTAATGATTACCCTATATCTTAGATTTCTTTTTACACTGCGATTTATAAGGATAAGCAATAATTCGGTCAAGCATTTTACGTTATCCTAATATCCATACAGCAGTATTTACTTGCCTGCTAACCACAAATACCTGTATCTAATGGATAAAGAACTTTTGGAAATGTAAACTGAAACATCTAATTTAGAAATCTAATACCTTTATAAATTTTGTTTATAAAAAATAATTTTGATTACCATTCTGCAATATTTATATCTAAGATCTAATCTAAATATCAAAAAATGTACTCGATAGCATTAACTTAATAAAATCACCCTAAAGTAGGGGGGCTTCTAAACCTAACAGTTAATAATTCATCATCGTTAAATAGATAAACATGATTTGGCGCCTTTAAGTATTTTTTGTGATTTTCTTTTAATAGTATCTACATTTAATTTAAAATCGTGATGTTACAAATACCGTTGAAATTTGACGCAAACCTATGTTCAGGTCAAATTACGAAAGGTTAACTAACATTTCATTTCCCTTAGCCGGACTTTCTGTTTCATTTTTCGTAATAAGGATTATTTTAATAATTTAATTTATTTTACACTCTACAAGCTGTTACACGGACGTTGTTCACGTAGCATTAAAATAGAGATAAATGCATTAAGTAAAACATTTCACTCCCCACCAGACATACCAAGTCTCAAGCTTTTTGCACATCACTATTATCTTAGAGAAAATGTTCTTTTAAATCGCGCAAATGTTTCAATTAAATAAAGTAACATTTTCTGTATTAAAATACTGGTATCCAGAACGCCGGAGGCTTGGCAGCTCTGCTCCTCTTAATAAAAACATATATGATTAACCAACACTTTATCACATTTTATAGGAGACAATACGGAATTTCTTATTTGTATGGCCTTACATATATCTCAGTCATAAAAATGTAAAATTTTGTGCCAATTAATGCACGCAATTGCGAAAGTGAAATCGCAAAGAATGAGAAAAGGAAGGCCAAGTAAAATCGTGTAAATCGAGGAATCTTTCTTCGTAGTGCTGGGAAAATACTGCTACAAAAACTATTTTAGGTGGTATTTGGTGTGAAATGTTTATATGTATTCATTCCTGTCCTATATATCCTTTTTTTTATTTTTTATTTGCTTATTCCATTTTTCTTTTGCACGTGAAAATCTTACAAATTAAAATTAACTCTTTGGGAGAAATTGTTATTCATTTTTTTTTTTTTTTGGCAACAATAAAATTTATAAAATTTAACAGAATAATGTCAGTTTATTCTGTATGAAAATAACGAACTTTTTCATTTATAATCAAATAGTTGAATAAATAAATGAAAATATTATTCTATATAGTATATAAATACTATTTTCATTTCTGCGTTTAAATAAATCTATATGCAAATATCTATACAAAGGCATTCATTAATTCATTCCTTTTGCTTTGATTTGACTTCAAAAAACCATACATACTTTCACATTTATGATATTTTTAGATGAGATGCTGTTGCTACGCAACGGTTAAAAGAAAAAATGAAATATAAGTAAATTCATAAAATAAAATGTTTTATATTATTCGAACACATGTATAAAATTCTATCATAAGTTATACACCTAATTTAAAAGCTCTGACAAATGTTTTGACAAAATTGCAAACTAATAAGAATAATTTAATACTCTTATTTAAAAATTTCAGCATCCAAAATTTACCATTTAAATCTATTATTCATATGAGCGATTTCTTTCAACAAATGAAAATTTGAAAATCGTCTGACTTCCCATAGAAAAGCATTATATCCCAAAATAAAATGTTCTGTATATTCCGAACGAATGAACCAAATTTAACCCAAAACTATACTGCTAAATCCGGGGAGCTCATCAACATGCCCAGGGAATTTCAAGCCGATCGGATGCTTTTTGCGGCAGTTATCGCGGAACAGACAGACAGACTAACAGACAGACAGACTAACGGAAACCAAAACTTTTCGTGTCTCCACAGTAAGCCTTCACTGACGTTTCGGCAACTACACAAAAAATTAGCACATTAGTAGCATAATTTCAGGAGATATAAATAAAAATATGAAAATGTAATTTAACATTAGAAGCACTCAATTTTGAATGTTTATAATTCAAAAACTTATTATTCAAATGACTTGAAATTTGGTGTCTAGGCAAAGTTTGAACCAAAGATTTGAAATATCTCGTTAAAATTGGGGATTGCCATTGAAAAAAATGAGGTTTGGGTTCGTTTTAATATGTAGATGACCCCCTAAGCAAATTTCATATACATCATTTAAAAGTAGACTTTATTTCCAATCGTTCGGTACCAGTCACTTTTGTCTACTATAATTTGTTGAAGAGTTAGTAGGGGATGTTTACTTTTTTTTCCACGACTGTACGTCAGATGAGATGCCGAATAGTTATTCAAATAAAAGGAGCTTTTATCTAGTATGCAACAAATTTCTTTATACCCCATGGATATCGTATGATAGTGCATCGTTACAAGCTATATATTTATTAGCAATTATTTCAATTGATTCTCCATGATGGCCTCCTGGTAATTATTTGTACAAAAGATAATTTTCGATTTATTATAATTACCAGGAAGCCATCATAAGAGAATAATTGAAATAATTGCTAATAAAGATACAGCTTGTAACGATGCACTATCATACGATATCCATCGGGTATGGAGATATTTGCTGCACAATAGATAAAAGCTCATTTTTGATAATTTGAATAACTATCTGGCATCACATCTGATGTACAATCTTTAAATTAGAATGTTTTCCTCTGCACAATTCTCGAATAAGTGAAAAGAAAATAATAAAAACATTTAAATCCTACTAATGACGGCCTTGTAATGATTGAAAACGTTCTAGGTTTTCTAATGTATTTTAAGATATTTTTAATTTGTATTTTAAATATTTTTATACTAAATTTATGCACATGAAAGTAATTTTTGTGCAATTATTTGTGCTTTTGTATGTATTTTAATTATTTAAGAAAGGTCCATTGAACATCTATACTGGTGTAGGATTTATTAAAAATATATAAAAGTAGTCAAATCATTTTCCTTCCTTTGATTGTATTGAAATTTGGTATCAAGAATACAAGTTATCAGGAAAGATTTTTTAAGAACTTTTGAAGGAACCAATTAGAATAAGGAAGATGCAAAATACTGTTAAAAAATTACTTGAATTCTCACAGTTCTTCTAAACATAGTGCGGGTACATGATGATTTCATGGAAAATTCTCAAGAGAGTTGAGATGTGAAAAAAAGCGTGTAACCTTACACGATGACTGTCATACTGCATATCAACTAGTAATGTTAGTAAAAGCATGAGAATGAAGGAGTAAAAAACGTGTTAAAATGTCTAGCCCGCTCATCCCAGAAATTTGTCTTATTTCTATTGAGTATTCTTTCTTAAATGATCCACACAGAAAATTGCAAGCATATCTAGTGAAAACGATATGCAGCTAGTTAAATTTTCGTTCCTTCATTGAACTATCATGAAAGAATTGAAATATTTTCAAAGGGTGATCGCATAATTTTAATTATATAAAAAAATTTTTAATATATAATCATATGTTTCCAGCTGATAGTATTACCGATTCTTTGATAGTTACAAAAAGCTCTCTCAATCAACTTGACTATACAAATGACACAAAAAAGTATGCAATAAAGTTAATAACTTTTAAAAAAGTAACTTACATAGGATTTATACCGCATACAATGAAATAATCGGAAACATATTACAACATATTATACTACGCGAAATGATATATATCATTTAAATAGTAGCATATATAAAAGGGAAAAAATATGTCAACTAGAGAACAGGAATTCTGCTTTTTCAGAATTTTTTGTCGCCTCCGATGAAAAAAAAAATATATATATGTATATAAATATAGATACAGGAGAGCTCCGATTATCCGAGTTAATAGGGACCAAGCTCACCTCGGATAAGCAAAAAACTTGGATAAACAGGATTTACATAAATCGGCGCCAACGAAGGAGATGAAATATACATTCCACTTAATTCATTAATAGTCCAGTAAAATTAGCTCAAAAAAAGGGCCGTTTTATGCAAAAATTCGCGGGAAGCTGGAAATCGTTTTAATCATTTTGTTTTCATCCAAATGAAGGGATTTTAAGTTTGTCTCATTTTTCCTAGTGAGCTTCAGACATGGCACTACAAAAACCTAAAAAAATTCTAACTTTTTTCAGTATTTTGCAACTAACTCAAAAACCGTTTACTGTACAGAAACAGTTCTATATATTGAAGACAATAAAATTCTGCGTCGATTGAGTACCACAGACTAAAAATTTCATCAAAAATAAGCGAGATATGATAGATCAAAAAAGTACATTTTCCCAATTTTTTCTAAAAAATCTCAGAAAATTGTTTTTTTTAAGTGCTCATGTAACCAAACGAAATGTACTCACACGTATATTTGCGCGTATGATTACAATTTTGAAACCTTAACCCAATACTAGTGTTACATTAAACAAACACTAATAGTGCTGAGTCCAGGAGTGATTGGTCTCGATAAAATAAATTGTCATCTAGCCAAAGAAGATTGGAGTTGAAAGTATAAAAAGTGTCATTGGTGGTGATTTTGGCCAAGTGAAATTCAAGAGATCCAATCGACTAGCTCCAATGAAAAGCTTCACGTGTGCTGTTAAAACCATGATGAGGAGGTATCCCTCGATCCAGTGTCTATTTTTCTACAAATTCCTTTTCACAAGAAATTAAAGGAAGAACTTAGAAAGTTCTTTGAGTATGATTTGGCTCCATTTCCGATTTCTCTGTTTGATAACTTTGGGAAGAGGAAAACGCAAAAGTCGGTATTTTACGATTTGTTCTCCCGCCTTAATAATTTAGAACAAACCATAAAAACTGTCCATGTGATTGATGGTCGCTTCCTCCTTCATCGAGTGAGTTGGGAGCTAAGAGAAAAGTTCTCTTCAATTATTTCCAAGTACATTGGATATTTTAAAAACAGCTATGGTAAAACTGAAACAATTGCTTTTGATGGTTACCCAGAAGAATCGTCAGAACATGGCACCAAGTCTTCTGAGCGCTTCCGTCGAAAAAATAAATACATTGCAGCAAGTGTTGATTTTAATGAAAATACGACGCTCACAATGCAAAAAGAGCACTTCCTTGCAAATGAAGGGAATAAACGCTGTTTAATAAAAATGCTCATTGAAAAATTGGAGCAACACAATTTTACTGTAAAACAAGTTGTCGAGGATGCAGAGACTAGCGTCGTGATGGAAGCCATCCAACTTGATCAGCAGTCAGAACGTGTCATCATAGTTGGGGAAGATATTGATCTGCTTGTGCTTTTGACTACATTTATTCCCAACTCATCCACTATATACTTTTTGAAGCCTGGGAAAGGACAGTCGGGCAATGTTTTATATTCACCATTAAGTTTCAAGTACTCGCCGATTGTCAAGAAAAACGTCCTATTACTACAAGCTTTTAGTGGCTACGATTCTACATCGGCCTTCTTCAGGCAAGGCAAACTGAAATTCGTCAAGCTTTTGGAAAGTCATGCTCACCTACAGGATGTTCCAACTGTCTTTAATAACCAATATGCTACGCCTGAAGAAGTAAGTGATGCGGGGAAGAAATTTATTGCCACCTTATGCAATCCTCAGTATGACGAGTCCACAACACTGCACAAATTGCGATACAACACATTTGCAAAACATCTTATGAAGACCCAATTTAACCTCGCTTCTCTGCCGCCAGCTGAAGATGCCAAATAATATTCATACAGATTATTTCTTCAGGTCAACATCTGGAATGGAAGGGTGATGAATCCCACTGATTGGGGCTGGAAGTCATTTAAATATGGTATACTTCCAATCACCAGAGCTTCTAAACACTATGTCATAAAAATATGCAAAGGCGGTTTATGTTCTTGCAGAAAGAACGGTGTTAAATGCTCAATTATATGTTACCACTGTAAAGGTGCGTCGTGCACAAATACCGCAGAAGAGGAAGACTCACAAACCGGATACGACGAAAAAGTAGATATGTACAAGGATGCCTTCCATGTGCAGGAAGAAGAAGAACGGGCAAATCAAGGTCCAAAAAAAAAAAAAAAAAAAAAAAAAACGCTCCAAGCTCGATTTCCCTGTATTTCCCTCAAGTAACTTGAGTTCATTTTATCACCATTACTAATGTACCATTTTTTTTAAATAAATTAATTTTCTCGATTTTCTGTTATTATTATATTGTTCTCTAACATTTTATACATGAGAACATCAAAAAACCAATTTTATGAGATTTCTTTAGAAAAAATTGGAAAAAAGTACTTTTTTATCTATCATATCTCGCTTATTTTTGGCGGAATTTTTAGTCCGTGGTACTCAATCGACGCAGAATTTTATGGTCTACAATGTATAAGTTAGAACTGTTCCTGTAGAGTGAACGGTTTTTGAGTTATTTGCGAAAAACTTAAAAAAGTCCGAAAATTTTGAGATTTCTGTGGCGCCACGTTCAACAGGAAAAATGGGACAAACTTAAAATCCCTTCATTTGGATGTGGAACAAAGAGATTAAAACAATTTCCAGCTTTCCGCGAATTTTCGGTTAGAAAAATCCTATTTTTACTGGGGTATAATTTTTATGGTACTAGTAAAATTTCTTTGAACTAACTCTACAACAAATTATCGAAGAAGGAAGTACCGGTACCGAACGATTGGAAATAAAGTCTACTTTTAAAGGATGTATATAAAATTTGCTTAGGGCGCCATCTACATAATAAAACGAAACCAAACTTAATTTTTTTCAATGGCAATACCCAATTTTAAAAAGATATTTCAAATCTTCGGTTCAAACTATGCCTAGACACCAAATTTCAAGTCATTTGCATTACACGTTTTTTAATTATAAACATTCAATATTTAGTGCTTCTTATGTTGAATTACATTTCATATTTTTATTAAGATCTCCTGAAATTATACTCCTAAGTTGCTCATTTTTTGTGTAGCAATAATACTAAAATACCCAAACATAAATATGTTGAGTTTACAAATTTTATAATTTTATGATATGAATTATAAATTATGAAATGAATATTCGAAAAAATTATGAATTGCAACCTGCAATTTTTTGAGGGATTTAGGTTTATTATGTCCTGCTTTATGGAAATCCTAAATTTCATATTTTTTTCCCAAGTAGTTTTTAAATTATGCTTAAAAAACGGCAAAATGAGGGTTTAAGGGGCCGTCTATGATAGAGGTAACTAGATATTTTGAAATTTCTTATGCTATCCTGTAATCTAGCCCTCACTGACTCCTTGAGTGGCGCTTAAGATGCCTTGATCAAGAAGGGGGCTCTCTCGGTCAACTCTGGAGTACCGAACTTCAATTTGGATACAGCCCCTAAAATACTCTCGTTTTAAAATAATTCATTTCTCGGAAACTTATCGTACGAATTGCATAAAAATTTATTTTTAGGCTAATTGAAGGGTGTGGAGTTCATTTATGCTATTAGAACTACTATTGTTGTACTACTACTATTGTATAGAACTACATTACTGTACTGCTATTGGAAAAAACAAAGTTATGGTTCGTTTTAATATGTAGATGGCCCTCTAAGCAAATTTTATATTCATTTAAAAGTAGTGTACCAATCGTGTGGTACCAGCAACTTTCTTCTACGATAATTTTTCCAGAGTTGGTAAGGGATATTTACTTTATTTTTCTACGGCTGTACATTCCTATTACTTCATTTTCTTCTTTTTGACTGATGACTTCTATTATTATGAAACAGGCATTATAAATGAAGTGTTAGGTGAAGACGAAAGAGAAGCCGTAAAAAGTTAGAACTCTGATTTTCTGGTCAGAATGGGGGAGGGGGGGAATGGCCGTAATTTTTTTTCTTTTTTGAAAAAAAATTATTTCTAACTTTTTACGACTGCTCTTTCATCTTCGCCTGACACTTCAATTATAATGGCTGTTTCATAATCATAGAAGCCATCAGTCCATCAGAAGAAAATTACTCGGTTAAAGCGGAAACTCGGTTAAGCGGGACACGGATAATCGGGACTCTATTGTAGTTCAGTTTTAAGACTTAAAACACGCGATTTTATTTTATATAAAACGACGTCATCCAAATCCGCTGAATAATTCCTCATTTACGATCCAGTCATAAACAACATGTACAATAAAGTATGCGTACGACGTCACTAGATCAGAATAATACACAAATCCAGTAAAAAGAAATCAGCAAGAACCTCGACAAAAAAAATCGGCTATCTCATTATTCATATGCCTTCATTTGTTTGTAATATTAATATAGATACTTAAAGTTAAATTTAGTTTATAATAGCTATATGTTTTATCAGAAATCATTCATTTATATTTTTTCAAAATGGCACGTATATTAATTACATTTTTTTCAGTTTTTATGGGAAAATGGCAACAAAAACATATAATTACTATTTTCCAACTATTTTTTCCTTTACTTTCTACAGAAATGGAGTACTTGAGTTGTCAAAATTAAAAAAAATAGCGCTAAAAACAACAAAAAAATTAATATCTAAAAAATAAATTGAGATGCAGTTTTCAAACAAATCGCGTTTAAAAGTACATTTTTTTTCCCAATACCACGGTATAAAAATTGAAAATGTGCACTACTTAGAAGTTTAAAAAATTACTGTAGATTATTTAACAGTACAATGATACATGTGCTTTGTTTTACGGCTGGCTTATACAACGAAACGTTATTTTTTGGAGACGACATTTTAATTTCTGGGAGAAAGAAATAAAATACCGGGTGCTAATAATATCTACCTACCTGAAATTAACATTGAGCACTGCGATGGTAACAAAGACCGAGAGAGAAACTAGAATCATCGTGAAGAGCAAATACTTCCCCAGAAGTGGAACCGTCAGAGACGTCGGTGGTATAATTTCCGACAAGAGCAGGAAAAACACTCCGAGGGACAGCACAATTGATATGGACAAGCTGACTTTTTCTCCGGAATCCGATGGTAAGTAAAAGACGAGCACGGAGAGAAACGATATGAATACACATGGGATGATTAGATTCACAGTGTAGAAGAGAGTTTTTCTCCTCAGTGTGATGTTGAATGTGATGTCGGGATACGGTTCCTCGCAGCAGCTGTAGAATTTTTCTGTCCTCACTGCCGGCACTGCCATAATATCCCATTCCACACTCAGATAGAATTCACTAAGATCAATACCCATGGGAATCTGGTTCGAGTCAGCCTCTTGAAATTTATGTTTAAGATCAACCTGAAAACGAAAAATTAGGGAATTAATAGCGAATTAGTGAACATAGAAAAAGCATTAGAATAACTAATGACACAATTGTAAGTTTCTGGCAATTTTTCTAGAGCAGGTAGGTTATTTCCAGGAACTAGTGCACATACACATACCAGTTACATATTAACCTTATTCACATGAATTATTCTTACATTCTGATGTCTTCTCAATGAGATTCGTGACGAATGAAATATCTCCATATTATTGGTGGAGAAGTGGCCTAATAAATACTATCTTTTATCTGATGACGTTATAAGAATTATCTTTAGCTTTGATTTCCTCAAAGCTAAACCTTGGTATTTCTATCTCAGTATTCAGTAATGATACCTCTTCGTTTTGGAATCACAAATCTTCTTTCTCTCTATTCATTTACGATTTGGGCCGTACCAATTTTTTTTTTCAGATTTCTTTTTATGGTACAGAAACCTCCTATAACAACAATTTACTTCAATAAAGTTTTTAAACTAGAAAGTTCTTATACATTGAATAAACCTATGTATAATGCATTGAATAAACCTTTATGTCGTGAAAAATATCCCATCGTGTGCTGCAATTGCAGCCTTACCAGTAGATAAGAGTGAGAAGTGCTAGGCTTGGTATCGTCCAAGTAGTTCAGTGGTACAGCATTGACGCGTAATGTCAATGAACCTGGATCGATCCCAGACTTGGAAACCTTTTTTATTCTGTTGGTTTTATGCCTCTTAAGAAAGTTGAATATACATAAAAAATCAACAATTAAACATTTCAAAGTTCTTATAGATTTCCCAGTAGATAGAAAAATTTCATTAACGAAATAAGACATACAATAAATTGCATCAAAGAAGCAAACAAACAAAAGATACAGACAGACATGGTAAAATAGTAAGAAAAAAAACAAAGTATAAAGAGAGACAAGTAAAAATTAAATTAAAAAAATCAAAAATCCCGACTGCGTAAAAAGCGAACTAATTAATTATTTCTCATCAATCTGAAACTATTTTACTTACCTATTTTTTTATTTACATGTATTGATGACTTTTACGTTGGGTTTAATTGTTAGTTCCTATCTATAAACACTGTTTTGATGAGGCTTATAGATGTCTATGAAGGTTAGAGTTGCAGTAAAGCTAGAGATGCTACCTACACAACTTCCAGGTTGTGTAATATTTAAACGGAGCTTCTGACTGTAAAATAGTCAAAGAAACATCGTTTTCATTTTGAAAGACCTATCCAATGATATGCCACTCAATAGGGTGCGTAAAAAATTTTTTTCGTCTCTACCGCCATTTTTTATTTTACGGCCCCCATTTTGAATTTATAAAAACAAAACCTAGCCTGTAACCATCGGACGGTTAAGACGAATCGATAGAGACCTCATTCATTAAAATCCATCCAGCCGTTGGGATGTTTCGGGGGTATAAAGAAATCCACATACCGAGATACGCGTAAAACACAAACCCTTCTTGGCAGTCGGGTAAAAATATGTCGTAATTTTGTGAAACAAAGATAACGCTACGGCTTTCAAGTCACAGATCCTAGAACCAAAGAGTGTTACAGTCTTGAAAAAAAAGGGAGAATATGCTATAGCCAGAATGTATACACTAGAGAGTATCTCTACCTCTACTTGAGAACAAAAGGCATACAGAGCTTCTTAGAGAAATCCACAAGCTATGCTGTAGTATATGGCGTATACTACAGCCCTGATACCGAATCCCAATAGTGTTTAAAGTACAGATAAATTCGAATGTCGTTAAATAAAATCAATATTTATTTTATTTAAATAATTTGTATAACCTTTCGTTTCTCTATCAAGAGTGCAACGATCCAGTTTGTGTTGATTAAGGTGACGTATCGCAGCTCCGACAAAGGGAAGGTTTACAAGAACAAATGAATTTAATATAGCAACAGGTGTTGATAGGGTCCATTCTCAACTATAAATTTTTTTTAACATTATTCTTGCACTTGTGGACTGCATTTTTTGCGGAGTTAATTGACACCTCAGAGATTTTTTTTATACGATTAAAAATATCTTATAAAATAATTAGCAAATAACTACATACAGTCGGACCTCGATATCTCGAACCTCCTTATCTCAAAACCCTTGATATCTCGAAAAAAGAAATTTCCCCTGCATTTCCATCAAAATTCTTATGTATTTTCCATACTTATCTCGAAATATATTTTCCAAAACCCTTGATACGTCGAAATATTTTCCACAGAAATTAGTTTGACTTTTTACTTTCGGCTATTGTCAGCTGTAGAACCAGTTTGTTCAGGATGCTGGTTTCACATTCTTTTATCCCTTTGTTGATACAAAGAACTTAAAGGGTAAGAATGGAAGGCTTTTGAAACCGAAAAAAAGGGACAACATCGTTTTTTGGAAACTTTGCAGTGAAAGTGCATCGGGTGATTCAGCTACCTGTGAAGAGTGGCTCTTAGAACTTCCTTCTCTTTTAAAACTATAAAGCAGATGATGTGTTTAGCGCAGATGAAACTGTATTATTGTATCATAGTTTTCCCAACAAAACGTCTGCATTTAAAGGTGAAGAAATCAGACGTGGCAAACCAAGTAAACTTCGTGTAATTGTGCTTTTGGCAGCAAATCAAAGTGGTAAAGAAAAGCTTCCTCCTCTTATGATAGGACGATCTAAAAAGCCGAGGTGATTTGCTAAAATTAAGTCATTTCTAATGCTGTACAGGTGAAATATAAAGGCTTCGATGGCAAACGCAATTTTTGCTGATTGATTGATAGGAATCGGTAAAACAATGGCTAAAAGTAAAATACACGTTCTCCTCTTCATAGACAATTGTAAAGCCCACTCTAATCTTCCAACGCTAAAAAATATCGCTATTAAATTTTTGACGACTACGACTTCGAAGTTTCGACCAGCACAACCATCGACAACCAGTCAATTAGGAGATAATCCGCAGCTTCAAAGTTGATGATTGAGCCCAAATTGTGAGAAACTTCTGAATAATATCCAATTCGTCATTAAGAAATGTCGAATCGGATATTATTTAATCAAAACAAGTTGTGTATAACACAATTTTGAAATTATTAAAACTTTGGGAAGTGTAATTTGTTAATTATTAGTAGATTATGTGCAATTTTAGACGAATCTTATTTTTTACAGCAAAAAGCAGTTTGTGAGATTAGATTTTTAAATTTTGTCAAAACCTTGATAACTCGAAACCTCTATATCTCAAATTTTTTTCTCTTCCCCGCAGATTCGAGATATCGAGGTTGTACTGTATATATATTTTGTAAAATAGAAAATTGAGAACATCAAATCATTTTTGTAGTTTTCGTTGGCAATTTTAATGTTTCATTAGCTAGAAACTTGGTGATAAAAAAAATTTATTTTGTAATCATTTTCGTCAGACTGCTCAGAATTTGGGATAGTTTTAGATTCAACAGTGTTACAAATCGAAATCTCTTTAAATAAATTAAAATATTTTATGATATGTAATTCGTTATTTTAAAATGAGAAAATTAAATCAAATTAAAAATGTCTTAAACTGCCTTCAGTAAATCCTTTAGTGTGAAAATATATATCTAAATGAACAATTTAGAAAACATATGATAAAGCTTATGAAAACCGATTTTCAGCAATTATCGGCCATTAAAGTAAATGTATTTGAAATCTTCTGGAAGCCGTATGTTTGAACTATATACATGCCGCATAATATACTAAATCGCATACGGAAACGCTTTACTGGCAGTTACAATCTATATACAGCTATGTACCCATATCGTATTGTGTAACCCTGTGTATGAATTTATTTGCAGTATACTCACACCCTATATTATAATGAAATTTAGTTCAAAAAACGCGTAACATAGTCCGTATGTGCGTTTTCAGCCATTCCTTTTGATAGAAGTTATAACTCAAAATTTTTTGGACAGCGCAGTATATAATCTATCAAGTTCTTACATACTACATAACATACTAAAATTTATTTGTACTTGTAGTACATATACATAATGCTTACCAATTTCATAATATTTGAAGCAGACCGATATCATAAAAATATACTTCAAACAATTGAAGAGCTCAGATGATAAACGTGGTATGTAACAAAAAGAATAGAGTTAATCACATGATTGAAGATAATCAGTGGTCCTCTAGCATCTGTTAAATTACTATTTGAAAAATCATAATACTCCCAGAGATTTTAATTGATGATGGAGGTATTTGACAATAAACGCAAATAAAGATTTGGAACTTTACATCTTATGTTTTCAAAATGGTGATTGTATCACTAACCACCTTTATCATCTGAAATCTTCAATTATCAACCGTAAAGGAGAAAATGTTTAAATTATTTTTTAAAAATCTTTGTTTTCTCTTTCCTATGTCCCGAGATCCACAATTCTAGAAAATTTATTGTTTCGGCACAGGTAAATTCATATCGGTGAGATGAAATATGCAGGAAATATTTTTTTAAAAAATCATCTTTATCCCTTGTTTATGACCAAAGCCAATTATCCAGTAATGCTTACTATTTTTTTAGTAATTGCTATCATCTTATAATGACATAATAGATTAACTTAAAATATTTAAATTTTTTTTTTTTTAAATCTCACTTCAATATTTTAAATCTGTCTTCGAAATGTTTAAGCAGTATGTTCAATTCTGACGGTTGTGTCCAAACTCCTTACGTAATGCGTCTAGCCGTTTCAGAACAGATTACAAAGCCAAATCGGCAGTTATAAAAATTGGTGGACAAAACTTAAGGACGAGTCACAAAATGCCACTTTTCATTCACGCGAATACTCAAAAGGAAGTAATATAATTCGAATAATTACTATCCCTGCGGAATAGCTAGTCCATATAACATCTCATTCAGGTCACACATGGTCACAAGAGTCACAGTTACAACGGCGAAACAAAAAAATAGGAAATTCCATACGTCTCTTTTATGAGTCTCAAATGACTACTATATGTGACCCCACTGACAGGTAGCTGTGACCGCTGCTTTGTGGCGAGTCACCAGGTGAATTTACAATGTCGTTTCATTGAGACTCTCGTGTGACTCTCATCTGGAGACTCAATTTCAAAGTCACTGTGAACGCAGCATTATGATAAATCACCAAATAAAGTCACATGGTGACTTTTCACAGTGAGGACATCACAATAGGGTCTCTGTCACCATTTGACAAAGTCATGTGACAGAAAGCCACCATATGACTTTAATGTGACATTATTTGATGATTTATCATAATGCAACGTTCACAATGACTTTGAAGTTGAGCCTCCAGATGAGAGTCATACGAGAGTCTCAATGAAGCGACATTGTAAAGTCACCTGGTGACTCACCACAAAGCAACAGTCACAGTGACCTGTCAGTGGAGTCACATATAGTAGTCATTTGAGACTCATAAACGAGACGTATGGAATTTCCTATTTTTTGTTTCGCTGTAGTGACTGTGACTCTTGTGACCATGTGCGACTTGAATGAGATGTTATATGGTCTAGATGTTCTGCAGGGATAATAATTATTCGAATTATATCACTTCCTTTTGAGTATTCGCGTGAATGAAAATTGGCATTTTGTGACTCGTCCTTAAGTTTTGTCCACCAGTGCATGTATAATTGGTATTTTACACTGCTTTTCGTTTTACATTAATAAAAGGATAATTTAATTCATTATTTTAACAACCTTTGCTGTCTTTTAGACAGGCGTTAAAATTTCCTATCTCCCCAGATTTTTCTTTCTTTCTTTTCTTTTCTTTTTTTTTTATTGAGGTCACGAAAAAAAAAATGATCGCACTTATTCAATTTCTTAATGACTATATCTACGGAGTCTGATTATAGGAAGGGAAAACTTCTATCGCTATTTTTTAATATTAATCGCCCCTAATTGCAGGAAGTGTACCAGAATTAAGATACAAATTTATTTTAGTAAACACTAATCGGTGTTTTTGCCTCAAATCATCCTTATCTTATATGAGGCATTCTCACAAAATTTTAACTTCCAGGAATAAAAATCTCTTGAAAACAAGCTTAAAAAATAACATTTCAAACTTATAGACGAATGCCGTAAGGATTAAAAATAAAGAAAAAATAGTCAGCAGCGACGATATTTTTTATTTAACTGAGGTTTACGTTAAACTTGCGTGTTTAGTTTTCCTTACCGTTCCCTTGGCATATTACCCCTCTAGCTTTTTATATTATTAAAATTTTTACTTGTAATGAATTTGCTTAGTAACCATACAACTTTTAAATAAGAAATAATAACAATGTAGAATTTTTTGTACAAAATTTTGGTATAACATTGTCTAAAAGGGATGTTAAAGAAGGGACGGTAAGGACAAAAAAAGGGTCGGCAAGGAAAATTACTACCATTATTTAGGCAAATCATGTTAAGGCTAAGTGATAGCCAAAATATTCACTGATTTTTAGCAACAGTTATTTAAATTGGATTAAATTAAAAATAAATTAATTCACCTCGAAAAGTGCAGGAATAAACCTTGGGGACGGTAAGACCACCAATAAAGCCACGATGCTTGAAATTGATATTTAAATGCTGATTTAAATTCTGAAGTAAACTTCCTGTCAAAGAATTTTAGCTTTTCTTTCTTTAACATGCTTTTGCAAAAGAAAAAAGCTGAAAAAAATTCAGTGGCTGCATCTGAAGGAATTTTCTGTATAATTTTAGCAAGAGCGACGGTAAGGAATCCAAAATCAAGGGGCAGAGTGCTGACAGATCCAAATGTGCCAACTGAGGATTAAGCCATTCAGCTACATACCGGGGCTGCCCTAAAAACCCCTATGGACTCAAAATAACACTAACCGCAACTCAAACAAAATAGCAATAACCAGGTTAGCAAAGACATCCAACTCTTTGCTGGAATCTTCAAAAACTTCAACTATACTGAAAAGAAAAAAGATAACGAACCTTCTATTAGTCCACAAACGTTAAACTCCGAAGTTTCCGTTAATGAAACCGCGTTTGTATTCTCCATCCACTTCTGAAAATTCCAACAACATTCAAAATTCTCCTAATTCCACAAAATTACACTAACGACATCCAAGAAATTTTGAATACTTTCAATGATATTAAAGAAATCCTTCAAATAATCGAATTTCTGAGTTGTATTAAAAACATTTCAACCCAAACCAATAAACTAAACAACCCAGTACAAAAAAAATGCTTATCATTATTAAAGAATTTGATAATCTTGCTAATCAATTCAACATTAACGAATATTAGCTCTTCTACCAGTTATACTTTTTTTTCCCCTTATTTTTTATTCTGACTATGTTTTAGGTAAAAAATAATAATAATAAGCTTTATACTTAGATTAGACTCTTTTACTCTTTTTTTTTTTTACTTTTTCGTACTATTCTTATTTTTATTTAACTGTTTGTACTATTTATCTCAGAGTTACCAGACTATGCAGTCGCTGTCCTCTTTTTCTCTTAAAATACCCTTAGTATAATGTTCTTAACTGTATAGTTAGTTTGAACTGTTTTAATTTAAATTAAATTTTTATTACCTCTTTTTGTTATTTTTGTTCATGTTTTTATGTAAAATTTTCAACTTGTAAATATTTAAAATTTTTAAATTTCTTCTCTGTTCTATTCTGTTTTTGAGCATTTTTATAATTTGTTAAACTATAATGTATAGTCTCTGTAAAGAGTCTTTTTTTACGCTGGGGCATCCCTTCGGTAGCTTTTTCACCTGTTTATGGACTGATTCAGGTCTGATTGGATCTAATGGACATTTTTTATTTTTTTTATTTACATTGTTAAACAACATAACTTATGTTTGTTATTTTTACTTTTTCCTTTTTTTTTACTTACTTTTAAACTTTATACTTTTGTGGCAACAAGTCGCGTCTAAACATTATTCTATTGCTTCCATTGCATTTTAAAACTCTTTTACCTGTATACCGGATGTAAAGTTGCATGGCAACTAGGGAATCCAGAAAACGTCTACATTGTTCCATTCTTCCCACATCTCATAATCAATGTCTGTATTATGACTCAATAGTTGTTACTGGGACAAGATTTTTTAGATATAACTTGTGAAAAGAATGGCGTAAGACATGAAAAAATAATTTTATAACAAACAGTTCTATTTCTACAGAATATAGAGAAAATATTTATTACATGCTTATCCCTTGTCGCGATAATTTGATTATGATGGTTTAACCCTTTCGAGAGCGGTGTCCTTAAAAACGGACACCTAATTTTAATTACAAAACTGACAAACGGCACCAAGAATATTTAATTAAAATTTTCCTTTTATAATGTACATGGAAATAAGCAAGTTCGTATTTTCTAATAAATTCGTTTATAAATTCTGGTATCAGTCCATTATTCCATCAGCTTATAAACAGAATTACTCCGCGCCGGGAAGGATTCATTTGAGTAAAAATTGCATTTTTATTTTTAAAAAACGAACATTATTTTTTTAGAATTACTTAATTTATACCATTTTTCTCATTTTTTCCGAGGGAAAAGGATATAGATCTGAGGCCACCAACCGGTGGTCCGGGAGGAAAGCTTGGAGTTCCGTAGAAAAACTCAATATAATTTAAATTTTTAAAAAATTTTATTAATAATAACACAAAAATAATGTTCGAAGTTATATTAACAATGGGAAATTTTTCCTGAGAGAAACATTCGCGAATGTTTCTCTCAGGAAAAAATCCCAGTTATTAATATAGATTCAATCGATGCTGGATATAATTAAGAGTTTGTGTTTGCCCCATGTCGGTGGCTGACGGAAAATATTCCATCTTGTGCTGCGTTTGTAGACTTGTCAACCAGTAATAGTGAGAAGTTCCAGGCTGGGTATCATTCCATGTGGTTTAGTCGGTAGAACGTCAGTGTATTTTGCTGATGGCTCAGGTTTGAGTCTCGGCATGGAATCTTTTTCACTAGGTTGGGCTTTGCGCATTTTAAGCAATTAATTTGAAATTTGATTTTCATTTGAAATATAATATTCTACGACTCTCTTATATTTGTGAAATTTTATATTTTGAAAATTTAAATTAAAGCAGGCATCGATGGTAATACTAACAGAAGTTATTTGTTATATATTTGAAAAAAAAATCAATTTTAATTTTTTGACTCTCCATAAAAAGTGTATACCCTGTGACTCTGTGAAAAAACATTAGATTTTTTTTTCTATTTTCAACAACATATTTGTGCGAAAATACATTTTAATCTATTACAGAATATAAATTTTCGTACTGGTCTTGGCTCGAATAAATAAAATAATGTCGGTTGAATGAAAAATATGTATCTTGAAATAAAAATATTGCAGTAACATTTTTTGAGCCAAAAATTCATGAAGCTATTTCCAACAAAAAGGAACAAACATCACTCTAAAAATGGGGAATTCTTAAATAAGTTTAAATTAGTTTGTAATAATTAAACAAACTTTAATAATTTTGCCACAATTCAACAACATTTAAAAACTTTTGCTATGATAAATAAACGTTTACGATTTTTAACATTTGTAATTCATATTAATAAAATAGAAATTATCTGATCGTTATTCTACAAATATATTCATGTTTTCAAAAAATCCATATTAGTTGTTCCCGTTATGTAAAATTATGAGTTTAGTGGTCCGTGAAGTCCGAAAGATTGGCAGCAGCTGTTTAGATGGTATCTAAAGTTACTCTTTATTTAAAAAAATAAATAAAAGGGAAAAAAGTGTAATTGGTGTTTTTTTACAAGTCTGTCAGCAGCAGCAGTAATTGCAAAAGCATATTCTTACATAACCATCTGAAGCTTTCTAATTCAAGTATGTGTACATTACATTTGTTTACAATAATTTGTCTTAGAAGTTTAATGTTAAATGGTTGTGCATACTACAATATCAAAATCTCTTACAGCTAAGAGAGAAATTCTTTTACAGCCAGAAGTGGCGACCTCTCGAGTTCCTCGGGGTTCCTAGGTTAGCGGCATACAAAAGGAGAAGCCAAACAAAGAAGTGGCAGTCGTACCATGTCTCAGAGGGCTGCAGAGCTATGCCCTGAAGGGAAAAGAGCGATTTAAAAAAGTGACAGGTGCAGCCTGCACAATTATTGAGGAGAGGAAGGACCCTCCACATATGCAAAAATATGCAAATGAAATCTGTGAGCCGGATAGAAAGCCATTCTGGAGGCCACTGAAAAAGGACCAATCTTTTAACCCCCAAAAAGCAGCGGGATTGGACGGGATGTTTTTAACACGCCATAAAAGAGTTGAAGGGTTAAAGTACAAAAATTCAGAATTTGACAGTCGGTGATTTCGATTGAAGCGAGGAGCCTACATAGTCACTTCCGGGAAAGTGATATTCTTTTGGAGTAGTCTTGCTTCCGTACTCTGTAATCTGTGGCCCGGCGGCGCGATCCTTCACGATTCATTTTATCTGCATTACTAGTTTTAAACCGCTAATGCGATTAGCTATAATAGTGCCTGTTCTATAAATGTTCAATTCATTTAATTTTTTAACAAAAACAATATAGTAAAATTCCAATCGAAATAAAGAAAGCTTACTTGTGGCAAAATTTGAACAAATCTCAGTATAAATAATGATCCTTCATTAATCAAAGAAGTTGAGTCACCTTGATATACTTCAAATTTATTACTATTTCTGACGACACACAAAGTAAAAAGTTCTTAAGAAAAACAGGTCTAAATTTGTTTTGTAGATATTTTTAAACTAAACAACGGTCAGCAAATGGTATTGTTTATTAACTTATTGTTGTTATTATTGTTTATTATGTTATTAAAAAAACTTACCGCTTCTTTTTCATTTATAAGGACATAAAAATACACAATCTGAACAAATCAATGAAACACAATAGTAATATTACAAGCGTTACTTTCACTTACTGTATAACCATCATAAGTCCATGATCCAAACTTCATAAAGCAAGTTTGCTCGTCGAATGGAAAGTACTCCACATCTATACCACAAGAACTCTTGTAGATGGCTGGGGGCTTCCATATAACTTGCCCGTCGTAACGAAGAATGGCTTTTGTCATGATGGTCACTTCGTAATTGCCGTCCGCACTGAAGGAAAAATTATCAGATTTATCGATTATCAATGACATATAGCAATACAAACTTCAAAATCTAATTTAAAATAAAATGGACATCAAAGGCCCACCTCTCATATATATATATATATATATATATATACCATACGGGTCATTTAAAATTCGAATCTCAGCGTAACTGTATATAATTATAATCGCTTAACAATTCTCGTAATGACTCGCGGTGTATACTAGTAAGCATTGATTACCTTATTCAAGCTGCAAACCACTTTCGATAATGCAACTTTTAAATAGTTTGGCATGAAACTCTAAGAACATTTTAGGCGATACGATGATCATTTTCAAAACCAAAAAGACAATACTCAACGTCAAGGTTTCCCAAAGTTCAAATCCCTTGGGGTATGTGAAGTGGCTATAGGAGGTACGAGATGATTCTGTTCAAAACCAGCATACAAAACCGGGCAGCAAAATGAGTCAGTAAAAAGGGCTTTTCATTTCATGAACTGTTTTAAAAACAAATTTCTAAAACACACATAAAAGGGTAGGATACCTTTGAACGCGTTGAAAATGTAAAAAAATATCACTATGGTTCCAAGCTTCAAAACTTGTGTAATAAGTCAAAAATAAAAATCAAACTTTATTTAAATATACAGCTTATACTTAAATTTATATTTAAAACTGTATATGTACCTGCAAATTCATAAATAAACATTGAAATGATAAGTTTAAAAATATATGATAATAAGAAAAAAAAATCTTGCGCGCATGATAAAATCTGAAATTATGCATATAAAGAGGAAATTTTGGTGAAAATAAATACATAATAATGTTATCTTTATTCTAAAACCAGAATATTTGTAAAAAATATTGACTAAATTAAAAAATTAACAAAAAATTAAAAAATGCCACTTTAAAAAAAATATTTTCAAAGTAAATAAAAAAAAAAAAATCTTACCTTTTTCTGGTTTTAAGTTGTAGATAATACAGAAATGAGTATTTGGTGAAAATTTCTTTTGATTGCCATGCATAGTTTTTTAGTAATACTGCGCGCAGTATGAAAATTCATCGTTTTGAATAAACGCAATGCAAAGTTTAATTATCCTATGTAATCTTAATAAAACTGGTATAATTAGTAATTAATATGAATTTTTTAATGCGGTTTACTGCATATTTCTCAGAAATGATTACGGAATTAAAAAAATGTATAAAAACAAATTCGAAAATTTTGAAGGTATAAAGGTATCCTACCCCCTTAACGTTAAAGATGAGTCACGACTCTACTTCAGTCACATAACACCATACATTCAAAATGAAATAGCGCAACCGTAACGTTGAAAAACTTCCCACTTGTAAGGTTTGCATTAAATATGGTTGCATCTAGTCGTTGTTTTCTTTATTTTATTTCTTCTATTCGTGATTCATAAAAGTTTAAAAAAATAAGCAAGTTTCTGTTTACGTGAAGCTTACAAGTTTGGGGAATCGCTGCTTACATTAATCACATTTTAAAATTTCATACATATTTGAAGACTTTCTGCATAAGTATGTACATAAACTGACAAAAGTAGGTCTTTTAATGTAATTTACACAAGATATCTCGAAAACATACCATCTCCTTAGAGAAAAAATTTCTAATATCAGTTAACCCATACCAAACTTATGTGCGAATCTATATTCATTCGATATTCATTTATTTCCATATTTACGGTATGTACAGTCGTGGAAAAAAAAAAGTAAACAACCCCCCCTCCCCCTACTAACTCCTCAACAAATTATCGTAGAAGAAACTTACTGGTACCGAACGATTGGAAATAAAGTCTACTTTTAAATGATGTATATACAATTTGCTTAGGGGGCCATCTACATATCAAAACGAACCATAACTTTGTTTTTTTCAATAGCAATACCCAATTCTGACCGCATAAATGAACTCTATACCCTTCAATTAGACTAAAAACAAATTTTTATGCAATTCGTACCACAAGTTTCCGAGAAATGAATTATTTTAAAACGAGAGTATTTTAAGGGCTATATCCAAATTGAAGTTTGGTACTCGATTGTTAACCGAGAGAGCCCCCTTCTTGATCAAGGCACCTTAAGCAGTCATTAAAGTCTGCTAGATTACATGACAGCATAAGAAATTTCAAAATATCTAGTCACTTCTATCATAGATTATATAAATCCTTAAACCATCATTTTGCCGTTATTTAAGCATCATTTGAAAACTACTTGGAAGAAAAATGTGAAATTTTGGATTTCCATAAAGCAGGACTTAATAAATCTAAATCCATCAAAAAAATTGAAGGTTGCAATTCATAATTTTTTCGAATATTAATTTCATAATTCATAATTCATATCATAAAAATACAAAAATTGCAAATTTAACGGATTTATGTTTGGGTATATTAGTATTATTGCTACCCAAAAAATGAGCATATTAGGAGCATAATTTCAGGAGATATAAATAAAAATATGAAAATGTAATTTAACATGAGAAGCACTAAATTTTGAATGTCTATAATTCAAAAACTTATTGTTCAAATGACTTGAAATTTGGTTTTTAGGCATAGTTTGAACCGAAGATTTGAAATATCTCATTAAATTTGGGTATTGCCATTGAAAAAAAAGAAGTTTGGGTTCGTTTTAATATATAGATGGCCCCCTAAGCAAATTTTATATACACCATTTAAAAGTAGACTTTATTTCCAATCGTCCGGTACCAGTAACTTTCGTCTACGATAATTTGTTGAGGAGTTAGTAAGGGGTGTTTACTTTTTTTTTCCACGACTGTACTTATTTATTTGTCACAGCTGAAAGAGACCTTTTCATTGCTTGAAGTTAAACAAAAATAAGTATTAAAACTTTAGTTGAAGAAAATATTTAGTTCATCTCAATTTCTTACTTCAAAAATTATGCTTTTATTAAATGAAATAAAAAAAAATTATAGATATGGAATGATTATACAATCAATATAACAGGGTAATTCGAAATAGAGGTAATGGAAATTATCTTTTAATCCGTTGGTTGTAGAAACGTTCTTCCAGCTACAAAAAGTACACAAATCAAGTAAGGCCGTTGAGAATAGTATCTGTTTTAAAAGTACCCATATCCTTATAATAATGCGAAAATTAATTTTTACACGACCCATTTTTTCTGCAATTTATACTTAGGAAATTTCTGCCCTGGATCTAAGAAGGGCATTTTAAAATCCCATTCTTTTACGACTAAAATCTATCAAAATCCCATTCTTTTATGACTAAAATTTATCAAGTTCTGATGAATTTCCTGCGCGTTTTTTTTTTTTTTTTTTTTCGTATTAAGATATGATCTTTTTTTATTATTATTATTATAAAAAAAATATATAATAAGCTTTTATCTTCAGTAGAATTTCCATTACAAACGTTAGAATATTTTGCAACGAAATTATAGTGATATTTCGTAAAAAGAATTACACAGTAATAATACAATTAAAATATTTCCAAAAAATAGCTATCGGATGTACAAATCTTAAAACTTCCTTCTGTCTCATAGAAGTTAATAATTCAGAAAGCCTATTTTTTTTTAAATTAAGCATTTTAAAAACAAATAAACAGCCAAGTGCGAGTATTACTCGCGTACAGAGGGTTCCGTAGAATAAATATATAGCTTTGCGATTGCATTGTTAAAAAAAAAAACCGTTGCTAAAAGAATACTACGACTTTGTAAAAACTATACAACGTAGGATTGGGTATGACTGTATATACTAGAAAAGTGTAAATGGATATACCATGAAAGTTCAAAGAGATATGGAACCTAAATAATATCAAATATAGCTATCCTGTATAACTAATTTTTTAATATTATCCTAATCTGTTTATGATGAACTTAATTCGGTAGTGACAATAAAAGCAGTGCATATTTAAACTTCATTTGGCATTTCATAAAACTAAATTCAGCGTAGTAACAACCTTTCTTTCTACAATGTAGCTAAACCAAAACCTTTGTTCAAAGTTTAAATTTGTAGTGCTAAGCGCGCTTCGAAAGGAGGTCGCAAAGTTGCAAAGCCGCCTTGGTCCGTCGCGTTTTTCCAGATAGGTTTTTAATTAACTTTTAAAGTCACTCGAGGCGTTTTAGAGATACACTCAATGCAAACTAGTCTCGAATACCGTAGTATTTATGTGATTCATTCTAATTAAGGGGTCTCAGGACTCTTAAAGCTTCAAAATTTTAGAAATTTTATTTATTTTTAGATGTTAAATTTCTATCTTTTCATAAAATTTTGATATAATTGTTTCCTTGAAATTCCCCTTAGAACAGAAGTTACTTCTTTTAGAATTATACCCGCTCAATAGCTGAAGCGGCGTTTTCGAAACTTTGAAGTCATTTTTCTCCAAATGACGTTTTTTGGCATAACGCGCAGGATATCTCAAAAACTTCTGAATATTTTTTCATGATATTTTCAAAGCATATATTTCATGTTAGTCTGTATAAACTGGACCTAAAATTTCCTTTTATTGTTCAAAAAAAAAAATATGTGATTATACTGTTGAAATTTTCAAAATTGCGTATTAGCTAAATACAACTTTGCATTAAAAATATAAAAATACTTTAAATACAAATTTATTTAGATTCAGTGTAATTATTGCAATCTGAAGTATAACTAGGCACCAAATGTTTCATTCTAATTGCAATATTTATTTTGTAATCCTGCGCCTAAGCTGTTATACGAATTTTCTGCTCGACAAATGCCTGATTGTTTCGAGCCCCCTATAAATACTAATTCTGCATCTTGCAATTTTTTTAATTACATGAAATGAAAGAACATACTTATATCTTTCATCCGAATAAATATTGTGTTTTAAAATCATATACATTTTAAGACATTAAATGTTTAAAAAGGTCTTTTTTTTCCCCAATTTTAAGAGTCCTGATACCTCTTAAATTAGTCTGTTTTTTAAAAAAATTGAGGTTTATTGCTTTTATATTGCTACTGGACATTGCATTACACATATTTATCATTAAGCGTAGTTAATTAGGCTTTAAAAGCCTATGGTACTTAGAGTACGCCGCCCATGTCATTGTGTATGTCCAAACCGGTTAATATCTCGGCTAATTACTGACGATTTTTTTCAAAAATCATTATCAACAATGCTTTTATACTTTTGCTACGGTAAGTACCTCCAGCGCTGCTCAGCACTTTTGCTGAATGCCCGTAAATCGAAATTTGTGTGTAACGGAAAATTGCGATTTTCTCAAAAACCATGTGACCCAGATTAATCGCTATAATTCTCCTACAAGGTTTAAATTAACGTCTACTACCTCTAAATTTTTCATTAATTTTAATTTCAGAAGATTCACAATTAGATGGGGGGGGGGGGGGGTGACATATTTTTGCACTACATTTTCGACGATATTTTTGAAAATATAATACCTAAAATTAAAAGGAACGTATTTTTGAGTTCAGCGTTACAAAAGCTTTCACACGATACCCCACACTATATACAAAGAAAAAGTTTTTTTTTCATGTGGCTTAATTAGCTCCTCTACATTTTTACTAAATATACTTATGAATGTTTAATAATCTGAAAATATGTGGGTCAATAGTCTTTATTACTTCCCCCAATTGGAGCTTTCCACTTTCCATAATTTACGAGTAAAATGGCTGTGACAGACAGACAGACAGAGACAGGAGTGATCTTATAATGGTTTTGTTTTTATTTTTTAAGTATGGAACCCTAAAAATGAGTAGTTAAACGATCTGTTACTTATTTTTTTTATTCCACTTAAATATTTCGTCAATAAATGTCTTAAAACCATGGGTGGGGGGGGGGGGGGGCAGTAAGAAAATTTTGTAATCAAGATACGATAGAAAATGATAATGTATTGTAATCAACATGTAATATATCAAAAAACGTGAAATTTTGCTTATTACAAATTAAACTTAAATTGAAGAACTGTGTGATTTAGTATGACTACAGTGTCTAGAATAAGTAGTGTGGAGATCGGCTATCCCAGTAATACTTAAAAAAGTAAAATATTGAATCCCTTAAATGTCCAAAGATTCTGAAATCGGAAGAGTCGATCGCAGCGACATCTGCAGAATATTTTCTTAAGCTGCAAGACGATTGCTAGTCTAGAAGTTGGAATAATACAATGTTTAAGCTGAAATTTGAGAATATCCTGCTGGTGTCGCTGGGATCGATTGTTCGGATTTCAACATCGTTCCAAATTTAAAGGATTCAATTTTTTTAACACGGTTTAGATAGCCGATTTCCACACTATTTATTCTAGACGCTTTAGTATGGCTTTTTTCAACAGTTAACGCGCCCAAGCCGAAAATCGAAAAAAATTCGCTATCGCAGCGCCAACTTTAGGCCAATTTTCTCCAAAATTTCATATCAACATGCTATTGCATCTAAATGTAAAGTTTTGGTGAAAAATATTCATAAATTCGTTACTTAAACTGCAAAAAATCGAGAAAACCGTAAAAAAATTGCTATCACAGCGCCTCCTTCTGGCGGAATATCCCCAATTTTAATGGGACCTGGCGGCCGTAGACAAAGTTTGATTCAATTCTTATGCTTAACTTGGAAAATATGATGGAAAATGTAGGATTATAAATAACGGAAAAGGAACGATTTACCAATGATACGATAAGGAAAATGGCACAACAGTCCGTATGACAGAGGCTCCTTTTGGCGAAATATCCCCAATTTCAACTGGAACTTGCTGACTATAGCCAAAAATATACATATAAAGTTGAGTTCATGTATATGGATTACTTCTTACACTTTTTGATGATACAATGAGGACACAGAGACAGACAGACATTTTGGAAAAACGTGTTTTTCGAGATCTCTGACTTCTAAAACGTGTTAATCTGTCAAAAACCGGAAGTCGAAATAAGTTCTTCTACTATTGATAGAAGGAAATAAAAAGCGTTTGATGAGGCTATGACCATTCACTTAGCAATATAACTTTAAAATTTCGTTATAATATCATAAAACTGACAAATAGGCACTGCTACCAATCTTGTTTTGACGTGATAATAAAGTTGTGTTTGTAAAGAAAAGCTTGACCTTCTTTTCGATCATTTTGTGGATCTAACGTGATGGGCCGAAATGTTCTGTTTAAATGAACGTGAAAAATGTGAAGTTATTTCTTGCAAGGAGAGTTGTCTTCTGGTAATAACTAAACAGCTTGGACGATCGCATATATTTTAAATGTTCTTAAGCTGCTTAAAACATATGGTGCCAAAAAGTCACCTAACCGATGTAAAAAAAAAAACTTACTTAAAGAGAAACAAGAAAAAAAATCATGTGTGAAGCATAAATTATGAAACACTTTCCAACACATTCAGAATAATATAACAAAACTTCACCGTTTAAGTCGAAATAGGATGTCTAATTGAATCATTTTGAAACACATAACACATTTGAGAACCCAATTTCAACAATTCCCACGTACAGTCGGAAAATTATTAGAATTCTTTGAGTAGCCCTGTATATGATATATGGATTTGTATCTATAACCTACATGTATGCAAAAATTAAATTCAGTTAAGAATTACATACCACAGTCAAAAATTCCCCTTCAGCAATTTCCGCTAATAAGGAGAATGGTATCTGAATTCTTTTGTACAGCCCTATACACGAGGTATAGAATTTATACACTGCGAGTAACTTGCAAAACATTAGTTAAATTTAAAAACGCATACGGAAATTTAAAATGTACTTCAAGGCATTAATTCTCAAATTTGTACTGTAAGCGATTTCTTTTGTTTATCCCTGTAAATGAACGATAAATTCTATGAAGATCCTATTCTATAGCAGTAATATTGTAGTGAAATTCAGTAATTTATATCAATTTCAATATATTTGAGATAGCGTAATGTCATTGAAATACACTGCAAACGATTTTTCCTCATGGACTATTGTGTAACGGAATTCTTTTGAGCGCCCTTGTAAATGAACTATTAAGTCTACACACTTCTTATTCAATACCGAACATGCCATTGTAAGCATCATTAACATATATCAATTACCTGAAAATCCGAGTATATTTACGGGAATTAGAGCGTTTGCAGACAGACGGACAGACAAACCGAATTCATAAACAGTTTTCAACTATTTTTGTAAGTGTTAAAAAAAAAATCGCAAAACAGCTGTAGCACCAAAAAGCTACGCATTCACATTTGTCAAGTCAAGCCGATTTCCTTATTTGCCAGCAAACATAAATTGAATTATAAGAAGTTTTGTACGTTTCAAATATGTAAAGAGAAAGGTCCAATTGAAAATGACTGAGATGCACAACCTTCAGATGCTGTCGTGGAACATGTCCCGTGAAGTCTGAATTTGAACGAGTATTATTTTCTCTGGTGAAAATTAACTCAATGTGGACAATCAAGACAATAAGTCCATTTTGGCATCAGCAAAGGAATTTTTTTTCCTAAAAGCAAAATGTCGATGACGGGCAAGATTTGGATGTAACGCATATCCTACCATAGCATTTTCAAGAGCTCGGACGAATGCTGCGACACATCAAAAGCTACTGGATGATAACTTTTGCCCTTAAAATATAGGAGGGTTAACTTGGCTATGTTAGCAAAATAATGGTACTTGGATGTGGACCCTCATGGCACAACGTCCACATGTGTTCCCACATGGCACAATGCAGTAGTGACATGGTCCACATCTGCCACACATGGCTACATGTTCCACATGGTCCATATGTCTCACTCACATGGCACCCACATGTTTTCGACTAGTGCTGCAACAGCACTTTGGGGATAAAGTCATTCTCCGTAACTTTGTAGTTTCGTGACCCCTCGATTAACCGACCTCACTCCTATGGATTTCTGCTTCTGGGGTTAACTGAAATCGAAGGTGTACACATCAAATAGAAGAGATTTATCAGAATTGAAATATATCATAGATGTGAAGTTCTACAAATTCTTCCTGCAATGTTACATTCGTCGTTATTGTCAATAATCTCCTGAATGCACTGCGTTATCGTCTGCGAAGGTGATCACATTGAAAACAGCTAATTCCAATAAAAGTTTTTTCCATCTTCTCTTTTGTGTGGTCATTGATTCTTTACAATGCTCTCCTTTGCAAATGTTTTACGCCGGCAATATTCTTCATACGTGTGTTGTTCCAACAACATTTATGGTTTTGCAATGCGCTCAAGAATCTGCACAGAAAAAAAAGTAGGTGTTGCCATTCGTAAATTTCGAAATTGTTTCACGTGTAAACATGAGAGCTCTATTATTTTAAATAATCACAATCTCGAGTGCATACCTTCAAATAACAATATCTGAAATTTCCTTTCGATTGGTTGAACGGTTAGGCCAATAGGGGTTCATATATCGGGGAAGATTTTTTATGACCACCTTGTATATATATATATAATGCATTTTTTTATTTTTTCTCATTCCTGTTGATTTTTTTTTTTTTTAATGACAGTGAGCAAATTGTTGCAAGAGAACATAAGTAAACATCACACTTTATTAATAATAAGATATATGAAACTGCAAATTATTAACTAGCATTTTAATTATGGATTAGCATTTATTAGTATTTGAACCCTCCAAGAAAGACATTTTACTTTTGAAATTGTAAGTATAAAGTTTGCACGTCAGAAACTAGACGCTGTTAAGAGTTCGAGTGTTTCGTTAAAAATGTCTACTCTTTTAGAACTAATAAAATGTAAAATGAAAGTTCAAATAATATTTACAAAAGGTTGCATAAGTTTAGATTTCTCAAATACCAATTGAAATCTGTAGCAATACTTGTTGAGTTCGATTGGAGAAACATATTCAAAATAACCGATATTGCATTGTTAAGCAATGTGCGAATAACTGTAACTGTCACGGTTCACTAAACTTGATGAGCTAATTTATAAGATCTTCTTAGTATGAATCGTACAAATGAAAATTCTTGAAATTTCAAAGGATCAATATGTAATTACAAGTTGACGCTCGGAAACACAATCTTAATGAAACATTTCAAATTTCAAAAGCTGAATGCATAGACTGTTTAAATTATGTACATTAGCAGAATTAGTTATTCCTATTTTGATGCCAGCAATTTAGCTACTCAAAAATTATTTGCCTAGGAGAAAGTAGCATAGTTTTAGCATGCTGCATTTGTTTGAACTACAACAAGGAGAGGTCCTTTAAAAGTTCCTTTTTTATTAGATCATAAATAAATAAGTAAATGTGTAAATTATCAAGAAAGCGAAGTTGAAATACAGTAACGAAATTTTCAAAAGCATTGCATCTAAGAATGACATAAATTTTCAAAATATCCATATCATTTTTTGATATATCACCTTAAAGACACTGATGACTGAAAACTATCATACAGAAAATAACGATATATCGGTTTTTCAATATATCAGAATATTTGCATTGTTACCTAACGTATTAATAAACGGAATGCTTTATGTTCTTTTTAAGTAGCATTTTATTTAAAAATGGCTTTTGTGCTTTTTACACACAGGTTTTTAAATATGACGTTTACAATGAAGATAAAATTCTTCCCAGTATATTTCGAGCGATGGATTTTAAAATAATAAGTTTGATAATAGTTGCCATTCAGATGATTTCTTTTTTAAATAAAATAAATTTAAAAGTTTTTGATGCTGTTTTAAGAAGATTTTTTAGTTCTTATCTGATTTCTTTTTTCTGTAATTGTATTTTCGATAGCAGAAAACAGCCTCTGAGCTAAGACAGATGTCGCTGCAGTAGCTAAGCGTTGTCTTGCTAAAGCATAAAATTTGGACGAAAAAGGGTTTAGTTCTTTCCCGATTTCCAAAGGATTTGTTTTTCTGATTCCTAGACACGTATGATTATTTTGAATCAGATATTTGAACGTTGTATTTTTCAGAATAATTTACTTTTAAATATAAGTTTTATTAACGTTAGAAAAATATCTATAGACATCAGTTTTAGGAGCCATATTACTTCTGCAAAGTAACTTGTTCAACAGTAATTTTAAAAAAGTTATCAAAGTCATATAAATTCAAACTATTTAAAGTAATCAAAGCTACTTTATTGTCTGATCATTTTTAATTAAATTCTGACGTTGGTATTTTTCATATTATTTTGTTTTTTATTATCAGTTTTATTAAAGTTAGAAAAATATCTTTAAACATTAAATTTAGGAACCATATTAAGTCTACAAAGTAACTTGCTCAACAGTAATTTTAAAAAATATTACTACTCAAGCAAAACAACTACATTAACACATTCGTGAAAAACACAACAATCGACATAAGATACACGGACAAATGAAAAAAAAAGCGTCTATGTATCTTTGATGCCTTGGAAACAGAAACGTATTTTGGGGCAATTTGATTAAATAAAGGAGAATCTTTTTTCTCAATTTCTGATTTTTTTTTTTTTTTTTTTTACGCTATTTAATCAAAAATCATCTAAATTATGTCGGCATGCTTTTCTGACAAAGTGAAATATATTTTCAGATTACCTAAAATTCTTTGTCATATTAATTGACTAAGCCAATAAAAGAGTTTTTTTTAATTGTTTATTTTTAGAATATAATGGACTTAGTCAGATTTATTTAGAAATGTGCGTGAAAAAAGCTTAATGTTGATTTTCGTGTATAAAATATTAATATCTAAGAAATATCGATATATATGAGGTAAACAACCGATATATCGATAAATATTGAGAGGCAAACATTGATATAAAAAATCAATATTGTCACCCAATACATCTATATCTTGCTGCTATCCCTGCTTTGTATCGTCTATAAACGAGGTTGGTAAATTTTGCACAGGGAGTTTTGAAACATATGGAAAAATCTTTCAGAGTTAAAATTAGAAAAATTACTCAAAAATAAGGGAAATTACTCAAAACAACATTTTGCTTATTTTTAAGTACCACTTTTTAGCTAGTTGTCCCTTTCTTTCCCAATTTTCATTGAGAAATGTTTTCTGTATTTGGAATTGCGGAAAAGCTGTATACTATTCTTTTCTTCGTGCTTTTCTTTATGTTCGTTTAAGCTTCACAAATAACATAAGAGATGATTGCCTGAATTCAAACTTACTTGTTATACAATACTATATCAGGTAGCCATATCTGCTCAGCGGGGACATGTAGTTTTGACACTCCACCGTATTCATCAGGCTCCCATCTTAATTTATAATCATTCCATTCCTAAAAATAAATGAAGTAAACCGTAAGTATAAGAGTTATTTTAGAAGTATTATAACATTACAAATAAACAAAATTTCTTTTAAAATACACATCAATGCAGATAACACCTTTCAGTTAAATTAAATATGTATACACATACAAGAACCAAAATTGACTTGAATTATAGTATATTAAAATAGACATGCAACAATATATATTCACTAATTCCCCCACTTATTATGCAACTTGACTTAAACCCAAGGTGTCTTGGAATTTCCAAAAAGTTTGCCACCGCAATTTCGGATTAGAAAATTTCTATTTAATATTTCAATAGCTGAATTCGTAGTCACAACACTTAATCCTACAATTTATAACATTTTAGTAAAGCAAAAATTGTAAATAGTAGAGCGATTGTGGTAGTAAACCGTACACAACCAAGTTCTTAAATTAGACAAAGCTTTTATTAAAAGAAGATAGTATGAGTTAGATAAGTTTTTTAACAGAAAAACTCAGTGGGGAAATTGTAATATGAAAATAATAATTAGAGCATCCGCATAGATGTCTACTAAATTCATACGTTAATATTTCTCACAGCTATATAATCAGCGGCAATTACATGTTCGAACTGCAATACAGTAGAGCGCCGATTATCCGAACTCCAAATAACCGAACTTCCAATTATCCGAACAGCCAATTTCTCTTTAAATAATTTTTTAACCGAGCTTCCAATCATCCGAACAGCCTATTTCTCTCAAAAAAATTTTTTAACCAATTATCCAAACACCTGGATATCAGATTTTAAATGATGATGAGATTGTGGATGATATTCAAGACAAAACCGAAATTGAAAACGAATGCTCTGAAAATGATCATGGTCCATCACATAACGAAGCCTTTGAATATTTGGAAACAGTTAGGAAATGGCTCGAACGGCAGAAGAATGCTGATCCTATTCAACTAACATATTGAAGAAGAATTCGAGATATGGCAGCATAGAAAAGAATGTCTTCTTTGAAGCAAGCAGCAATTTTTTGCTTAGCAAAGCAACCTTTTTTGCTTAAATTATAATCCTGGCGTTCAGAAAATGATAAAAAAAGTAAACAAAAAAATTAAAAAGACAAAAATCAATTTTTAATCATGCCAGCATTAACTACTGCTTTCAGTCTAATGCGTGGATAAAGTGTGACGATTTTTGTATAGTCAGGAAGATCCGTTAAATTGTCTGTCCATTTATCCGAACTATGCTCGGTTCCGTCTTGTTCGGATAATCGGCGCTCTACTGTATAAATTTACAAGAACTGTTTACAAAAAAAGAGTGGGGGAGAAAGGTCGTACGTCTCAAATGTTTTTTATTAATTTTTATCATTTTTTTAAAAGTTTTATAATTTCTCCTCTATGAATGTTAAAAGTACTCCAATAATAATAAAAAAAAATCCTGCATGGGACGCACGAATAAATTGAAACCAATCTAAACCTTTCTTTTTTTCGCACATGCGCATATGTGTGGCACATATATACACTCCAGCCCTCCAAAACCGTTCTTTTAAGTCTTTATCTGAAGATTGTTGGTCAGCCAGGTTTCCATTTACCCTCGCTAATACTAAACCTAAGGACGGGAGATGGATTCTCCTTTTTTAAATACCGTATCAGGAAATCAATATTTTAAATTATCTTTTCTGCACACTCTGTAATTTGCGATCGCACTGTTGCACACTATTTACGAAAGATTTTCTTTTTAAATATTACGGTGGAATTTCTGTGATCGGGCTTATCATCTTACCAGCGTTCCAACGTTCTTGAAGAAGCTGGAATTCCGCATTCGGGTTTTTAACCAAATGTCGTATTTTACCGAGTTTAGCTTTAGGCAAATTTAATTTCACTGGTGCTACCTTTCTTTTGCGTGTTTGGCAAACAGCTACACATGAATTTAAATATTATTCTCTTCTCCATGCTGTTTGAATAATTAATTATCTAAACCGTGTTTATAGAATTTACACACGAACATAAATATTTGCATTCCTTTTTCTATAACTGCTTTCATACTTTTCGTCAAAATCGCTCTGGTCTAACGCAGTTTTATACGACTTTATTCAAATCACGGCTTCAGTTAATGACCACGAGAATCCATAATGATATTCATAGACCAAAATTTTAAACATAAACCAACTTTACAGTATTTTACACTTTTTTAGATTTATACGCTCAATAAGTGGCGAACTTTAACAATTATAAAATCTACAGAAAGGTTGTTTTAATTATCGGGTTTTCATCGCCATTTATAGGTGTTACCAGTTTGGTACTAATACCAGTAAATGCCATATTTAAAATATATGTATGTATAAATGTTTTTAATTTAATATTTTTGTTCTTAAATTTATTTTTAGTTTGTTAATTTTATAAATCGAAAACATTTTCTAAATAACCTTATGAACTACCATATGGCGAAACAGTACTCTATAACATTTCTTTAAAACTGAAAATCCTATAAAAGCATGAAAAACAAGAATAACATCAACAACAATAAAAAAAATGAAAGAAATATAAATGTTAATAATTGATTATAAAGTACAATGATGAACGTGAACCAATTTGTAAAACATTTTTCTTAGATCTTCCAGTAATAATAATAACAATAAATTAGAACTTTAATTAGTAATTTTTCAAACACGAAAACATGAATTTTGTTCATGTTCTTTGAATCAATAATGTAATTAGTTACTGATTTTTATTGTTGTAACTAAGAAAATGTAGCTTTTCCGATAACTTTAATTTTACATCTGAAAGTAATTATGCTCAAAATTATTGAGCATATTGTATTTCTAAAAAGTACCCGGTTTTAAATGCTTAACGGTATAAACGTTGTATATGAGCAACGTATTATCATAACATGCTTTTTAAACATAATTAACATTATAATTTTTAATAATATTAGTATGGATATTAGTGAAACATAAAATAATAGGCTTACCTGTTCCACCCACACATTCGTAGTCATAATTTGGTTTTTAAGATTCTGAAAAAGTGAAACAGAAAATTAGAAAAACATTTTGCGCATACAGGATTATCAAAAAAATAAGTTAGGAAATTAAAAGGACTATGGAGAGGTAGGGGGGTTACATCTTGGAATGCTGTCAGCGCTAAATCGCACAACGCTTGGGTATAAACAAAGTGACGTATCAATTTAGACTCCTCCCATACTACAAACGCTGTTATCGTCACAAGTAGAGTCGCTAAAATCACTAGATTTTCAGCCAAGGCCTTGTGTTCAACATAAGGAAGATTGAATTTCTTGTACAATACTTACTGAATTAAATTAATAAATTAATTTATAGTGTTTTAAAAAAGCTGTAAATGCAAAATTTGGATAAAATTTTTAAATATATTTTAAAAAACAAAAGTTTTTTTTAAGTCCATATTTAAGAGTATATTGTAGTTTTGTTTTTTTTAACACACTCTTAAATAGTTATCAAAATTAACTTAAATAAATGATAGCTTTTTTTTTTTCATTAAAAATATTTATTTTTGCAAATTATTAAGAGCTTGTGAATGGCTATGAGAAATGTTTTGTGTATAAATAGTACTATTTTTTTTTAAAATCATTTACATATTTAAGTAAGATTTTCATAAAGATATTGAGAAGTAATTGCTAGCTCAAATTATTGGAATGTAAATGTCAATATTATTGTTTTATTTATTTTCCTTTATTAAATATAAATTTAAAATCTTATTATGAAAAATAAGATTCTAGATCCTCGAGAATCTTTAAACTTTTCTTGTTTTTTAACAAGATGCAAGAATAATGCATAAAAATAACTTCCCTGAATTCTTAAATAATAGCTAAATACCATTTTTCAATGACTAGCCTTAAATTTTCAGTATACACACACACATATATATTTAAATATAAATTCAACATTTATTTGGTATTTAAACATATTATCCCCCACCCCCACCACCACGCACACACACCTCTATCTCTCCTTTTTTTTTACTTTCGAGAAATTTTATTTCAAATTTACTAGCTTAATATGTCATATCATAAAATGAAAATGTTATGGGTAGTCACAGAAGGAACATATTGTATTATTAATATTATTATTTTTAATACTATGAAGAGTTTATGAATGAATTCTTTATTTTCCATTTAATTAAGAAAAAAAAAAGAAACCTAAAATTTATTTCAAGAACCCAGAGGATCTTATTTTTCATAATAGGATTCTGAATTTAAATTGATAAAATAAAAAAACAAGAGAAAAAATACATTAATAATTTTAGCTAACTCTTACTCGAACATGTAAATCATTTTTATAAAGATAATTCAATTTATTCAAAACAAATCTCATAAGTTTTAATAATTTAACAGAATTTTTTTTATTTAATTTTTTTTAAGGTGTAGAGGGGACACTGTTTAGTTAAATTATTTTTTTATAAATAACCAACTAAGAGAGTGTTACATAAAAAAGAGATAGACTCTTACATTTGGATTTTAAAAAAATCTAAATTAACATAAATTAAAACTTTTTCATACCTTATAAATTAAATCATTAACTTAATTCAATTAGTATAGTATAAGAAATTTAATTCTCCAACAAAGTATGGTTCCACTTCAGGCTGTCATGTTTATGATTTCATGTTCATTTTTCATTATGACTTCATGTCATAGTTGACAGTTAAAATTATTAGAAAGTAATTGTTAATATTATTTTTTTTCTCTACCTTTCTCTTTTATTAAGTATAAATTCAAAATATTACTATGAAAAATAAGATCCTTGGGGGTTCTTCAATTTAAACTTTCTTGTTTCTTAACAAGATGCAAAAATAATGAATTTAAAAAAAAACCTCTTCTTTGAATTCTGAAATAATAATAATTAAACATGATTTTTCTACGACTAGCCTTAAATTTTCCAATTTACTGCAGGACATAATAAACTAGAAAATCTGAAATAAATTCTCTTTAAAAAAAAAAAAAAAAAAAAAAAAAAAAAAAAAAAAAAAAAAAGGAATAACAAATAAGTAAAACATGCTAATATTAACAGAAGCTAGTTCTAAGTCAAGATAATACATATATTTAAATATAACTCCAATGTTAAAGCATATAAATTAAATATTTGAAATTAAAATATAGCCCCCACCCCTCTCTCTTTCTCTCTCTTTTAAAAAAAAAAAACTTTTCTTTCCCTCCGACTGTCTTGGAAAAGGTCAAAATTGTAATGTTGTTTTTTCTGTATTTTGTTTTAAATGCTAAAAAAAAAATGATTCTTTGAACATTTTATAAAAAAACTAATAACGAATATGAATGCAATCCTTGGAAGTATTAATCATTGTTCAATGTATTAATAATACATTAAATCAATAGAATTATATTACTTTAAATATTGCTTGTATTGCAGTGAAACCTGGAAATTAGTGAACGTATTAACACGGGCTTGTCAGTGAGGGGGTTAAAGAAGTTTTATTTGAAATTCCTTAATTTATGATATCATATCATAAAACAAAATTTTATGGGTAGCCACAGAAAGAATATATTATTATTATTATTATTATTATTATTTTAAGAACACAAGGAAAATGTTTTTAATTCATTGTTAAGAAGAAAAAAGAAATGTAAAATTAACTTAAAAAACCCTTCAGGATGTTATTTTTAGAAGATTAGCCAGTAGATGGCGCTCGTTTCTACTATGGGAGGAGCCTATAGTTTGTTTATACGGGAGTGTTGTGCGATTTAGCGCTAACCTTGGAATGCGATGAAATCTAAAGTGCAGATAACTCAAATAACGCGTATTACCGCTTGCCTTGACACTGTTTTGAGCGCACCTCCTTGCACATTCCACCAGACTTTTGTGCTTGCCGTTTGGGCAACAGCAGTCTCTATTGTTTATTGTTGTTCGCACGTCGAATGTTCTTATGGTATAAAACCGCATTTAGTGAGCTATTTTGTTAGCTAAAAGGGCCATGGGGTCATTATTCTTAGTAATAACGTCTATTATTTTATTGGTGTAAAGGAATTATACAGATCATGTCTTTAATTCGAGTGGGTATTCTCCACCAACCAACTTCGCAATATGTTTCGTATCGACTATGGTGTCAGTCCATATTCAAGTTCATGTATATATTTGTATATAAAAAGAACTGTTTTGTTATTAGAGATTCTCTGTATCATTTGACTATCTTCGCATTTATATTTGACCTCGTTACAGACCATTAACAATTTACATGCACGCACAACGCGCTTATCTTTTATGAACTAAGAACTTTCTTTGCGAAAATTCGTCTAAAGACGATGCAGTAAAGTGTTTTTAATGTTTATTCTTTTTAATTCAAAATATGACTTCACATAAATGTTTAACATGCTTCCAGTAAATGCTCCCCTTGAATTCCAACAACATGCAGGGACTGAATATCACAAGAGCAAATGGCCCAGATGTCCCGGATACCCATTTCTAAAAAGGCCCCAAAAACAAAAAAAGCAAATATTTTTTTCTTAAAATTGGTGCTTATTACAGCGACAAAGATATCACAGGTCCCCTCAACTGAATCTATGCCCAGGGACTCAAGTAGTCACGGCCCTGACAACGTAGTGTAATCACAAAACCGCATTTTCTATTATTAACTGCAGTCAGCCGCGTCCCATCCCTTTCAAATAATAAAGCAAGAAAGAAAAATCATGCGCCAAGCATAGATTATGAAACACTTTCCAATAAGGTTCAGAATAATGTAACAAAACGCTGTTTAATAAGTTGAAATAGGATGCCTAATTGAATCACTTGAAAACGCATAACACATTTGAAAATCCAATTTCAGTAATTCTCATCTACAGCCGGAAAATTATCCGAAATCTTTGAGCAGCCCCGTATATGTTATGCAGATTTGTATCTATGAACCACATCTAGCAAAAAATTAGTTCATTTAGGAAGTACATGCCATAGTGGAAAATCCTCCTTCAGCAATTTCCGCTACTAAGGAGAATGGTAAGTGAAATCTTTTGTGCAGCCCTACATACGAGGTATAGAATTTATATACAGCGAGTAACATGCAAAAAATTAGTTAAATTTAAAAGCGCATACTGAAATTGATAACGCACATCCAGCAAATATTGCTCACAGTACTGTAACCGATTTCTTTTTTGTATCCCTGAAAATGAACATAAATGCTATGAATATCCTATTCTATAGTAATAATCTTGTAGTGAAATTCAGTGATTTACTACATGAATTTCAATGCATTTGAAATAGCTTAATGTTAAAATACATTACAAAACATTTTTCTCCTTTGACCATAAATACGATTATAAATAAACTATTAATGCTACAGGCTTCATATTCAATACCGAATATGCTATGGTAAGTATCATTAACATATACCGATTGCATTAAAATCAGATTATATTTATGCGAGTTAGAGCGTGGACAAACAGTCGGTCAAACGGTCAGACAAACCGAATTCATAAATGCTTTTCAACTATGTTGGAAAGTGTTAAAAAAATGACGTCGATTGCTTTTTTTCATACACTGCTCAAAACAATTAGGGGAGCACATGGTTTTTAACGAAATTACGCAAATATTTACACCGATAAGTAACGTAAAATAAAACATCCATAATTTAAAGTGCTGCAGAAAACAGATAAAGAAAACTTCACACGTAAATTAAAGTTTATGACGTTAAAAACTGGAAAAAAGTGATAAGTGCAGAAATCGGGATTTTGCAGAAACGTCTGTTTCACTGCCTGAGTTGTAAAATTCAATTGCTCAGATTGTGTTTTGAGAAAAGGTGGCATGAAAATGTCACAACAACATGATTTACTGCAATCCATGGCTTGGCGTGTTATCGGGACAGTTGGATTTGGGGAAACACAACGAAGTGTAATAGACGCTGTTGGAGTCGCAAGAAGTGTCCATGAAAGGCTGTGGAATGGATTCCAAGACACATGGAATGGTAGTCATCGACAAGTGCAAGGCCGAAAATGTGCTAACACAGAAACTGATGACCGACATATCCTGTTAACAGCCCGTCGAGACGGTACGGGCAATGCTACTCAGCTGCAAACACAGTTGTTCTTGGCCAAAGGACGAAGGGTGTCCAGCCAAACAGTCCGAAATAGGCTTCATCAGGGGGGTCTCTATGCATGTAAGCCAATGGACTGTATTCAGTGGACCTCAAGCCGCGGTGCGCCCAAAGAAGGTGGGGAACTGAACATCGAGTTTGGAGGCAACACTGTTGGAGTGAAATTCTGTTTACAGACGAGCCCCGATTCAGTCTGGATGTGACATCTGATGTGTTTTGGCATGAAGAGAAAGAGGCACTCAAAATAATCCCACATTCGTTCGTGAAAGATCACATTACAGACGAGGTGGGTTGATGCTCTTGGCTGGAATCAGCATAGGTGGACGCACGAGCCTGCGTATCATTCGGAATGGCACTTTGACGGTTCGGAGTAATACAGACGAGATACCGAGGCCTCATGTCGTATTTTATGTTGCAGTAATTAGTGATTTCTTTTTTCCATGCATGATAATGCCACACTTTATACAGTTCGTCTTGTGGAAAACATGCTTGAAGCTAAAACAATACAGCGTATGGAATGACCAGCATGCTCTCCTGACCTAAATCCGATCAAGCATGTTTGGGACATACTCAGACAACGCATTTCTGCGAGACCGAGGTCTCCTTTTACTGTTCGGGACATGAAGTTGCAATTCTTGAGCATTGGAACAGTATTCCCCAAGTCTTATCGATAGCCTCGTCGCATCCATGGAAAACCGGTGTGCAGCAGTCTTAGCTGTTCGAGGAGACCACATGCCATATTAAAAATCTTGCATCATTTCTAAACAATACTTTTTTTTATGATTTACATGAAACCAAATTATTGCCCTAAACCATCTTTTCATGTTCTTTTCATCTTTTCAAAAAATAAAAGCTCCCTTATCATTTTTTTGCGTCTTTTTTCATGTATTGCGCATTGCTACACGTGTACTATCCATTTTATGCCCATACATTGCTGCTTTGCACTGTTCTCTTCACGTTTTTGCTTGCTCCACTAATTTTTTTGAGCAGTGTAGTTGGTACAAGCATTTATTGGTAAATTTTAATACTACAAAATATTTACTATCATATGACTAGTACGTGATGATAATAATTATAATTCAAATTATATAATTTGAATTATCTGTACTTTAAATTTCGTCTAAAACGCAGTAGAGTGCACTTTAGAGTTCTCTGAAGTGAGTAACATATATTTATCTAACCCTGTACATTTCCCTATCAGTGCATTCATAAATAGAGTGCATGAAAATTAAATTGTAAGTAACTAACACAAGATTTTTTTATGTGAAGTTTTTAAGAACGCCTTCAAGGCACAACGGACGAAAGTGTTCGAGAAAATGAATCCTCTTTCCTCGAGTTTAAGCAAATGCAGCCGATAAAAAATTAGCAAGATTTAAAAAAAAAATGTTATGCCTCTGTACTTAAAGTGAGTGACATATTTTTCTAACGAAATGGTATTTCTTATCAAAGAGCATGAAAGTTCGTGTGTAGGAATTTCCCCCATATGCAAATATCCTATGAAAAAAAAAGGTTTACTTATTACTTTATAAAATTATCTAAATTTAGTTTTCATCATCAGAAATTTGACGTCCAATACCGAGTAATACGTTACAAAATATTATCTTCCCAAGTTGAAATTTTCAAAATTTATCATCTTTTTGAAATGTGGTTAAAGTTTAATAAAATACTTTTTAATAACGCTATACGTCGGGCACCTACTTCTCAATGTTGAAAATTGAATTTTAATAATTTTATTAAATAACTGGATTTTGCTCACGGCTCCACATATGTATAATATAAGTGTTGCAATTCGGAATGCATATTTACCATATAACTTTTACATTTGTTTTTGCATAATTTATCCGATAAAAAATAATATTAAAATAAAAAATATTTGCCCTGGTGGATTTAAGAGAAAAATCATTCCCCTCCCCATACCCCTAATGGGAAATTTATAGTTGTAATTTCTCTAAATGATTAATTAGTTTAAGTTACTTGAAAAAGAATAAATTTACTATTTTTATTAAATTTGTTTATTAAATTTCAGAATCGGCGGGAGGGGCATGCCCCGTGGGTCTACCACAGCCTAAATTCAACACTACCTGAAACCAGTCGAAAAGATTAATTTTGATGTATTTTTCAAAATCGTCCAAAAAGAAAATTTAGTCAATTAAACTTCAAAATTCAAGGAGAGCTTTTTCATTTAAGAAATATACTCATAACAATCGAATTGAAAATATGCGTAATTGATCTCCATCCCCTATAAACACTGAAATGTTAAAATTCTAACTACCATCTCAAACTGATAAAATCTCAAAATCCACTTAATTTTTTTTTAATTTCTGAGGAATAAATTAATCAAATCATATTATAACCATTCATTGTGCAAGGAGAATTTCTCTAATAAATGATATTAATCAAGCCATATTTGAATTATTCATTAACCATAGAAAATCCCTAATAATAAATTAAGTTTATTAGTTAAATAATTAAAATCTGGATAAATTATAACAGAATCAACAAATTCACCATTTACTTCATAAAAATATCAACACATAGCAGAATCAACTTTACCATCCATTATCCGCCTTTAAAATCGCGTGCTGACACTGACCTAGTGGCATGACGGGTAAAGCGCTGGATTCCCAAACCCAAAGTAGGGAGTTCGATCCCATCCTGGAGGGGGAAAATGGCATAATATTCTGGTACATATAAATACAGATACTTCTAATATGGTCCATAGATTGCGCCGCTGACACTATTTGAACACATTTCAATTAGTGTACTTTTTGTGTATAAAACAGTTTATACACTTTATATGGAAATTTCAGTTTGCACTTTTTATGCCTAATCATAGGCACCGAATACGCTCTGATTTTGTGCATCTTTTTCTAATAATTAATCAATATTATATTGGCTAGCCTAACTCTGAAAACAAATATTATTTTTAACTAAAGTTTAATTTAAACTTTTCTAATTATTGAAAATTTAAACTTTAATCCTATACGTAATACGTAACATGCAATTAACATAATGAAATTATAAAGTTATTAATTGAGGCTTTCATCTTTGGTATTAAGTAATGAAAAATCAACGAAAATTGCTCCACTATGACACAAATATAATTTTTGTTTTCACCGAAATCTAAAAATAACATCTCACCGTCGAAAAATTTTGATGCATACTTTTCATATTCATATTCACTATTTTAAAAACATTGTAACGTACAATAGATTTAATAAATACATTCCCAAATGCAAACTTGATGTCCCGTTTGTCAGTTACGATTTTAAGTAATATTCGCACTCTTTACTTGAGGTTTTAATCTGAGTGCCGACGAAATCCATAAATTTACTTTTAGATGCATTCGTACTCTGTAAAAAAAAAAAAAAAAAAAAAAAAAAAAAAAAAAAAAAAAACTGTAATTCTAAAGATTTAAAGTGACAGAAATCTGTATGTTTACTAAAATTTTATCTGTACACTGCACAAAAAAAAGCTACAGAAGCTTGTAGTTTTACAAAAGAATCTACTAAAATTACACTAATCTTACTAAAATTTTATCTGTACACTGCACAAAAAAAGATGTAAAGCTACAAAACTATTTTTAGTAAAGTTACAGAAGTCTATAGTTTTACAAAAGAATCTACTAAAATTACAGTAATCTTACTAAAATTTTATCTGTACACTGCATTAAAAAAAAAAAAAAAAAAAAAAAAAAAAAGTGTAAATCTTCAAAACTATTTTTAGTAAAGCTACAGAAGTCTGTAGCTTTACGAAAGAATCTGCTAAAATTACACTAATCTTACTAAAATTTTATCTGTAACCCGGGTTGCAGTTACATAAAAAGTTCTAGGCATCCCAGTTTCCTAAAAAATTCTTAGTAACCTTACAGATTTTTTTTATTTACAGTGCAAAAGTGTATCTGTTACATGAATTTTTGTTCTTGCCGTTACATAAGAAGTTCTAGGAATCCCAGTTTCCTAGAAAAATTTTAGTAACTTTATATATATATTTTTTACAATGTAGTAAAATATTTAGTTTCATCAAAGAAAATACTCTTTTCATTTTTACTATGACATCATTTTCACCCACAGAAGCCCTCTCATATGAGCGTCTCAATATCGGTTTCAGCGGGATGAAAAAAATATTGAAATGTAATAGTTTTATAAGTAAAAATTCGTTATTTTAAATCGTGACATCATTTTCTGTTCAAAAGTTTTAAAAAATATATTTTTAATTGTAATACGAAAGTGGTATTCGTAATGATATGGTAATTTCCATTGTTTCCCAGCCCCACCAGTGGATGAGAGGTTCTGCTCTCGAAGCTGGTATAGACGAGAGGTGCTGGGTTCGAACCCAATCGCGCCCGTCTGCCTAACCTTATCGGAGTTTTCGTGGTTTTCTTAGAAACCTTGGATTTCCATGCGTAAATACGGGTTAGGTTCCCTTAGAAAGACCCCCACGGAGGGTACTCCCCCTTGTGCCTGTATTTCTCGAGTTGATAATCGGCCGTCAAAAATCAACCCAACACAATCCATTGTTTCCCTTCTCTCTTTAACAATGGAATTAACCCAATTACCACCAATGTGAAGACATTTCATAAAGGGCTTTTTAAATTAAAATGGGATTATTTTTGTAAAATACAGCGAGTGCGGACATATCTACAAATAAATTGCTTTCATTTAAAGAAATGATTATCAAAATCGGTTCAGTAAAAAGCTCAGACGAGATGACCAAAAAAACAGCCTTGTCAGACAAATAGAATTTTTGCAACTGAGCGAAAGTATGCCCAAACCGGGTCTCGAACACAGACCCTTGGCTTACATTGCCAACGCTCTACCGTTTAAGCTCACGCCCGTCGGCCTAACCGTATCGGAGTTTCCGTGGTTTTCTTCGAAACCTTGGATTTCCATCCGTAAATACGGGTTAGGTTCCCTTAGAAAGACCCCCACGGAGGGTACTCCCCCTTGGGCCTGTATCCCTCGAGTTGATAATCGGCCGTCAAAAATCAACCCAACTCAATCCATTGTTTCCCATCTCTCTTTAACAATGGAATTAACCCAATTACCACCAATGTGAAGACATTTCATAAAGGACTTTTTAAATTAAAATGGGATTATTTTTATAAAATAGCGCGAGTGCGGACATATCTACAAATAAATTGCTTTCATTTAGAGAAATGATTATCAAAATCGGTTCAGTAAAAAGCTCAGACGAGATGACCAAAAAAACAGCCTTGTCAGACAAATTGAATTTTTGAAACTGACCGAAAGTATGCCCAAACCGGGTCTCGAACACAGACCCTTGGCTTACATTGCCAATGCTCTACCGTTTAAGCTACCTGGGCTAACAACCGACGAGCACATTTCGCCCTGATTTCCAATCAGTATGATTGTGTTAAAAAATTGATAGTTAAAAAACCTTGTCTTTTATATATATAGGTAACATAAAATTTTACTTCAAAACTACTGATGTATTTAACCCTTTATGTACTGAATTATGAATTCATAAAAATTTGATCTTCTAAAGCATTTTTCGTGAATTGTTTAAACTACATTAGAAGATTTACATAATCATTTAATAAATTTTAGAAGACTTTTAGAAGGATTAATTAAATTTTAATTTAAAGGGATTTTGTCCAATATTTATAACCCCACACTAATCTTTTATTTTAAATATTTTTCTTGTAAAATTAGGAAATGTACAAATATAATGATCTTACAATAGAAATATAGAAATATTTCCTAATTGAAAAATTCTCCCCCCCCCCCCTCCCCCCAACGCCAAGACAGCTGAAAAGGTGAAAAGGCAAAAAGAAATCACCCTTTTAACAATATTTAACCAATAATGCTTTTGGAACAAGATAAAGTATCTATAACTCATTCTAAACTATATTACTACTAATCGATGTATTAAATGAATTTTATAACAGGTTATTTTAATGGTACTTATAAGTACCGTCAGTAGATGAAGGGTTAAAGAAAAATACATCGGGAATTAAACACATAAGTTCTATCTACAAAACTACTAAGTATAAACATTACTAAGACATTTACAGTAGAAAAAAATAGCCTGTGTTTTTCAGTAAAAAAAAATCAAAGAGTTTTTCTAATGTAAAAAAATAAAATAAATTAGAAACACAAATCTTGACACGTTTCAGACTCTTTTAGTGAGCGATTCATTAGGTATAGGACTTAACACCTGTGAATACATTTCCGAAATTTTCTGTAATTTACTCATGGACTTTTTGTAACGTTTTTTCCCTTACAAAATCATGAGACCTTGTCAAGGCATTATTCAATGCATGGAAACGGAAATTCTTTTTTAATTACCTTCTTCACGATGTAAAAAATAAAAAATGAAAAGAAAAATTCAGACAAGGTGAAAAATTTAGTTAACTTTAATAAATATTCATGAAATCAAAGGCTTTCTCTTAAATAAATATTCATGTAACTTTTTGTAAATATATTTTTAGAAAATTCTGATTTTTTTTTCTGATATAAAACCACATTTTTTTGAGTAATTTTAAAGATATAATTCAAGCAACGATTATTTGAAATGTTGGCTTTAAAAACATTTCGTAATTTAAAAAAATATTTTTTTTTTCTTTAATGTAGATTTTGTTTTTTTAAATAAAAAATAGTTAAATGTGCTTGCAGTTTTTATTAAGCTGTTATGGGATATAAAAGGCATTTAAAGCAGTAAAAATATGTCACCTAAAATGGAATAAATTGTAAAAAAAAAACTGTACAGTTACTGGGAATTTCCTAGAAAACTGGGATGCCTATAACTGTTTATGTAACGACAACAACAAAAATTCATGTAACAGGTACACGTTTGCACTGTAAATCAAAAAATCTGTAAGGTTACTAAGAATTGTTTAGGAAACTGCTGGGATGCCTAGAACTTTTTATGTGAGACAGCAGGCAACAGGGGTCATAGATAAAATTTTAGTAAGATTACTGTAAGTTTAGTAGATTATTTTGTAAAGCTACAGAAATCTGCAGCTTTACAAAAACTAGTTTTGTAGATTTACATCTTTTTTAGTACAGTGTTCAGCTAAAATTTTAATATGCATAAAGATTTCTATAACTTTACATCTTTTTACAGTGTAGGAGGATTATCTCTTAAATCGCTGGTGATAGAATCATACTTCGAGTGCGAAATCCACTCAAATAAAATACACCTTTTATGTTTGGCTTTAATTTTACGATGGAGTATAAATGTGTTAAAATACAAAATTAAATTTTTTATACATCCCTTTTTTCCTATAACTTAGAAAACTATATGAACTTTAAAAAACTGTTTATTTGTGTCACAAAACAAGTGGGTAAGTGATCATAGACCGCACAAAGGGTTTCGTTTAATATTCCCTTTCAAGACACTTTATCCTTTTGCAAAATCTGTTAGTTCCACATTTCGAAACCAGGGGGCGCACTCTATTCTAAATAAACCTCTATCCGAACTAAACTGCCTTTTACAAACTATCCGTAGATATATTACACGAGGGGATCGGGCCCATCGCACCCGAGATAGCTAGGCGCCATCTGGCGGTAAAAATTGGAACTAAAATATGTACGGCTATGGTGCATAATATGAAAGAGTGGTCGAAGGAGTGTCGGCAAAAATTACAAAAGTGCACTTTCTGACAGAGTAAAGCCTGTTTATAACGGAATCCTACTATACAAGGAAAAAAATCATGGTCCAACCCCCCCAAAAATATTATGCAATTATTCCTTCTAATGAAAACAACCTATATGAAAAGGATTTTTTTTTTTTTTTTACTGGTCATTTGCGTTTTCTTCTAATCAGGCTTTAACGTATCATACTTATGATGGAGTGCCCATATTGGAATTATTACCGAGGAGGACAGCGGTCTCTTTATACGGAAACTAAATCTATCCCATTTCCTTAGAGATTTTCCCTTTAAAATCGTTTACAAAATGGTTTGCAGATAGATTAAATACCTAATCTTTGGGTCAATTTGTACGAAAATCCATACAGTTCTTGTATCAACTGTAGCTTGTAACATATTCGCCAAATCAGAGGCCAGACGGAAATACCCTTTGATATTTATCGTGTTCGCTCTTTCTCTCATTCGTGTGCAATACGTGATTACAATACTTTGCTTATACACCGTGTTCGAAAAGTAAAAACAGACTGTGTTTTCTAACTTTAAAAATATTTTTGCCGACTCGGGCTACATGCACAGGTAGATTTCGAACTTAAGTACTAATTTCACAAAAAAAATATCTAAATCAAGATTAGAGATAAAACCAGTTTAACAATTTCATCTGTCAGCTATTGAAACTTTTTTAATTTCATTTTTCTATAAGAGTTGGTTTTATCAGAATCATGTAAATGTTATTTCATTTTTCTTCCGCAAACCCCTCTTTCCCTTCCCGAATCCTCTTTTTTTTTCTTTGCTGTGTAAGACTTGGTCCTATCAAAAATCTGTCAATAGAAAAGCTGTAGATAATATTAAGAAGATTTATAATAAATCCAAGCAGATTTGATATCGTGTGAATTGACGAAGTTATGAATATTTTTCTTCTTTCATCCCCACTTTTTTCGTTTTTTATTTATTTATTTTATTTTATTTTTTATTTTTTCATTTTATTTTTGCTGTAAGAGTTGGTGTTATAAGAAACTTCTCAGTATAAATAAGTTGTAGATAATATTAAGAAGATTTACAATCAATTTAAGTAGATTTGATATCTTGAGAATTCCCGAAGTTATGAATTTTTTTCTTCTTAAAATCCTATTTTTGCGCCTCTTAAGGCCATTTTTAATGATATCAAAAATCTGTCATACATAAATTTTTGGCCCTTTTCCTAGACGTAATAATAACTTTAGACTGATTCGATATGTATTAATTAGTAATTAATTATAGTAATTATAGTAGTATAGTAATTATAGTAATTAGTAATTAATTATTATTTAGTTATTAATTTTATGTAGTAAGGGGGTTTATCTGTTTTCACAGAAACCCAACCCATTTCCACCCCCTTCGTCCGATTTTGCCCATTAATGAACTTGACCGAAATTTTCTCTTATATATATATATATATATATTTATATATATATATATATATATATATATATATATATATGTATTACTAGGGGGCTCTGCACCCCGCTCACTAACGTTCGCCAACCACCGTGAATTGCGACACAATTCACATTGGGATCGCTACACGTCCCCAGCTCGCTTCGCTTGCTCGCAACTTTTTGTAGCAACTCTACAATGAGTACTATCGATCATAAATCCTTTTAACTTATGAATTAAAAAAAATTAAGGTAGAAAAACAGTAATTGAAAACTTTGTTGAAATCAGAATTAAAAATTCATTTAGTTGGTGCTACCAATAGGCATAAATCATTTTAACATTATGAAATTTACCAATTTTTTGAAATGTAAAATAATTAACTGAAAAAAATTACCTTGGAACACAATTAATTTAAAACTCATTGCGCATGATATTGTACAGCACGGCTTAAATTTATTTCGAAAAACTCTTGGAAAAACACTACCTGATACCAAGATAGTTCAATATAAATCAACAAACACTATCAAAGTTCATTTGACGTGAAAAATACAATATATCGCAGACACTTGGCAAGTTAACAAAACGTAAACAACACGTTTTATGATGTGTCTAAAAGAAACTTTTAATCAAAAGCTGATTTTCTGAATGCATCACGTGACCGTAAAACGAACCAATGGCCATTGCAATTCTTACATCTGCCAAAAGATCGTACTGTGTTTAAAAACAGCTCCTGTTCTGAATTTTAATTTGCTGATTTAGATATAAAGGCAAGTGAATATTACGTCATATTGACAAAATCGTACTAAAATATTTCAGTTTTATATAAACTCTAAAGCTCATGACATCATTGGAAGTTCCCACTAAACCGTTCCTGTTCATTTCCCGGGTTTTGCTGCGCTATTTTCTGGGAGGTAACTCCTTCCCACTGTGGAAAACTTTTCCAGAAATCGGTTGTTTGTGTGAAATAAATCTACCGTGTGCCATGATACTTTTGGAGTCCATATGAGAATGAATCTTTTGTTTCAAATATGACATCCTTTTCCCCATCAGAATCATTCATTCTTTTAGAGATTAGAGCGTCATTAAGCAATTCTTTTAAAATTCCCGAGTTTCATAAAATATTCATTTTAATTAATTAGAAATATGTAATTTTCAGAAATATCTTATTTTGTGTATACCAAGAATCTTTAAAATAAATAGCAAGAATCCAGTCTATTTATGTGCAGGAATAAGGATCAGGAATATGACATCATCACTCACACAGTTATAGTAAAATATTTTAATTCATGGGTGAAAATGCATCTTGTGTTTTCTGAATGGCGTCATTATCTTCATCGGAAACATTTGGTTTTACATATTGCTTAGTATGAAAGGTTATTCCCTGTCATTTAATTTTCACAGATTACTTAATATTATTTCTCAATAAATAATCTGTGTTCTGCTCTTACGCGATTAGTGCATATATAAACGGAATCGATTTAATATGTTTACATTTTATGAAAACCATTGAATTTTTTCTTTTAAATATGACGAAATCACGCTTCTGATTGGTGGAACGTAATAAGGCAAATTAATTGTGTTATTGCGGTTGTTGCCAAACGTCAAACAACAAATTCAACCTTATTTTAGCGCCACGCAAGATATATATATCTATATATATATATAGTTATCAGTTGGGGGTTGTTTTGGGTTCTAGGGTCGTGGTCGGAGTAGATCTGCAAAAATGTGTCAGAAATTCCAAGTTACGACGAGAGAATGTAACAGGTAATGTTTCTTACGAAATCTTTCTAAAAACCAAAAAGTTCTTTAATGGAAAAAGTCCTTCCGGCCAGTGCCGGGAGGAAGAGGTAGCTTTCATAATCCTTATTTTAAAAACGCCAAATTATATCATTCAAACACACGAAGCTCAATTTAGTGGAAACCGAATATAGGAGATTCAATACTAATTTTTATCAATATAATGAATGAGAATTTCGCGAAATTAGTCAGCTTTATCCAAGCTCCTTTTCTTTAAAGTAACATATATTTGGCTGCCAAATTCGGCAACTTCTTAAAGTGCCTGTCATTTTAAGACAACATGGTGGATGAGGCTAAGCAGTGAACTTGGTCGAGACCTTAGTAATTGCTGTGCACATGCTCACTCACATCGGAATCGGTTAATATATAGGAGTGCTGTCGCATGCAAAAAATCAGATTTTTCAAAATGTCACCCACAATAGAAATTGAAACTGCTATATCTGAGCCATTTTTTAAGGTAAAGACAAACAAAAAATGCTCCTGAATCCTTATATCAAGGTCAAATGCTTAAGAAAGAAACCTTTTTCAATTTCTAATTTTTTTGCACCTCACTTTAAATATATATATTTTTTTTAATTTAATGGTCGCCATTTTGAAACAAGATGGCTGATGAATCTGGCCAGCGAACTTGGTCGAGGTGTTGATGTATACTATCCACATGCCTTCTTACATCGAAATAGGCGAATACGTGTGTTATCGCGTAACAAATACAAGATCGTTTCAAAATGTTAGCCATGCTAGAAATTCAAAGTGCTATAATTCAACCATTTTTTAAGATATAAACAAAAGAATAAATTTTCAGAAACAAAAACTGCTCCGGAATCTTTGTATCAAGGCCAAACACATAAAAAAATCTTTTTCATTTTCCAATTGTTTAATACCTCATTTTGAATTTTAAATTTAATTTTTTTTAATGGCAACCCTTTTGAAACAAGATGGCGAATGAAGCTGACCAACGAACTCGGTCGAGACATTGGTATGTACTATGTACAGACCAAGTTACATCCAAATAGGTTCATAATTACGCCTGTTATCGCGTGACAAAAATCAGGTCGTTTTAAAATGTCAGCCACAAGAGAAATTCAAAATGCTATTACTCAGCCATTTTTTTTTAGATATAGACGAAAGAAAAAATGTTCCGGAATCTTTGTATTAAGGTCAAACACATACAAAAAAAATCTTTTTCACTTTCCAATTTTTTGGTATTTCATTTAAATTTTTTTATTTTTTTATTTTTTTAAATGGCCGCCATTTTGAAACAAGATGGCGGATGAAGCCGGCCAACGAACTCGGTCGAGATATTTGTATGTACTATGTACACACCAAGGTACATCCAAGTCGGTTCATAAATACGCCTGTTATTACGTGAGAAAAATCAGGACGCTTCAAAATGTCAGCCACGCTAGAAATTCAAAATGCTATAACTCAGCCATTTCTTAAGATATAGACGAAACAAAAACTGCTCCCGAATCTTTTTATGAAGGTCAAACACATAAGAAAAAATATTTTTTCAATTTTTAATTTTTTGGTACCACATTTCAAATTTAAATTTTTCTTAAAAATTTAAATGGCCACCATTTTTAAACAAGATGGCGGATGAAGCTGACCAACGAACCCGGTCGAGACATTTGTATGTACTATGTATAAACGAAGTTACATCCAAATAGGTTCATAAATACGCCTTTTATCGCGTGACAAATTTCAGGACGTTTCAAAATGTCAGCCACGCTAGAAATTCAAAATGCTATAACTCAGCCATTTTTTAAGATATAGACGAAACAAAAACTGCTCCGAAATCTTTGTATAAAGGTCAAATACATAAGAAAAAATATTTTTCTATTTTCAATTTTTTGGTACCACATTTCAAATTTTAAATTTTTAAAAAAATTTTAAATGGCCGCCATTTTGAAACAAAATGGCGGATGAAGCTGGCCAACGAACTCGGTCGAGAGATTGGTATGTACTATGTACACACTGAATTACATCCAAATCGGTTCATAAATACGCCTTTTATCGCGTGACAAATTTCAGGACGTTTCAAAATGTCAGCCACGCTAGAAATTCAAAATGCTATAACTCAGCTATTTTTTAAGATATAGACGAAACAAAAACTGCTCCGGAATCTTTGTATAAAGGTCAAATACATAAGAAAAAAATATTTTTCCATTTTTAATTTTTTGGTACCACATTTCAAGTTTTAAAATCTTTAAAAAATTTTAGATGGGCGCCATTTTGAAACAAAACGGCGGATGAAGCTGGCCAACGAACTCGGTCGAGAGATTAGTATGTACTATGTACACACTGAATTACATCCAAATCGGTTCATAAATACGCCTTTTATCACGTGACAAATTTCAGGACGTTTCAAAATGTCAGCCACGCTAGAAATTCAAAATGCTATAACTCAGCCATTTTTTAAGATATAGACGAAACAAAAACTGCTCCGGAATCTTTGTATAAAGGTCAAATACATAATAAAAAAATATTTTTCTATTTTTAATTTTTTGGTACCACATTTCAAGTTTTAAAATCTTTAAAAAATTTTAAATGGCCGCCATTTTAAAACAAAACGGCGGATGAAGCTGGCCAACGAGCTCTGTCGAGAGATTAGTATGTACTATGTACACACTGAATTACATCCAAATCGGTTCATAAATACGCCTTTTATCGCGTGACAAATTTCAGGACGTTTCAAAATGTCAGCTACGCTAGAAATTCAAAATGCTATAACTCAGCCATTTTGTAAGATATAGACGAAACAAAAACTGCTCCGGAATCTTTGTATAAAGGTGAAATACATAATAAAAAATATTTTTCTATTTTTAATTTTTTGGTACCACATTTCAAGTTTTAAAATATTTTAAAAATTTTAAATGGCCGCCATTTTGAAACAAAACGGCGGATGAAGCTGGCCAACGAACTCGGTCGAGACATTGGTATGTACTATGTACACACCGAATTACATCGAAATAGGTTCATAATTACGGGAGTTACAGTGTGACATAGGTCAGATATATATACATATATATATATATATATATATATCAATTTTGAACGGAGGGTGGTTTCGGGGTCTGGGGGTCATGATCGATGAAAATATACTAAATTTTTTTGAAATCGCTTTCCTCCGAACGGCTGCAATAGGTAGCTTTTTTGTAAAGAAAGCTACCTAAAAATGAAATAATTAGATAAACAAATCTTGACACATTTCAAATCCTTTTAAGAAAAAATTCATTGGCTTTAGGATTTAACACCCCTGAGTTTATTTCCGAAAATTCCTTTAATTTACGCAAGATTTTTTTTCTCTCTTTTTCCTTTTAAAATCATGAGACTTTGTCACAAAGGAAATGTTTGAAAGCGAAAATTCTTTTATAATCAACCTTTTCACAGTGTTAAAATATAAGAGAAAAGGAAAAATCAGGTTCAATTTAATAAATATTCATGAAATAGAAGACTTTTCTATATAAAATATCCATGTTATTTTTTGTAAATATCTTTTTAATTATTATTCTGATTTTTTTTTCTTATACGAAAACGCCTTCTTTTGATATTTTAAAGAAGTGAGTAAATCAATGCTTATTTAAATGGCTGATTTTTTAAAAAAAACTTTGACTTTTAAAAAAGTATAAATAAATGAGATTTATTTCTTCCTTTTCATCCAATAAAATGCGAAAAGAAATTTACCGGTTTTTAGTTAAAATGCTAAAAAATTAAAAAGGGTATATAGGGTAAGGCGCCCTATTTTCGTCCCCCAGTCACCTTTAGGCCCTTGGAAGTTTTGATTTTCAGTGAACACCTACCAAATTTGGATTTCACATAGACTAACTACCTACGCACGAACAAACATATGCAAATATCTTACAAAAAATTTTTAACAATGCGAAAAATTGTTTTTTCTAAAGTATCTATATATGGCAAAAAAAAAAAAAAAGGTCCCAATTTCGTCTTCCTCAAAAAATCCAATATGACGAGGCTTAACTTATAACTAAATCAAATTTTATTTCTAAATGAGCAAGTAACTTAATTTACATTAAATTAAGCTACTATGAAATGTACTAATTGTCAATGGAAGAATGACATAATGAAACATTAGTGATCCAAACATCAGAAATATATAAATTTTGTATTGTTTTTGGCTCCTGGGCATATTTCGTGTGACCAAGTGTAGTATTGAAGGCACTGAACCCATTGTTCTCTATGTTTATCACCAGAAAAACGCTTCAAGCAGGTAGGGCACTCTGCATCATACCGCCATCATTATCACTGGTATTATCACCATAAGGAATGTCAACAGAAGAGTCACTTTTGTCATCAGAGTCACTGGGTAGGTCACTTTTGGACATTTTACATGGTTGATTCCTCCCCTTTCCCTTAAGAATGGTGGGTTCCAAAAGTTTTTTTTTTTTTTTTTTTTTAAACCATTTGGAAAAACGGTTATTGTCCTCGGTCAGGGTAGGAAATCAAAAACATATCTCAAGCGTTTAATTAGTTGAATCCCCCATTTTATTTGTTTTCTAGTTGGTCTATACAGTAATCTGTATTTTCCCTTTACTTTCAACAGAGATGGATACTTCTGTTGCCTTTATGACAAAAAAGTAATAAAAACTACAAAAAAAATTAATAACTCAGAAACAAATTGAGATACAGCTTTGAAACAAATTGCATTTAAAAGTACATTTTTTTTTTTTTTTTTTTTTTTTTTTTTTTTTGGCTGAGCGTTTCTTTTTTGCATGGGAATATTTCACTTTGTTTTTATGTGGAGATCCAGTGTTCTATGTCGCTGAACCTATTCGGGCAGAAGTGCTGATGTGATCACTGGCACTTCCCTAATCTCTTGGTAACAACTTCACCGGTTGATGATGGTTGATCAGGCACGTTCGTAGGCTTCATTGAAAAGTTGTGCGATTTGTAAGTTCTCAACTTTTCGACCAGGATGGTTTGACAGCGAATTTTCTATTGCTTTAGCATAAAACGTTTTAAAGTAAATATAAACGCAGCACCGAGAAATTGCAGTTCTGCTGTTGAATGAGGAGGCAAACACACGATTATAACACCATTTTACCGTGCAAATCTGTATCCCATATCTTACGTAGCATTAACTGCAACGATCAAGAGAGACAATATTTTTTTCTTTTAATAAAAATAAAAGATTTTTTAAAAAGTATTTTAAAAGTTTTTTTTTTTTTTTTTTTTTTTTAAGTAAAAAGATTATTTTCATTTTGAATTTTATTTTAAACTTTTTTCATTTTATTGCATTTTAGTTTATTATTCTTTTTATTTTATTTTATATTAAACTTTATTTTCATTTTGAATTTTATTTAAAACTTTTTTCATCTTATTTTAATTTATTTTATTATACTTATCATTTTATTTTATATTAAACTTTATTTTCATTTTGAAATAATTGTCATGAAAAAGCGTTCCAAATTTCGTCGCTGGGACGAAAATAAAACTGCATGGAGGACTAAATTGGGACGACGCTACTTTCCAATATGGCGGAGCTTCAGTACCCGTAAGATGAACTGAGCATTCTAAAAGTCACTACATGCTACTGTCAGCATCTTACCTACGTAAAATACATGCAATGAATAAGAAATAAATACTTACAGTACAGTAAATAACGTTCTACAAACGACGTAATAAGAACTCGGGTCTTCTAAAAATAGGAAATCTGGCGTCTTTAATATATGTATGCGTCTTGGCAAACGAACTACTGACCCCTTTTACCCTCCGTTAGCTGTGCCTTGCGTAATCAGTGGCTCCACATTCGCAGAAGCAGAGAAGTAAAGGGGGACGAAATTAGGGAACTTTATCCTATACATATATATGCATATATATCCCTCATAGCATGCATGGTCACAGTGACGTCGTTGTGACGTCACTGTGAGTCACTGTGGTCACGTCACATCTGTGACCGAAATGCCACCACTCAGTGATGTCACATTGTGAATGAGATGTGAACTTCTTAGAAAACTTTAAAAAATTACAAAAAATCTTCAAAACATGTTGTTACTGTAAAATTTTATTTTTCTGGCAATAAAAAAGAATTGTTATGTCACTGCATGTAACGTAGGTCACGACACACTCACAAAAAAAAATTGTAATAAATTGTAAAAAATTGTAACCCATATTGTAAGTCACAGTGTGAGAAAAATATGAACTTCAAAAATCTTTGAAAATGAAGAGAAATGTTTTAAAAAGGCCCGTGTTACAGCGGCATAAGGAATGAAAATATATTAGTGGGTAGCAAGTAGTAAATTCAGACACGAAAAGATGGTGGGGGGGGGGGGGACATATAAAGGAAAATGCATGGTACAAGTATCAACAAACTAGATTTCCATGCTATATTTTATCAATTTGATATCTAAGAGTGTGAAAGTATACTTTTTTCCTGATTTCAATTTTATCTAGTATTGCAATTTAATATAATAATCCTTCTCTTATTCTTATTATTATAAAAGTGTTTCTCGGAAAAATGGTATGTGCTGGAGCAATTTGGATAACATATTTAGAATTAGGAATATTAAATATATACACTTTACATATTTAGTTTGCAGGAAGGAAAATTTTTAATTTATTTTTACCGACCACTGGTATTCGAAACACTTTTGTGGCTTCAAACTAAAAAATTTCTATTATAGTTAAGTCTGCAGCTTTTAATGAGCACGTAGAAAGAGTCTTCAGAGTTTAGTCATACATACATTTCTTGCTTTATAATTTGCATTCAAGTCATATTTTTTCCTGTTAGTGTACCTATTTTAAGTAACTATTTTTTAAAAAAATTCTACTTCTTTCAGACTTTTAAAATAAAATTAGCATTTTCCGAATAAATAAAAATAATACAAAATTTATGCAAAACCCATGATATAATTTATTATTCGTATTTCAAATTTGTGTTTTAGAGATATGACTCTAAAAAAAAGTTATTTTACGAATTGTTTTATTTTACAGGAAATTAACATGAAAAGAATGACGATTGACAAAGAAATTTTTTTTATCCTCGATATTTATTTATATCTTTTTATTTTTTAGGAAGATATTTTGTATTTGTGTGAAACAATCTTTACTTAGAAAAAGGGAGGGGGGGGGGTTAAAACTGATAAAAAGAAAAGGTAAAATACATTGGAAAATTCTTCAAATACAAAAATTTAAATACAGACAGTCTCATAAAATGATTGCACATATAAGTTCCATATCTGTTTATATAAAAGGAAATAAACTTACACCCGCCCCAAATCGTCTGCCACGATACCGCAGGGTAAACAGAGAACTTTTTGTTCTAACAGATGCGGTAAGTTACTAGTCTAAAATGTAAGCTTTTGCGTGTGCTTTTTTTAATGGAAGAAAAAGACTTCGCCATTTTCGGATACACACGGATATTAATAATTAATTTATGGAGCTCAAAAAGTAAGTCTTATTTAATTTAAATTGTCTGTTCCTGTTTTGTATATTTGGTGAGATGAGTTAAATAGTTTTATATTATACCTATAGAAAGAGACTGTTCTGGGATTGTTTTTCAGATTAGAAATTAACATTATACTGAATGGGAAATGCCGTTTTACATACTATAGTAGTGAAACTTTTGAAAGACTTTTTTTCATTGCTAATAATATTTTAAATTATTATTTAAAATCCTAAATCTTCATATCAATGTTTTCAGATTTAACATTTGCCAAAATTATAAAATAATAGGAATTCCTTGTAACACATGGAGAGATTTTTGAGAAATTGTTAACTCTAACAATACATTTAATTCATCTATTGTACTTTGTTGTTGTTTAATAGTACAATTATAAATACTAATTATATAGTGTTTTTCAAATTGGTATATTTATTTTTTTAAATTGTATGTAATTTGCTGTTCGTGATTTTAATCAAACATTTAATTGTAGACATTCAGAATCAGTTATTAAATTTTCTTCGATTGTAAACTCATTTTCTACGTTTTCGATACACGTTCGATACTTCGCATTAAAAAATAAAATATGACAATTAAGCATTGAAATAAAGTGTTTTTCATGCCTGATAACAAGTTTATAGATTAAACTGCTTTACTATACTTTTTAAAATTTGATATTTATAATATTTATAAAAAAATATTTATAATTTATGATATTTATAAAAGTTGATATTGTACTGTTCATTAGCGATAATTGCTGGAAATGCATTTTTAATTATAATATGCGCTTTTATGATCCACTATATTTATGCATAGTATATGGTGTATATAAAAGCTATAATTCATATACAAGGCTACACAAAAGTATACGTAAGAGTTAAGGGGTATGGGCGCAAATTGCTTAAAGGTGTTTTTTAGATGAGTTATGGATTTTTATGTTGAACTGCATTTAATTTACTAAGAAATGTTTGTAGAATATGGATAAAATGATATACAGGGTCACGCAAGGAAATGGATATATGGCCGTCTATAAATTATAATTTCTGGAAATGTGATTTCAGCAGTTTTAAGAGTGTTTTAATTTGAATTAAATTTTAAGTAAATGTGGCGTGTAATAAAGATTCTAGCTAAACTACAGGGTTGTACAAAAGTATTCAAGTATGTTTTTATATATTAGTATAAATTTTTGAATGAGAATTTCAACCTGTTATGCATTTTCTTGCTAAACTAAATTTTCACATTATATACTAGTATATATCAAACTACAGATTAAATACAGGGCTATTCAAAAGAATTGGAAAACATATTTGGCTATGAACGGTAACTGCTGAAATCAGTTTTTCAAATGTTTTATGCGTTTTCTAAAATATTTGCTTAGTTATCTTATTTACGTTATTTCCTTAAATTACGATGTCTAGTTAAAGCATTCAGGAAGCGTTGGAAAGTGCTTTATAATCTATGCTTAACGCATGATTTTTCTTACTTGTTTTTTCTATTTCCCAGATCAGTCATTTCCTATAAATCATACCAAATCTATTTAGCTCATATTAACAAAATACAATATACACGGGAATAAAAAATTTAAATAAATATGGCTTATCTTATTCTTCTTTAAATAGGAAATGTATTAATATCCGTTAGACTCCATGTTCGTATTTAATAAAATAATAACAAATCACAACACACAAAACATTCTTAATATAAAGCTTGAACTCAAGATCAAGCTTAAAACTTAATAAAAAAGGATGCCAGTTGATAAGCATTGTTTTTTTCAGTGTAAAAATTAAAAGTATTTTAGAAGAATAGGACTCCAAAATAGCGATACATTGCTAAAAAGTACGGTAAAAAGATAATATTGTATATTTCAAACAAAACTTTATTTTAAAATTCATCACAGTGTTTATAACAAGAATCATCACAGTATTAATGCTTGGAAATTTTTCCAGAGAGAAACATTCGCCTTGCAAACAATATTTCAAATGGAAATCAAATTTCAAATTGATTGCTTAAAAGTAGCAAAAGCCAACATAGTGAAAAAAATTCCATAACGGTACTTGAATCCGGGCCATCAGTATAGCGCACTGACATTCTACTGACTAAACCACATGGAACGAGACCCAGTCTGGAAAAGTTCTTACTAGTACATGTTGGCAAGGCTACAAACGCAGCACAAGATGGAATATTTATCATGAGCCACCGACATGGGGCAAACACGAAACTTAATTAAATCCATCAGCGATTCAAACTATATGAATACTTGGAAATTTTTCCAGAGAGAAACATTCGCCTTGCATACAATATTTCAAATGAAAATCAAATTTCAAATTAAAATTGCATTTTAAGCAATTAATTTGAAATTTGATTTTTATTTGAAATATTGTATGCAAGGCGAATGGTTCTCTATGGAAAAATTTCCAAGTATTTATATAGTTTGAATCGATGCTGGATTTAATTAAGTTTCGTGTTTACCCAATGTTGGCGGCTCACGATAAATATTCCATCTTGTGCTGCGTTTGTAGCCTTGCCAACATGTACTAGTAAGAAATTTTCCAGTCTGGCTCTCGTTCCATGTGGTTTAGTCGGTAGAATGTCAGTGCGCTACACTGTTGGCCCGGATTCGAGTCCCGGCTTGGAATCTTTTTCTCTATGTTGGCCTTTGCCCTTTTAAGCAATTAATTTTAAATTTGATTTTCATTTGAAATCATCACATTGTTTATGACAAGTTCGTCACAAATGACACATATTTCACAAATTAGTCACAGTGTGACGTCAAAGCATTGTCGCTGTCGTCACAGGTTAGTCACAAAGTTAATGCCAAAATAGTCACAAATGACACACTTTTCACAAATTTGTCACACCGTGACTTCACAGAGTGGTCACAATGTGACGTCACAAACGACCTCTAAAACGGCCATAACGACCTCGCATTATAGTCACTATGACGTCACATCGACGTCACGTGACGTCACATCGACGGTCACAAAATCACAGTGTGACTTCACAACGACGTCGCCGTGACGTCACCATGCCTTACGGGATATATATATATATATATAATATATATATACGGGTGTGTGTGTGTGTATATATATATGTATTTCATTCTTTCTTATTTACTTTAATTAACTTAACTACATATAATTGATCTAACAATTATCTTATATACAACATATATGTATTATTTTCTAACTTTGGCTGTAAAATATGATTATTTTTTACCGTAAATATCAATTTTAATTTATACAGATTTTTTATTCAGTAGAAAATATTAATTTTGAATACCTATATTAAGCATTAACAGATATAGCCATTCATGTTCTAAATAATTAAAATTATCATTAATAATGCATATAAGTTGTACCTTTGGCTAAAATCATGTTTCAAAAATCTTAAGAATGTTATTTAGTAATTATACTTGAATACAGAGTACCGTTAAATTTTTGTGATGCGTATAACCATTTACAAAGAAGAAAAATATTATCAAAATCCCATATGTTTAAAAATACGAAATGGAAACTTTATGCACATATTTCAGGCTCTTTAACTGAGAGATTAATTATATATAGGGCTTAACACTTATGAATATATTTTCAACAAATCTAGATATTTTCTTGAATTTAATAACAATATCTATAATAAAAAAATTTTAAAAATCAAAACATTATTGAGGCATTACAGTATAAAAAATATTCCATGTTCAACAATTTAAAAAATTCAAAGCGTTTTTTTAATATAAAAGTAATGTAATTATGTAAACGTACACTGTCAGAAAAAAATGTAAATTTATAAGCCTTTGCTGTTCAATTTCCACGGACAACAGCCTTATTTGATGAAAAATGGTCTGATCCGCTAAAAAAATACGGTACGACCCCATACATTTTCCTCCGATAGGGTGTAACCCTTCGTTTTAGTCGTGTTTCGAAAAATAATGTCAGTTAACCGCGACCGTAACATATTTTTTACCACAACATATTAACAGACCGCCAAAAAAGCGATTCTGTTATGATTATCTAACGTGCTACGTGCTACGGAACAGTAAGTAAAGTGTTATTGTGTTTTGAAGTGCATTATATCTTTGCCCTGTAAAATTACGGGCGGCACAAAATGATGGGCATGGAATTATTTTTACGGAGTATGACTGGAATCTCTGCTGCGGCCTCTGCCCGTAATTTTACAGGGATATTTTAGAAACGTAGAAAATTAAGGGCAATCCACATATTCTTGCAGTTCTAGCCCATCGGTTACGTCATCGGTAAAATCAAAAACCATCAAATACGGTACTGCCCCATACATTTTACTCCGCTAGTGTGTACACGTTGACACAAAATGGTGGACACGGATTGTTTTTTTTTACGGGGTATGACTGAAATTTCTGTTGCCGGCCTCTGCCCTAAATATTTTTAACAGTGTATCTTCACACCTTTCAAACTGTTTTGCTGAAACATTAATTAAGTACAGAGCTTAATACTTATTAATATATTTTCAGAAATTCTCGATATTTTCTTATATGTTCTTTAATTTAATAATATACTTTTTTAAATTCCAAATCGCGTATCTTGTCACGGCATTAATCAATTCAGGGAAACAAAAATTCGTTTTTTATTACCTTATTTCCATTGTGGAAAAGGAAGAAAAATCCTAACAAGAAAATATCTAATTTAAATTAATAAATATTCCTGAAATTGAAGTCTAGTTTCCTCTTTTATAAATGATTATGTAAATTTTTGTAAATGATTTTCAGAAAATCTCCTTTTCTTTTCCTCTGATACAAAAACACGGTTTTCTCCTAATTTTAAAGAACACAGTCAAACAATACCGCTGGTCTACAAATTAGAAATAATTTTCGGAACAACAATCATAGTAATTGAATTTTATGCCTTTGTCGATACTGAATCTGCAATGAAATTAGTTTTTCTCTCCATCACGCATCTCTGTTTTTGTTATTTAACTTTGAGAATTACTGGTAAAGTATAAAATTTGCAAAATGACGAAGATTTTTATTATATGAAATTATACAATATGGAACTTACGAAACCTGCGTAACTGGAAGAAGTGCAGGACACGTACTGAATAAACAGAGTTTAACACGGATTACCACGCACCATCACACCTGCAATTGGCTTTTTCGGCACTGATAGAGATATTTCAAACAGGTATCGTGTTGATGACTCAGATTGTTCAAGCTTCGTTCACTGGTACCAGTTGGATTACTCATTATTTATTGGTATCGTGTGTATAACTTTTTTTTTTTTTTTTTAAGATAGCAGATCCTATATGTTACGTGCCGAAAATAACATAATAAGGATTTTAAAGTTATATAACTAAACAACATTACGTGAAAGAGCATTTTTAATTCTTTTTTTATGTTTTAACATTAAAAATATTTTATGAAACACTCACTGATTTGTCTGTTCCGAAAATAGTGTAAACAAGAATAAATATTTAAAATTTTAATTTTAATAAATTTTTGTTGTTAAAAAAATAAATATATAATTTCCCCGATTTCAGTTCTTTAAGTTTTTCAGATTAAAAGAATTACTGAGAGGTATTAATGGTTTGTATAAAAAAATGCTAAGCAATTTATAGTGTTATGCACTAAAATTATGAATATTTTATTACTATTTTCATTCTTATTTAATTTAAATAACTTAGCTATAGATCACTGACCTAGGATGAAAGTAATAATTATTACATTTACAGACCATAAATAATACTTTCTATCCTTTGCGTAGCAATTTCGAGTTATTTTTTACTATAAGAGATCAAATTTCCTTTATAAGAATTATTTTTATCAGTACAAAATTTTAGTTTTAAGTAAAATAATTTACGCCTTAAAAAAGCAGATATTTATGTTCTAAATAATGCAAGAACTTTCGATGTATAAAAATTTTAATGCTCGTAAATTGTTACTTCTGTTAATTTTAAAAATTTGAGAAAGTTGTTTATTATTTTAATTGAACATAATTACATTTGAATGGCTGCTTAAAAATTTACTGAAAAGAAAAAAGTTAGAAAACTCATTTGTATCTGTAAAATTAGTAAATCGAAACATTGCTAAGGCTATACAGAAATTGGCTGTGTAAAAAATCAAAGAGTTTTTCTAATGCAAAAAAATAAAGTAATTAGAAAAACAAATCTTGTCACATTTCACACTCTTTTACTGAAAGATTCATTAGATACGAGGCTTAACACCTGTGAATACATTTCCGAATTTTCTTTAATTTACTCACGATTTTTTCCTCTCTTTTTTTTTTTATCCAAAGTCATGAGATCTTGTCATGGCATTAATGAATGCATGGAAGGGGGAATGTTTTTTATTTACCTTCTTCAGAATGTAAAAAAGCAGAAAAAAAATATTCAGACAAGATGAAAAATTTAGTTACATTTAGTAAATATCCGTGTAATTAAAAAAAAATATATCTTATTTTTATTTTTGTTTTGTAAAGAACTAAGCCAAACAAGGATAATATGCAATTTTAACACTTTAAACGTTTTGTAACAGAAAACTAGTATGTTGTGGCCATCACAAAACTTTCTTCTATATAAATCACATCAATTAAATCATTTAAATAGTAAAAGAAATTTCATCAATTTAGAACCAATTCGTATCAAAGTATACCTGAATTTGAAGTTTGATGAAAATTTGTGCACTACTTATTGAGATAGAGCTGTAGGGGAAATTCTGAAAAATGCAGCATAGCAGTGCCACTTGTTGCGCGATTTGCACCAAAACACAAACAGTACTAATTCATATTATGGTATACCGGAATCTGAAGTTTGATGAAAATCGGTTCATTAGTTCTGGAGCTAGAGCTATTGTGGAAATCACAAAAAATGCAGAACAGCAGCGCCACCTGTTGAGCGATTCACACGAAAAGGTACAAAACATCATTTCATGTCAAGGACTAACTGAATCTGAAGTTTGATGAAAATCCGTGCATTAGTTCTGGACATTGAGCTATTGCGGAAATCGTGAAAAATGCTGCATAGCAGCGCCACCTTTTGAGCGATTTACACCAAAACATAAACAGTATTAATTCATATCCAGGTATACCTGAATCTGAAGTTTGTTGAAAACCCAACTATTAGTTCTTGAGATAGAGCTATTGCGGAAATCTCAAAAAATGCAGCATAGCAGCGCCACCTGTTTAGCGATTGACACCACAAGAGGCAAAACGTCAATTCATGTCAAGCACTAACTAAATCTGAAGTTTGATGAAAATCCGTGCATTATGTCTTGAGATATAGCTATTACGAAAATCGTGTAAATGCTTCAAAATGCAGCATAGCAGCGCCATCTGTTGGGCGATTTGCCCCAAAACATTACCAGCACGAATTCATATCAAGGATTAGCGGAATATGAAGTTCTATAAAAATCTGTTCATTAGTTCTTGAGATAGAGCTTTTGCGGAAATCCTGCAAAATGCTAAATAGCAGCGCCACCTGCAGGGCGATTTACACCAAAAACTAATCAGCACCAATATATATCAGGGACTACCTGAATATAAATTTTTATTAAATTCCGTGCATTAGTTCTTGAGATAGAGCGCCCACAAAATTTGTGTCACATACAGACAGACAGACAGACTCATAGACAGACATTTTGTAAAAACATGTTTTTTGGAATCTCTGACCCATAAAACGTGTAAATCTGTCGAAAACTGGAATTCGAAAATTTTCATGAAACCAATACTTTCTTCTTGTCAAGATAGAAGAAAGTAAAAATGAATAAATAGCCCTGTCCTTCTTTCTTTCCATATAATCATTGTTTTGTAGATTAAAAAAATGAATATTTGTATTTCAATTTTAAATTTTATTATTAAATTTCTTTATAGCTTATATAAAATTAATTAAAAAGGCTAAGCAATGTAAAAGATTATGCAATGAAGTTTTATATTTATTTTTGTCTTTATTATTTATTTTGTATAAGCTAGATATTCGACTTAAAATAAAACTAATAATCCTTACTATATTTACATAATATAAACATATTTTCGGTTTTTGTATAGAATATTGAAAAACAACTTATTGAATATATTCGGAAAAGTTGAAATCTCATAGCACAATGTTAGTCTATAGATTAAAATAAATAAATAAAATCTAAATGTGCTTACGTATTGCATTACAAACACAAATAAATTTAAATAATCATGCATTAAAATAATATATAGTATTATTTTAATTATTATTTACTTTAAATAAAATAGTTATAGATTGTTGACCAAGAAAAGAAACTATCCTATTTACAATGATCATACTTACAGAATATGTTTTATATCTTCAGATGGCAATTATGATTTAATATTTGACTGTAAGTTTCATTTGTACAGTTTTTTTTTTATCACTATATAAATCCTTGATTTTGAGAAAAATAAATCAAGCATTTTCAAATAATACAAAAACGTCTTAAAGGTGCTTGTCACTTATTCCTTCTGCTAAAATGATATTATTAAAATCTGCATAAATTTATTTAATATTCTTTTCGAATATGCCGAACCATTAAATTTTAGAGATGTACATTAAAATACAGAAACAATTTGTTGTTTTAAAGGACTTTACTTAGTCCAAAGACAATACAGCATTAAAAAACAGTTCTTGCTTTCAGTTTAGAAAAATCAAAGAATTTTTCTAGCATAAAAAACGTAATTAAAGAAACAAACCTTGACACACTTCAGGCTCTTGATTTAACACCTGTGAGTACATTACCAAAATTTTCTTTAATGTACTCACATTTTTTTTTTCTCTTTTAAAATCAGGAGGCCTTGGCATGACATTAATCAATGCATGGTAACGAAAATTCTTTTTTAATTCACTTCTTCACAGTGTATAAATTAGAAAAAATATTCAGACAAGATAAAAAATCTAGTTTAATTTAATAAATATTCATGAAATCGATGACTTTTTCTTTAATAAATATTCATGTAATTTTTTGTAAATACCCTTAAAAAAAAACTCAGATTTTTTTTTCTCTCTGGTGCAAAAAATATTTTTATACAAATTTAAAGAAGACAGCAAAACAGTGATTATTTAAAAGTCTTTTAAATGGTTTGTTGTTTAAAATAAGAAAAACTTACTCCTTCTTTTATTTCCTCTAATTAAAGTTTTTAGTTTAAAAAAAAAAAGTAGAAATACTTATGGTTTGTATTAAAATGATAAGCAATTTAAATATTAAGCATTTTCTTTTCATTTTTATTTACTTTAATTAACTTAGTGACAGATCATTGACCTAAAAGAGAAGTATCAGTATCATATTTACAGAATACTACTAAAACGGTACGATATTTTTTCATTGCAATCTTTAGATTATTTGCTGATACATTTTTTCATTAATTTTTAACAAACTGTAATTTTTTTTATCAAACAATAGCGAAATGAAACCTTATCAAATAAAAAATCTGTTCAAAAATCTTTCGAAAAATACATCATACATTGCTGTATTTTCTGGCGAATACTAGGTTTAATAGTCTATAGTAGAATAATTTGGCACTCATAAATGGAAAACTAATGGAAATAACGTCAATTCAGCATCATAATAAAATTATCAATTTCCATTAATTTAAATTCACATTTCGTATTAATATTTAAAAATAAAAGGGGAGCACATTTTATTGATAATTACTATGACGTCTTTTTTTCGTTTAAAAATTATATATGTATTAGCCACTAATAATTTATTTTTAGAAAAAAAATCTTTTGCTCACTCTCTTTCACTGAAAAAAAAAATGGAGTACTCAAAAATGAGTAAATCGATGCACTCATATCGAATTGAGTATGTTTGGATCAAAAATGAACCTATGTTTTCTCAATTTTGAAACATCACATGTTATCAAACCCAAACAAAACGATAATTTTGTACCCTGTAATGGTTTATTTTATTTATGGTGGCATAAAAGATGTTCATGATGATTCAAATAATAAATTATGTACAGTATTTTAAAATAATTTAAAAGTGCTTACAAATAAAGCTCTTGTTATAAAAATATTCAATTTGGGTATCTTGCTAATAATTTTGCTATTTTTCTTAATAAATAATCAATTAAACGTTTCTTGTTAATAATTTAGAACGGAAAATAAATGTTAGTACATTTTTACTTTAATTTGTAGATTCAGGGGGGCAGTTCATTACTATTCATATTTGAACACAACCATGGGATCAAATATGAGTACATGTGTTTCTAAATTTTGAGTACATTTGGATCGGAGCTATTTTGAGTATGTCACGTATTTAAAATTGAGTACTTTGTACTCAATTTTGAGTACCCATTTTTTTTCAGGGATTCTAAGGTGTTGAAACAGCCTATTACAAGATTTTACATATTTATAAAGCATATTAATTATTTCGCATTTAAACAAAGAAATTTTGAATTTAATACAAATCTATAGTCTTAAATGGGATAAAAAGTACTCGCCAAAAACCTCGCCGTTTTTTCGGTTTTAAACCACTTATATAAAAAGTTGAAAAATAATTAATTCCGCCATGTTAATGACTTCGGTTGATAATATCATCTATGACGTCATTTGAACAAATCGATTCTATTGGCTGGGCTTGATCTCATTCAAATTTTTCCCTTCCAGTTTTATTTATAATAATTTTCAATTAACTGAAAATTTTAATGAAACAAAATGTTTAAAAAAATGTTAGTGTACTGTGCAAGCAACCTGTCCAAACACCTTTTAAATGATAGTGCCTATGTGTATGCACACAAAAAGGTATGTTGTCAACAGAAGTAATGTATCTAATGTATCTAATGAATGTAATATCTTCGTAGATAAGTATATCTTCCTACTTTTAGGCAGAGGGTCTGATTTTTGTTTTCTTTGAATATCAATTTTCACCTAAACAGTTTTTTTTAATATAAAATCTTAATTGTGAGTAAAACAGTTTAAGCATTTAAATAAAATATATCCATGTTCTAAATAAGGAAAAGCATTTCATTGTATGAAAAATGTATGAAAATTATAATTGATCAAGTTTATAAATTGTTTCTTTTGTCTAAAATATATCTTTTGAAAATTTCAGAAAGTTTTAGATAGATTTCTTAAGAAATACTACCTATTACATCCTCCCTATGTTGGAATTTCTTAAAACGTTTTGAAAATCTACGCCGATCATGACTCCTAGAACAGAAAACCACACCCATTTCAAATCTTTATATATATGTAAGAATCGAATCCTGTAGAACTAAATGTAAGATCATAGGTGTTATAATTGTCGTCAAATTGTAAGACTTTGCAATGGTGGATTAAGGCATGACAAAAATAGGCATAGGGAAATACATTCGCCTTAAATCGCCAACCATAATTATTGTAGTGCACTCGTACCTTCGTGGTCGGCGTGGAAGGCAAGGATGTAATTCCTTGGGTGTTTTCCGTGCATAATAGAAGAAGCCATAAGAATGAATCAAAAAGTTTATCAGTGACAGGTATATGATTCCAATTCCAATAGTATTTCAGTTAGTGTCAAGATTTTCGAGTAGTGTCACGTTTTAAAAATAGATTTAAGAGGATAAAATGATCAGAAGCGACATCGCGAATAAATGACAAACAACTTTCCAAGTGACGCAGGTTTTTTAAGCAAGACAAAATCGTACAAAATCTGCTCTTGCAAGTCAATGTAAGCATATAAATATGAGAAAGAACGCGTACGGCTAAATGACAACGAGCCAATCTAGCAAATAGAGGGGGAGCGGAATGAAAGACTGCGCAAGTGATGGGATTAAAATCCCGGGAGGAGACGGGGAAGCATGACGTGGACACATGACTCTTTACCTAACGGCGGAAGTTTTAAAAATAAAACAGACAAGCGTGCGAAAGCTCTTGCAAAGACTCGTGGCAAATCTGGAAATTAATAAAAAATAAAATGGTATTTTTAAACCTTCGAAAGAAAAAATAATTTAATGTTTCAAAATATGAAGAAATAAAGTAAGTGAGAGGGTTTTTTACAAAGACGTATAGCTATTAACAGAGGTTTTTAGAATCAGAAATAAAAGAATGCCTGGATTAAAGGCATGGTATAAAATTATAAAGGATATTTAAGATATTATTAAAGACAGATAAAAAAAAAAGGTAGATATTATAAGAATTTGGAATAAACTGAGGTAAAAGGGCGAAATTTTTTTATTATTATATGTATATATATATAGTACTTTTTATGGACACGGTAACTTCCATAATTTTGCACAAATCTCGTCCAAACGGATACATAAAATCAAGGGGCAGAAAATCTCGGTCAAGTTCGTTAATGAGCAAAATCGGACCAAGAGGGTGGAAACAGAAAGGAGTTTTGTGAAAACCGAAAAAACCCATAACTTCTTAATTATGATACGTATCAAATCAGTTTACAGTTATTATTACTTCTAGAAATGGGCAAGATTTATGCGTGACAGATTTGTGATATCATTAAAATGGGCTCAAGGGAGACAAAAAGTAGGCTTTTAAAGGTTTAAAAAGAAAAATCATAACTTCTTCAATTCACAAGATATCATGTCCACTTAAAATTATTACAAATCTTCTTCATATTGTACATAACTTTTATATTGAGAAGTGTTTGATAGTGCAAACTGTTACAGCTAAAAGAAAAGAAAAAAAATTGAAAAGGGTGGTGGTGATGGGGTGGAGGGATCAAAGAATGAAATCATATATCCGTCAATTCGCCACAAAGGCGATAAATAAGTATAAATGGCGTGATGAATATTTTTAACAACACTCACAAGGAAGGTCTCCATACGAGCATATTCAGAAAAATCCGAAAAAATTACAGAGTATTCTTCTCATGTGGATATATATATGTTTATAAATTTTTTTTCTGGCGGAACCTCGATAGAACGTTCGTAAAAAAATAATGAAAATTTCGTTTATTTGGCGATTTATCATCGGTTGGCGATGAAATGAAATTTCGAAAAATGTTTTTTTATGTCGAATACTCTTTATGATAAAAATGTTTCCTATTGAACTTGTTTAAATAAATTTAATGTAAATAACTTTAGTTTTGTCAGTTTTAGTTTGATTTAACTATAGTTTTGTCATGTATATATATATATATATATATATATATATATATATATATATTTAAAATGAAAGTTAAATATCAAATTTTATGAATTAAAATGAAATTAAAATAAATTAAAATTATTTAAATATCTCAAACTTAAGTCCAATTGAGCACTGTCAAGTCGATTCAATTTTCTTGCTATGGAAACAACGAATTCTTTGATATTGAAATGAATAACTGGTAAATGAAACTTGACTTTATTTTGGAATACGCTTAAATATATGAAAGTATTTTTTATGTATGAAATATTTTTTAAAGTAAAAAATTAAATAACAAGCAACATAAATATGTAATACGGAAAAATGTATTTATTAAACTCTCTCATTGTTTATGTTTAAATTCATTAAATACTTTTTACACGCATTCTAAAAATCAATTAACAAACAATTTTCAGGTCCATTATAATCGTTTGCTTTTGGCGAAGAAAAGTGCTGCTCGCCAAATCGCATGACGCTTTCGTCTTTTCGCGCCAAATACTCGAAAGTATTTTATTTTTTACAGACTTTCTACAGTTATTCCGCCGCTAAATTTGAGTGATCCTTTATTACATACATAAGTAGTTTAATTGATATTTTTTTCAAAATTTTCTGAGTATGCCCAGTAAGGAGACCTTCCTTGTCAGAGATGCTATATATAGGGTTGCATTATTAAACGCGCGCATGTCTCAATAAAAAGGAACGTCAGAATTTAAAATATAGTGTGTGGTTCATTTAATTAAACAATCACCACACGGTTTAAATTTATTATATAGATCTTCTTAAATATATCTATAACTTTTGTAGTAATAAGTTTTTGATAAGATGAACTCTACTAATGGATGATATTACTAAAAATATTCTCAAGGGATGAAAAAAATAGGGGTTGAAGGAAAAATTATCGTATTAACACGATTCTGATAAAACAAACTCTTACAGAAAAATAAAATTTAAAAATCGTTAAAAGCGGCCAGATAAAATTGTTAAACTGGATTTATCTCTAATCTTCATTTAGTTGTTGCTAACTTCGAAATCTACCTGGGGATGCAGGCCGATCCGGCAGGGATTTATTATTATTATTAGTGTCATCGAATATGCAATACTATTAAAACTAAGTAATATGCATAAATATTTACAGATATGAAAAAGTTTTAAAAAAATCTCTTTGATTTATAAAACTACTAACTCAAAATGTTACTAATAAGGAAGGTCTTTTTACCGCGCATACTCAGAATATTAGGAAAAAAATACTAATTAAAGTACTTATGTATGTAATAAAGGATCAGTCAAATTTAGCGGCGGAAATACAGTAGAAAGTCAGCAGAAAAATAAAATACGTTCAAGTATTTGGCGCAAAAAGACGAAAGCGTCACGCGATTTGGCAAGCAGTACTTTTCTTCGCCAAAAGCAAACGATTTTAATGCACCTGAAAATTGCTTGTTAATTGATTTTAGAATACGTCTAAATGCTATTTAATGAATTTAAACTTAAACAATGAGAGAATTTAATATACAGGGTGCAAAGGAAAGTCCCTTTAACCTGAAAATACATGTGAACGGAGAGAGCTACAGCTATGCAAGTGAGGTAACAGTATAGTAAAGCGACTACGCCCGATTTAATGAAAACGACTGCAGCGCCCTCTAGTGGCTGAATTTGGAAGATAGCCACTGCAAATCGAAAACGAAAAGAGATACAGCAAAATTTCCAATTAGAAAGTTTTAGAGCACCAATTATTTAGTAGAATGCGACATTTGGTTTACATGGATAAGATAAATCTTCGGCTGTTTACCCAAAAATGTCCGAAATCGATGCACTTCATTTTGTGTAAACGTTTGAATCGAATTGTCAGAAGTATGAAGAAATACGCACAATTTATGCTATAAATACGCACTTATCTCAATACATTTTGATAACATCACACACACAAAAAAAGACAAACTGTCTCACAGTGATAAAAAGTTAATATTCAGTATGTTCGAAAAATTCGCCATTGCTCACGATACACGTTTGTATTCGCGAGAGTAATTCTGCATGCACATTTCTCAGCATGGAATGTCTATTGCAAGCTTCTTCAATACGACGACATAGATTTAACACTTTCAAGGGCGGTGGCTAGACGGTCTAGCCACTTAATTTAATTCCAAAACTGACAAATGGCACCAAGAATATTTTAATAAAATTTTGCTTTTGTAATGAAAGTGCAAATTAGCGGGGTTTTATTTTCTGAGAAATTCATTTGAATATTCTGGTGTCAGTTAATTATTTCATCAGTTTACGAACAGAATTCTTCTGGCCCTGAAACGGTTATTCTAAAATTTTAAATGCATTGGAAATTGAGTCTTTACAGACATTACAGCACAGTACAACGTCACAATCTGAAATTGTGCACTGCTACATTTCCGGAATGTGAATAGGCAAAATAGAATCGTCGCTCATCGATTTCGGACATTTTTGGGTATGCAGGCGACGATTTATCTTATCCCTGTGAACCAAATGTCGTTTCGTACAAATGAATTGATGCTCTGAAACTTTCTAATTGGAAAATTTGCTGTACCTCTTTTTGTTTTCGATTTGCAATGGCTATCTTCCAAATTTCGCCACTAGGGGTGCTGCTGTCTTTTGCATTAGGTGGGGCGTAGTCGCTTTACTGTACCGTTACCTCACTTGTATAGCTGTAGCTCTCTCCGTTCGCAAGTATTTTCAGGGTAAAGGAACTTTCCTTTGCACCCTGTATGCACTTTTTGAATTATATATTTATGTTGCTTGTTAATTTAATTTTATTGCTTTAAAAACAATTTCATATATAAAAAATATTTTCATATATTTAAGCGTATGCCAAAATAAAGGCAAGATGAAGAATGCTGCAGTTGTTCATTTCATTTCAATATCAAAGAAGTCGTTATTCCCATAACAGCAAAATTGAATCGACAGTGCTCAGTTGGACTTAATTTTGAGATTAAAACAATTTTAATTAATTTAAATTTGATTTTAATTCATAAAAATTTGATAGTTAACTTTCATTATAAATATATATATATGACAAATCTATAATTAAATCAAGCTAAAAATGACAAAAATAAAGTTATTTACATTAAATATGAAACATTTTTATCTTAAAGAGTATTTGACAAAAAAAGTATTTTTTGAATATTTATTCCACCGTCAATCGATGATAAATCGCCAAATATCGAAATGTTCATTATTTTTTTACGGACGCTCTGTCGAGCATCCGCAGAATTTTTTTTTTTTTTTATAAGCATATCTATCCTCATGAGTAAAACATTCTATAATTTTTTTCAGATTTTTCGAAGTATGCTCGTGTGGAGATCTTCCTTGTAAGACAAGATAAACTAATGCAAAAGATAAACTAATTAAAGAAACAAACCTTGGCACATTTATGACTCTTTTACTAAAAGATTCACTAGGTATAGGGCTTAACACCTACTAATACTTTCAGAAATTTACTTTACTTACGTCATCTTTTTTTTTCCTTTCAAAATTCAACAGACTTTCCCATGACACTAAACAATGCGTAGAAACGAAAATTCTTTTTTTATTACCTTGTTCACAATGTCAGGAAAAAAACAGTCCAGATGAAAAATCTAGTTTAATTTAATAAATATTCATGAAATCAAAGCCTTTTACTTTAATAAATTTTCATGCAATTTTTTGTAATTGTTTTTTAAATTCTGGATTTTTTTCTTATAAAACACATTTTTTTTCTAATTTTAAAGAAGTAAGTCAAACGTTGATAATTTAAAATGTTACATCTAGAAACTTTTGGCAGTATAGAAAAAGCAACTGAATAAATAGCTTTTTCCTTCTTTCTTTTCACGTAATTACAGTTGTTTAGATAATTTTTTTTAGATATTTATGGCTTGCATTAAAAATACTAAGCAATTTAAACATGCGTTAAAACGACGCATTTTTCCATTTTTATTCTTATTTATTTTAAATAACTTACCAACTGATCGTTGGCTTAAAAGATAAGCGAAAATCATTATGAGAAAATGAAGTAAATACGCGAAATATTTACAAACTATAAGAGAATTTAAAACGTATAAATATATTTCTCTATGTTTGGGCGTTTGCGACATACCTTGCTGAAGTAAAAAAACTAAAATTAAGTAAGAATTTTCAGTCATATTACATATTTATATATATATATATCGGGTGAGCCAAAAGTTCGTTAAAACTTTGAAAACTCATAAAAAGGGAAGAAAATAGGATAAAGGAGTGCGGTTTGCAAGAATGGGCTCACAAGGTAATGAGATTTTTTTCTTTATCAGCAGAAAAAAAAAGAAAAAGAAAGGTTAAAAACTTACATGTAGAGGGCGCTGATGACCCGAAATACAACGAACAGGACAACAATATGCTGCATTCATTTGTTCTTCCAATAACAAATGCTCAACATGACCTCCAGAACATTCTACTACACAACTGCTGTCCTGTTCATTGTGTTTCGGGTCGTCAGTGCCCTCTATATGCGATTTTTTAACTAATTTTTTTTTTTTTTGCTGCTAAAAAACATCCGACTACCTTGTGAGCCCTTACTTGCAACCTGCACTCCTTTATCATAATTTCTTCCTTTTTTAAGAATTTTTAAATTTTTAACGAACTTTTGGCTCACTCGGTATATATATATATATATATATACAGGGTGTCCCAGAAGTAATGAGACAAACTTTAAGGGGAGGTAGGGGACATCACAAGGATTCAGATTTGCATAGCAACCCAGGGTCGGAAACGCTTTCCCGGCGCGGTATTGACGACACAAAACACAAGAAAGGCAGGATACGAATAAGAGAAGAAAACATGTTTATTATCCTTAGTACATCAAAAAACTAGGAAGAAAGAACATTAAAGGGACAACGATCGTCATCAAAGTAGGTGTTCGAAATTACGACACCGGGCCGTGATGCATGGAAGCGCATCTCCGGCGTATGGAAGATCTAATGTTCTCGAAAACACTGGGAGTGCCCCGGACTTCCCCAGCAGCTGCCACGATGCGTGCAACAAGTTCCTCAACACTTTCCAGCATTGTCTCGGCATTTTTGCAGTACTAAGAATAATAAACAAGTTTTCTCTCCCTGTTCGTGTCCTTTCTTTCTTGTGTTTTGTGTCGTCACTACCGGACGAGAAAGCGTTTCCGACCCTGGGTTGCTATGCAAATATGCATCCTTGTAATATCCCCTACCTCCCCTTAAAGTTTGTCTCATTACTTCAGGTTTATAGAAACAAACGAGTACATCTTTTCAAATCCAGAGCCATTCTAGTCCGACTCCATCACTAGAATGTAGCATGGAGGGAGAAACGGGTTATTAGCGGGTACCAGAAACTTCTATCACTTTTGAATTTTTATCTTGTGCATCTCTCCAAACTCTTGTATGCGCAAATTGTAAATAGTAGGTGTGTTGTAATGTGTTTCTAATTGTGATGTTCAATATTGTGTATTTAATGTACTGTGAAATCCCTGTAAATCCATGAAAAATGTAAATAATTATGCAATCACATTCAAATGATCCACATGTAATCACTACACACAGTCATGTAAATAGTAGGTGTTTGATATTGTGTTGTAATGTGTTTCTAATTGTCATGTTAAATATTGTGTGTTAAATGTACTGTGACGTATACATATCCAAGAAAATTGTAAACAATTATGCAATCACATTAGGTGAAATGATCCTCATCTAATCACTACATACAGTCATATATTTCGATGGGAAATCTTCGGTTCGCCCAGAAAAATTGGGTAACCAATTGTGATTGTAATTGTAAATCTCATAGTAACCGAAATAAATCTCAGCAACTTGATCAGGGACCCGACGCTCCCTCTCAGACTCTGGTTGAGAGTCGGGAGGAGTGGGTGTGGTCTACCCCTCGGGATTGCACTAACACTCTAAAGCGAAAGCTGAGTTCCCGAGGTGGTCATCGCTGTCATCGCTGGGACACCCTGTATATATATATATTCATAAATATACTTATAGCTTATATGAAATCTGCTAAGCAATTTAAATGTTTAGCGGTTAAAATTATTATTTTTAGTATTTTCATACATATTTACTTAAGTTAGAAACATAATGTCATTAATTTTTTTTTTATTATATTTTTTTGTCTTTGGTTGGCATTTTGTGAAACACCTTCACGAAATCAGTTCAGAAGAAGAGGAAATCAAGTAGCACTTTATCCATCTTTGATGGAAAAACTAGAAGATAAATATTAACTTTGAACTGAAATTAAACAAATCTTTCTTTGATAGTCCTTCTGGTAACCATAACCGCGTTCTAGTGAACGAAAATTTTCTTGATTCAAAATTAACTTTCATGTATTTACCCACTAACTTCAGCAGCTAGAATGTAATCTACTTCACATGGCGCGATCCCTACACCCAATTACTGCAGCTATTAGAGTGCGAATTATATACATTATATGCACTGAAAAACTTGAATAAAAATAGGCAATTGTAAATGAGGACATCAGAAGCCAAGGGGTACAAGTGACAAAATTTCGATTTCGAGTAAATTGAGTCCAAAGATAATTGACGTTAAAGTTGAACATCAATAATAACTGACTGAATTGAAATAGGAAATTGCTGCTTGTTTCACAGTGGTCTTAGAACTCTTATTTCAATAAATGTGAAAAAAAGTAGAGTGCAATTTTCTTTAAATTTAAAAGTAATCTTCGGCAAAGTGGTTGGTCTCTAAAACACAAAGCATAATTAGAAAATCACTTATATTTCTTTACCTGAAAAGAAAAAAGCGTATTTCCATGTCGTCTGTACACTTAGTTCATTTTTTTCAATTTTGTCACTACCCCTTGGCTTCTGGGGTCCTCAAATATTAATACTTGTTTACGCCACTTGTCATAGCCACGCATTTCCACTGCATAATTTTGTAAAAGAAACATGTGATGATAATTTTTAATATTAATGACTAAAATGTTTCCTTTTATTAGGAGGATTTTTTATCATCATGTATCAAGCTGTGCTTTTCCAAATTTCCATTTTTTTTTCTGCAAGACTTTTTTTTTCACACCTAATAAAGTACATGGTTAGCATAAATGAACGACCGGATTTTAAAAGTTCATATTTTCAAAATTATCACACATATTATAAGTGATATATTAAAATAAAGAAGAACATTCCAAGATTATTTTCAGTTACAAACGTTCGATGTGCGAATCTTTCGTAATACGACAAACAGCTAATCTAATCAAGTTCGTTCCACACATTTGGCAGCTTTGCACAATCAAAGACTCTTACCGCAGCACTGATGTATTAAAACACTAAATAATGCAGCACTGATGCACCGTGTACATTTTAAGGTATTTTACGGTACATTTTCAAGTCTCATACCGTTTTCGAGATAGGAATGCTTATCCCGCCCTTTACCACTACATGGCGCTGAAAGCGGTCCTATAGCGCACTGCATAGCCACTTTACTGTACCATCCCATGTTTAGCTCTTGCCGTTCAGAAGTTAATGGATCACATTCTCTCCTTGGGTTCTAGGCTACAAAAATCGTCTGCTTGGGAATAACATTCATAACCGCGCTATTCAAAAGCATTTGTTTAGAAAATTTATGCTTATATTTCATTTTATACGGAGTTTTAGACCTTTCCAGGGGCAGGTATGGGTTACACATGAATTTTTTTCTCTATTTTAAAGTATTGGACTGCTTATTTTTCATTTTATTTATAAAATAAAAATTTAAACTTTAGTTAATACGCATATATGGATTTTAATTAATATGTATATAAGTATTAATCGAAAATAAATCTGCAGTATTTTACGCATGCTTACCTGTATTTTTGCTGCATTAAATGACGGAATAAAGTAAACAAACGCGCTAGCCGCTATTTTTAAACCACAAGATTCCCTCTGTGACGTCACGAAAATACTGTCCATAGGTTGAATAGGGCTTTATAGGACACCATGTATACAGGAAGCCAAGATTGCTATACAGTAATTCATTTAAAAATGCAGTTTCTTAGTTCAAGTTAAACCCGGATTTTCGTCCATCAATTTAACAATATTGAAGATTATTTAAATACATTATTAAAAGATTTATTCCAAATGTGATCATACTGCATGCAGTACAGAAGATGTACTTTAATTTAGTCTGTGATCCCGTATGTAGTGTCAGTTACATTATGAATCGTCAAACTCAGAGTCATTTGGAAACGCAGGGTGGCCTTTTCCAGTATTTCCTCTGATGTGATCACATTTTACTTTCTACATAATATCGTCACAATATCTTGAAAATGCATCATAATCTGTAGCGAACACTTCGAGTCATCCAGCTTGAAAAGTAGCCATGACACTGGATTTAGCAATAACAACAATGTTTTTAAAGCAATAGATGACTGTGGAGCGAGCAGTCTTAAATTAAAGATGATCGACACCTAAAAGACTGACAGAGGGAATGCTTTCACCAAAATATTCACTAAATTCGAACACTAATTCAAACCAAAATGGCTATGCTGATAGTTTTCATGGAACCTAAGAGAAAATCACTTTAGCTCGCTACAAAATGTCACTATAAAAGTAGCACTATAGAAGTATAAATGTCATTTTAAATACTGCTATCACTATTAAAGGGAACCCTATGGATTTCAATACATTTTTATTTGAAATATAAAAACTTTAACTCCTTCCCACGCTGGCGAAGTCACAGCCGAAGGTTCTGTCAGGAAAAAATGGAAACTTCATGGCTAATTAACACGTGGGAAACTTTACCTTCAAAAGCAGGAAGCGATGAAAATCTTGACTAGATTGCCAATATGGGCGAGATGTGTCTAATTCATCGAATCTAACTCCTATCGCAATCTATATAGAAGCTAGACGACCACAGAAAACTAATTATCATATAATTGTAGAAATTAACTGCGGCTAACGGGTTCCCGGAAATTCAGACATTTTGCAAAATTTAAATACATGACAGAATAGGTTGCTCGTTCACGCACAAGTGTTAGAAATCAGGACAACGTAAAAATGTGCAAAAATTCAAAACTCACACGACCATAGAATACTTTAAAAAAAAAAAAAACTTCATAAAAGACTACATTTATACTGCAAACTTTTTTTCAATTGATTATATTTATTGCTTTCTAAAGGAATCCCAAGAATTATATTTATTTTTCTAATAAAAAAGAAACTTTCAAAATCCCTTAGAATTAATAAGAAAGCACAGTAAATAGAAACGTTATTGGATCAAAATCATTGCTTTTAAATTTTCTTACGTTGCTGCAACCAAACGGTACGATCATCACAGGACGCCTAAAAATGTTAAGTGTTTTTTAATGGACAGAAATCGATTACCAAAGGCAGTAAACTGAACGATCTAAAAGTTATTTCAATATAAATGTGTTAAAAATCCATTTATTTGATGCATCAACTCTCAAGAGAATCTGTCCAATAAGTAGGCTATATCAAGATCATCACTGATGACAGTAATGGGAATTTATAACATACTTCTTCTCATCACTTTCCAGTTCAACCTATTTCTATGAGAACGTTTAACTAGATGCCTGTATGAATAGACTTGTCTTTTTCTGAATTTGCTAGAAGAATTTTGTTTTGAAAGTGGAATGGTAATTAGTGTATAATATAATCTTGTTCAACTAAAATATAGCGAATAAGTAACAATTTATTAATAATAATAATAAAAGGAAAATGACTCATGGTATTACACCAATTACTTCAAATTGAGAGAACACAAAACAAAAGAAAAGCACAGGGATTCAATTTTTTGTGTTATAAAAAATATATATATTTCAATATTTAGAGCCGCGGGGCTTTTTGTTTCATTCCTAATTTTTTATTAAACTTTTTTTTTCGATTTGCTGATTATCTATTCATTAGCATTTTCTTATGATAAGAGATGAATGATTGTTAAATTTTCATAACTTCAATATATCTATATTATAAAGCAAAAACACGTCCTCGAGTAAAACTGACGTCATATTGATGGTAACAACACCTGGGCCATAAATTTCGCTTTTACTGGGGTTTTTTTTCTAACTTCTAAACATCGCACAATTTTAAACTTTACAACTCTGACTTTAATATAAAGCAAAAATATGCCCTCAAGTAAAATTGACGTAATATTGATGGTGGCAACACCTGAGTCATAAATTTTGCTTTTACTGATTTTTTTAAAACTTCTACACATCGCAGAATTTTAAACTTTACAAGTCCGAGTTTACTATATCTATATTATAAATCAAAAACATGCCCTCAAATAAAACTGACGTATATTTATGGTAGCAACACCTGAGCCATAAATTTTGCTTTTACTGATTTTTTACGATTTTTTACTTAAACAATTTTCACCTACGTTCTGCATACACCAAGCAGTATATCGGGCATCTTTAACCCGTGTAAATTGAATTGAATCGCCTGGTTTGTATGAAGTCAATTTGAATACCCATTATTTATTATATTTTTCGCATCTCTCTATTCTAAAAAAAGTAACTTACGCTGTCACCGCCGCCACCGGCTTTGAATTTTTTGTGACCGGAGGACTTTCTCCGTTAATATTAAGAAAAATACTGCATACAAAAATATGAAAATCGGCTGTATTATAGAGAAATGTTTGATAAACACGCTGATGCAGACAGTTTTCAAATCGAATAATTATTTTAAGAGATATTTAATGATAAAGTTGGGCAAAATCGTTTCATTAAAAAAGTTTTATAGGAGCAAAATCTATACATGCGAATTAATTCATTTTTAGATCATTTTATGCGTTAGAATTTCCCGGTGTGCAGACTGCATTCACTTTTTTAATTTGACTCATTTTTTGAGGTTTATTTCTATTTTAAATTCAAATTTTCAGCATTCCGAAAGATATTTTTTACTTATTTTAGAAAATGGTATTAATTTAAACTGTTGCCAACTGTATAAACAACGCAAATAATAATGTTTACTTCAAATTAAAAAAATTATTTACACGTGGCTATTATTAACAGGAAAAAAAACTTTGAAATTAGAATTAAATAATTACGTATGAAAAGCAGGAACTTATTGAAAATTACTCCATAAAAACTATATTTACACATAAATTTTAAAAGAGAAAGAATATTGTAAAATAATAAATTCATTAACATGCGTTAGAAGTCTTAAACAGGGAAAGTTACGTCACATTTACGTCACATTACACTTATTATGTAAAATGAACGAAAAGTAATATTGCAAAACAGTTTAATTTTAAAAATTGCGCGAGACATTAATTTGATATTTTGAGATTATATTAATAAGATTAATATTAATTTTATTGAACGCGTTTAGACTGCTTTCGAGCGACTATTTAGTAATTTAATAAAAATAAAAAAGATTACAAGCGGAAAAGGAAGTGTCATCAACAAAAAATATGATTTGAAAGTGAAAAATCTGTGAAGCATAAAATAAAGAAATTGCTTAAATGGTTTACTTAAAATTCGTTACCCTTCTGTACCGTTTCCGTCAAAAGAAGGCATTGGTATTTGTAAAATATATTTGCATTTTGTTTTAGATTTGCTTATTATATTAGCTTATTTTGAAATGTTTAACTGATTTTATTTAATCAAAGACTAAAACAGACATTGTATCTTTTAACAGCAGCTGATTTTTCCTTAAAATTCCCCAATCGAAGTGAAATGAATAGAAACCCGTTTATAGGAAGATCGCCACTGTTTTTTAAATTACAATTCAATCTTTCAAAATCTTTTTAAACCCGATCAAATTATCGTGCTTTTGGAGACTGCGGTGTCTGAACGGGGGTTGGCGAGCGTAGCTCGTAGGGGGCCGAGCCCCCTAGTTTTATAAATAATTCTAATTTGATAGTTTTTACCATTATTATTCTATCACATACTTTAGGGGTACCGTGGACCTTTATTTGAACAAAAATCGAAAATTATTTTTGTGCGTATTATGATTCTCCAGTTTGCTCTGAGCCATGTGTGAAAACCACATGCAGATGCGATTATTTTGCAAAGTTACAAGCGTTTGATGTTTGTACACAAACATATTTTCGGCCCTTTAATATACTTTAAATATATTATTCCCAAAACTGATTTTTCATGAAATTCTCCATGCGTCTTAACTTTTGATTTATTAAATATTTTAAATTTATAAATTTATTATAAATATTTATTATAAATATTTATTTATAAATTTATTAAATAGATAAGAGAAGCATGCAAAAAAACTTCGCATGCATTTTAAAATTCGACTTCATTAAGATAATTAAACTTTATTTTTAATTTATTAAAAGGCAAAGTTTTGATGAAAATCGATATGAAATTCAGAAAAAAAAATCTCTAAAAAATTAACTATTCAAGGGATTAAAAAATCGATACGCAGATTTATTTATAATAGAGTTTTAAGTGATTAAAATACAAAAGCGACAAAATATCTCAAAAATTAAGACGCATGGAGCATTTAAATATATATATTTATATTTAAAATCTTAAAATTATAATACGATTGGAAATTTCTTTTCAGGTTTTCTATGTACTTATTTAAAAATGTATATTTCCACGCAATTTGATATCTCTAAGATGAAAAAAAAAATGTAATTTAATAGATTACAGCGACCATTCGGAATTTTTTTATTATTATTATTATTAAAACAGTTTACAAATCGAAAGCAGTTCCACCGAATCATCCACATATTGCGACAAATTACCTACGTTGAGCTCAATTTTTCCCGGTTAGAATCGACCGATTGTAAAACGCCGTGGCTGGTGAATTGGAGCCCCGCGAGACATGGCCTTTTACTATCAATCTATTAAACATTAGATTGTTTCCTTTTTCACGTTCGTCTTTTATTCTGTAATCGATTTTCGTGGGCTACATAATCAGTTGAAGACCTCAATTTTCATGGGCTACATAATCAGTTGAAGACCTCGATTTTCATGGCCTACATAATGAGTTGAAGACCTCGACTTTTGCTTTGCAAGACGATTTTCATTTCGGCGTCGCTCTTTGGCTTTGGATTTTTCCATATCTGATAATTTGCGGCTACCCATTTTGTAACTTTTTCGATTTTTAACGATTTCATGCCTTTCGATTATTTATTCAAACAATTTTTAACGATTTTATGCCTTTCTATTACATATTCAAATAACAATTCTTCTAAAAGTAAAGAACATCGTTGAATTTCGTTAAAAAAAAAAATAAAATGCGAGCATCATTTGGCCCCATCCTCGACCAAAGACAACAACCATTTCCAAATGGTTAAAAAACAAATTTTTAACGTCCACCGTCCCCTTAAAATAGGTGTGAATGCCACAGGAGGAGATTTGACACGCATTGCAGCCTTATTGACCCTATTCTTTTACACGTCACGTTGTTTTTCTTTCCAGTTAAGTCCATTTTGAACCGTACATCTATGAACCGTTTAATTAAATGCTGTATGGGTGGTTCCTCCTCCCCTAAATTTTATAGTATTATTTTATCTTGAAAATAGAATAGTAATTAGCGATTAATAAAATAAAATAAATTAATATATAAATAATATAAACATTGGCCTAAAAATACCAAAATTTGAAAATATTATAGTTGCACAAAACACTTGAAAAAGTATCATAGAGATATGACACATTTAAAAATCCTGTTTAATTTGAAATTGTGTTACCTTAACACATAATTATGTGTTAAGGTAACTTCCTTTCACCCATATACTTTTAGACTGATACTAAAATGACAAATTATAAAGAACAGGTGATTTGTTCATTTTTATTTTTATTTATAATTTTTTCGTTACTTTTTATCCACTTCTTAGGTGCGCTCTTAATTATATAAATAGGTAGCACCTATAGATGTCGTATGGTCCGTCTGTCTGTCTGTCCGTCTGTCCGCCAATAACAGCGCAAAAACTACCCAACCGAATGGTTTGAAATTCATTATATATTTGACATTTGACATTTGAAGTCCACCGAAGTGGAGAATGCTTTGGGGCCTATAGCTACAATGGCTGTCGCCTCGAATGATCCTTATTATACATAGAAACAACAACGTCACAACAATTTTTTATTTTCCATTACACATATTATATAACTATAATGGGACATTCACAATTACATCCATGTCTTACCCAGGGACTCGAACCCGGGCCCTCGGGGTGACAGCAGCCTCCGCTTACTGACCACGCCACCGGGCGACTTCATTATATATAATCGTTGCAAAATTTTGTCGAGTCATTTCAAAGTTTATGAAAATCGAATCAAAACTTAAAAAGATATTAATAAATTTTTTCTTCGTTCTATTAAATCCTATCATACGTAATTAATTCAACGATATTCCATGACAGGTAATGATTCTAGGTTGCCGTGGTGATTACGTCCTAGTTAACCCCTTGAAGGGCGGTAGTAGTTTGATGAAACCACTTATGTTCAATTCCCAAATGCTACAATGACACCCGAATTTTGGTAAAAAAAATTTCGGTTTATTTTACATGCGAAATATAAGTTTCTCTTATTTACAAATAAATTAGTTTTAAAATTCTGGTGTCATTTATTAATTTCAACATTTTAGCTTTGCCCTTGAAAGGGTTAAAATAAAGTTATATTATTTCCGTATTACTCAATTTAATATATTTTGATCGTAATAAATTTTGTATTCATGCATTTTTCCACAAGAGTGCAACAGCTGAATATTTATAAAACTAGTTATAGTACAAACACACTTCATTTCCCACATTTGACCTACAATTTTCGACTTCTTTTCTTCTATGTTCCCAAACAGCTACGAATATTTAAATCTTTTTGTACTATTTATTTTGCAATAAAGTTCAAAATCGATTTTAAAATAGAATACACTACTTACTTGTAATCCACAAAAAATACGCTTTCAGCTTCAAACGTTTTTAAACTTTTAAAAATTTTTGTAGAACACATATCAGTTATTAAAGCCAAATCATGCTTTTAATTTATCTTGGATCTCTGAAAGTATAATATTCGTTAAAGTTTAAATTTCTTATAAACTCTTCTATTTTAGATAACCCATTGCTTCTAAACATGTGTCCCACTCCCCTCATATTTGCGGGATTCTAATTTTTCACAATTTTCATACGTCTGAAAATTAAAATTTTAAAATATTATGATTCACATTGTCTTCTGCTTCGATAGTACTAACATGGAAGGTTTCCATACGGGCATACTCCGAAAAATCTGAAAAAATTATAGAATGTTCTTCTCATGAGGATAGATATGTTTATAAGAAAAATTTCGGCGGAAACTCGATAGAGTGTCCGTAAAAAAATATGGAAAATTTCGTTATTTGGCGATTTATTACCGGTTGGCGATGGAATAAAACTTCAAAAAATACTTTTTTATGTCAAATACACTTTAAGGTAAAAATGTTTCATATTGAACTTGTTTGAATAAATTTAATTTAAATAACTTTAGTTTTGTCAGTTTTAGTTTCTTTAACTATAGTTTTGTCATGTATATATATTTAGAATAAAATTTAACTATGAAATTTTATGAATTAAAACAAAATTTAAATTAATTAAAATTTTTTCAATCTCAAAATTAAGTCCAATCGAGCACTGTCGATTCAATTTTGTTGCTATGGAAACAAACACTTCTCCGATATTAAAATGGAAAACTGCAGCATTTTTCATCTGGCCTTTATTTTGGAATACGCTTAAATATATGAAAATATTTTTTATATATGAAATTATTTTTACAGTGATGAACTTGAATAACTGCAGCAACAAGCAACATAAATGTGTAATACAAATATATATATATATGTATTAAACCCCCCTCAAAGTGTAAATTCATTAAATATTATTTACATGCATTCTCAAAATCAATTAACAAGCAATTTTTAGACAGTGTTGCCAGATAGTCAAAAGTCAATTTCCCCAAAATTTCTGAAATTTTCCCCAAATCAGTGGTTTTTTTCGCAAAAGTCCCCAACTCAGTTTTTACTCAAAAAGGAAATTTTTAAATTTTCAATTTACAACTATAAAAAATATTTAAGTAATTTAAGCTCAAAAATTTTCCCCAAATCAAGTCTTTTTTTGAAAAAATTCCCCATTTACTAAAAAAAACTTTTAAGTTGGGCTGAATGCATATTCTGTAGCTACATTAAGAGAATGAGAGGTATATTTTGCAGTGACAAGTTATTTTACGTTTGTTTTTAAAAGTATAGCCTAAAAATGTTGGACTATTGTTACATTATCTCCATAGATTTAGGCAATCTCTTATCAGTTGGGATTTGAATGAATCCGAGATGGTACGCCGTTTTAATTTTTTTGTCATCCCTATACTGAAGTGCATAATCATAATACAAAGTATTTTCGCTGTATCAATCGATGTGATTTTGTATATCATAAGAGAAAAATATCTGCTTTCCACATATTTAAATTAATTTTTTTTTCAAGTATGGCGAAAGAATTTTTCCTAAAGTCCTGCAGATTTAAGCTGCTTAAGACTTCTGTAATACGTGTAAACTGCAATGTAGTAAATAACGAACACGACCACACCCAAGAGAATAATGATTGATTTTTCCGATTTCTGGATTGTATTTTCGTTTTTCAAATCAAAATTGAGTTCGAGACAGATCCAGTTTTTCTACAGGACTAAAAGAGATCCTTACGGAAAATAGTAAAAAAAAAAAAAAAAATCCCCAAGTTTTTCCCCGAAATTTTTGTAGTCCCCAAAAATTTCCCCACGAACTGCTTGTCCCCCAAAAATTCCCCTAGAGGTTCAAAATCCCCCAAAATGGGGACAAAATCCCCAATCTGGCAACACTGTTTTTAGATGCAATAAAATCGTTTGCTTTTGGCGAGGAAAAGTGCTGCTCGCCAAATCGCGTGACGCTTTCGTCTTTCCGTGCCAAATACTCGAAAGCATTTTTTTTTTTTTTTAGTCTTTTTACTTCAATTCCACCGCTAAATTTGAGTGATCCTTTATTACATACATAAGTAGTTTAATTGGTATTTTTTCCGAAATATTCTGAGTATGGCCAGTAAGGACCCCCCTTTGTAAGCATTTATCATAGCACAATTGTATACAAAACTGGGGAGAACACCCCCAAAAATATATATGAAAATTGTCCCATTCCTGCCTCCTAAATCCGTAGTAAAAGAACTTCACGCAGCTGTGCCGCCGATGCCTGTAAATGTTGTTCTACCTTTCGTTGATCATGTATGCAGTCAAATGCGCAGATATGAATCGACACAAGGAACTGTTGAAATGATAGAAAAATTACGAAACTCACGTTTACGGAAATTTATATTAGTACACCAAATGATATTATTCATTAATTGACCTTAATTTATGAAATTAATTATACAAATATTTTAAATAATACTTGTATAATAATGTAATTGATATCATCAGTTAAATTAATATATTATGACTAACAACGCTGGTCGGCAAAAAAATAAAAACTTTTCCTCCCTGCAAACTAAATATGTAAAGTATACAGATCTAATAACCCAATTTCAAAATATGCTATCCAAATTGCTCCAGCACGTACCATTTTTCCGAGAAACAGTCTTATAATAATAACAAATAGTAAAGGTTTATTATATTAATTTGCAAAGCTAGATAAAACTGAAATCATGAAAAAAAATGCTTTTTCTGTCTTAGATATAAAATTGATAAAATATAGTATGAAAATCTAGTTTGTTAATACTTCTATCGTTCATTTTTCTTTTTTATGTCCCTACCCCTTTCTTGTCCGAATTTATTATTTGCTATCCACTAATATATTTTCATTCCTTATGCCGCTGTAACCCGGGTAATCATATTTATACATTTATTTACATGCAATTTACATATTATTATCTACATTTTATGGTTTAAAAACTTTCCACTTTTGTTTTAGCAAGACATAAAATAACTTTATTTTAAAAGCAAACCATCCTACTAAAAGAATGGTACGTGATACAGTAATTTCGTTACCATATTTTTATTTAGCAGCGTGGAATCTATAAGAGTCAACTATTATTTTTTTAGAGAGGATTTTGGGGCCGACCAGTGTGACTTTCTGACCTTTTTTTTTGTTGTTGTTTATTTTTATACGAAAAGGCATGAAATTTCAGATACTCTTATTCAGTAGTCGGAAAAACTGCTTTATTTTATTCAATTGTTTTCAGCTACAACTACTTTATCGATAATGTATGGTTAACTACAACGACAAATACTAAAAAGTAGCGGCTACAAACTGTTTTCCAAAAGTAGTCACTATTTCGCTATTTTCATATTTGAAATTAAAGACACGAATTTAGTTGTAATATAACCTGTTGCTATATCAAGTTTGCCTCGATACACTTAGATAAAAGCGTTAAAACCGCGGGCATTAAATAATCAAAAAAATAAGATTCAAGTTTTGTGTTATTCCATAAAATATTAGTTTAACCCTTTATATCCTGAATTTTTAATTAAAAAAATCGCTTCACCTGAATGATTATTTACGTTAATGTCTAAGATATCCTGATACATGTGATATTAATTTGATTTTTATACCTTATTTTTTGTTAAAATTGATTTAATAAATCGGTAGTTAGAACTCTATTTTCAAAATATTTACAAGAATAAGTAGGTTAATTAAACCTTTCATGCATAAATTATTTTTCATTATTTTCCATTATTCACAAAAAATCTTTCTGTTTTTTTGTGATAAATGAGAACCCATTATAAAATAATTTTATTGTTGTGCTGCATGCTAGTTATTATCTGTCTACAAATCAGATCTTCATAAATGATATACTGAATTATTTTTTGCTTTTTAGGGCAATATTTGTCTTTCCTCAGTATGAGGCCCGTATGAATGAAAGGGTTAACAAAAAATATTGTTATTGAAATCTCACATTTCTTATAAGAGCAGTGTAAGTAAATGTAATCCTATCTGTAACAGAGAAGTGTTTTGTAGTTGCAAATTTTTCGTATAACATTTTTTAATCGAATAAAAGCTACACCTAGGTAAATGGTTGAGAAAATAACCACATTAAAAAATATTTAGCTTCGACTGTTTCACCGTGCTTTCTAAATAGGATTGAGCAAATTATCTTCTGTGAAAAGTGCAATCTACTTTTATTAGGTAGATGAATTAACCCTTCAATGCCGGAATTACTTTTCTTTTAAAAATGGAAATATTTCATTTCACACCACTTTTTTAAAAATGGAAATTTTTGTCTCATCTTAACGCGGAGTTTCTGCCATCAAAGAAATCGAATATTTCTCTTCACAATTATTGGTGTGCAAACCCCAAATGTACTGGAAGAGAGTATGTTGCCAGAAGGCAACAGTAGGCATTTAAGGGTTAAATACATTTTACATTGAATTTCCTTTACTGCTACTTAAAAGTACCGTCCAGATATAAAGGGCTAAGCACGCATAACACGTTATATGCTGACTGCGGTAGTTCAGTATTAACTTTCCCTGTCATAATATAATAAAATGCGAAATCTGTAAATAACGCAACTCTAAAAGAAAAAGAAGAAACGCAGCATTAAAACATGAAGGTCTGAAGTAATAATAAGTAAGTAGACAAGTGTTTCCAACGAAAAAAAATATAATTTCATTGATTTGGATTTTGGCACTATGATTTACCAACAAGAGTCAATAAGAAGATCCATGACGCCATGTGATGCATTGCTAAAGGCTTTATCTGAGTTGCTGACTATCGGAAATTGTTGCCTCAGCACATTTTTCACAAAAAAGCAAGTTACTATCAAGGAACTAGACAAATGGCACATTTTTTCCCTCCTCAAGTAGCTTTTTTCTGTATTCCGAAACAGCTACGAATATTTAATTTCATAATTTAAGTTTTAATCTTTCTTGTAATATTTATTCTGCAATAGAGGTCAAAATCGATTTTAAATTGATTAATTTTAAATTTGATCTTAAAAGGGTTTTATTTCTTATCCTTTCATACGTGTGTGAAATTTTGTACGGAGTTTTTTGTTATGTTTTTAATAAATTTTCTTTGGTATTTTAAATTTTCTTTCAAAATTTTCAAAATATATTTTTCGCAATAAAAATAATTTTCAAAATCCCTCTTTTTTTTTACATTTAAATTTATTATAAATTATGTAAGTAATATTTCTATAAATCCGGAAAAAAAATTTAATTAAAAAATAGAATTTTTGATTAATGTAAAGGTCAAAATCGATTTTTAAATCGATTAATTTTAAATTTTGATTTTTAAAGGGTATTTTTCTTAACCTTTCGTATGGGTATGAAATTTTGTACAGCGTTTTTATGTTATGTTTTTAACAAATTGGCTTTACGATTTTTAATTTTATTTAAAAATTTTCAAAATATATTTCTCGAAATAAAAATAACTTTCAAAATTCCTCTTTTCTTTGCATTTAAATTTTTTATAAATTTTGTAAGTAATATTTTTATAAAAAAATATTTTGACCTTCAAAATAGAATTTTTGATCCATAACAATACATTTTTCGACTACAAATACTTTAAATCTTTCAGCAAATTTTATAGGACACGTATATAGCAATAAATGAATTAAAATCATGCTTTTCATTTAGCTTATATCTGTGAAAGTATAATATTCGTTGTCAAAATTTTATTTCCTTTTTTATAAGAATCCTTTAATGATTTTTTTCTTGAAATATGTCGATCTATAAAGATTACTTAGTTTTTGAAAACTTTGAATTTTTTTTTTAATTCTAAATTTATTTACTTTTTTATAACTTGCTACTTGCATCAACCACTTGCCCGATTTCATTACTATTTTCACTATTATGTTCAGTAAAGATTTCTTCTTAAATTTTCTTCAAGATTTATAAAAATATTACTCTAAAAATTACATTAAATTTAAATGCAATAAAGAGAGGGGTTGAGAGTTATTTTTATTTCGATGAATACATTTTCAAAATTTTCATATGAAATCAGAAATACTAATGGCAATTTCCGGAAGCGGAAAGTAACAAAACTGCTTTCCCTAGACAGCAATCGCTTAAAACTCAACGTGTAATTCATTTATCGAAAAATATAAAAAAAAAACTGTTCGATTCCAAATCCCTTGAATAATTTTGTCTGCAAAGCATTATGATTTTGTATTAAAAATGAGCCCACAGATGTGTCAGAAAGTTTTTTTTTTTTTTCAGTGGGGGGATTATTTTATTGAGAACTGTCTTAATATTTCTGTATCTTTGCATTTCATTGCACTGCACATGCACTAAACGGAAAGGTAAAACAACATTTACAGCCAACACAGTTGAATGAAGATCGTTGGTATATGTATGACTAAAAAATATATATATGATTGAAAACTGGAGGCCTTTTTCGAAGAGGGTAGTAATATTCGTTTAATTTTTTTAAGGAAGCACACATGAAACTTATAAGTCATAAATATTTTTTTTGCTTTTACTTGTTTTCTTAATCAGTCTAGGTTTTGTTCCAGCAATTTCACCATACTTTACAAATGTTTCAATAGGTTTGTTGTATAGTATTCTAAGACTTCCGGACATAAGCATCCACCTTTTTCTGAGACGCCCTTATGTAGGAAAAAGCATGTATTAAGGGGTCTCAGGACTCTTAAAGCTTTAAAATTTTCGAAATTTTAATTATTTTAGATGTTAAACTCCTGTCTTTTCTGAACATTTAGATATGTTTCCTTGCAGTTCCCATTAGAACAGAACTTACGGCTTTTAGAATGATACCCACTCAATAGCTGATGCAGCGTTTCCGAAATTTTGAAGTCATTTTTCTCCAAATGACGTTGTTGGAGTTAACGTGCACAATATCTCAAAAACTTCTGAATACTTTTTCATGAAATTTTGAAAATATATGTTTCATGTTACTCTGTATAAATTAAACCTTTTTTTTTTTTTTTTTTTTTTTTTTTTTTTTTTTTGTTAAAAAAAATATTTTTTTAGTTGATTGTACTGTTGAAATTTTATAATTTTGCATTAGCTAAATACAACATTGTATTAAAAATATGAAAATACTTTAAATACAAATTTATTTAGGTTCAGGGTAATTATTATAATCTTAAATATAAGTAGGCACCAAAATTTTTATTCTACTTGCAAAATTTATTTTGTAATCCTGCGCGTAATCTTGTTATGCCGATTTTCTGCTCGTCAAATGTCTGACAGTTTGGAGCCCCCTGTAAATGCTAATTCTGCATCTTACAATTTTTTAAATACATGAAATGAAAGAACATACTTATATCTTTCATCCCAATTAAAATTGTGTTTGATAATAAAATATATTTTAAGATATTAAATGTAGAAAATGTTTTTTTTTTTTCAATTTTAAGAGTCCTGAGACCCTTTAACATTTGTTCCTGACCAAATTTCAAATGGCCTACCAACTATACCTTGAAAATACAGAAAAGCAGTCGCCGTGCGTTTATTTTATTTCAAAGTCCGGAAAAAATCTAAGCCTTTGTTCTTTTTACTTCATATTTCAGCTTGGTCCTTTTCCCGTATTTAGATTTATAAGAAAAAAGACCTATCAGTCAGACCGCAAATCCTCCTGTCTAATATTAAATCTGTAAGTTTGGAATGCATCCATATTTTCCCAATTTCTCCTTCGAAAATTAAAATTTTTACCTTCTTTTTCCTGTATGCACTTTTGAAGGATACACCGCTTTCCGAGACGCAATCATGCACGAAAAAGGATGTATATTAGCATTCACTCCTGACAAAATTTCAAATGGCCAACCAACTATACCTTGAAAACACTGAAAAGCAGGCATCGAGCGTTTATTTTATTTCTAAGTCCGGAAAAAATCTAAAACTTTGTTCTTTTTACTTCGGATTTTATTTCTACATTTTTCCCTGTTTAAGAAAAGTTCCCATAAGGCTTGTTATCAGTCAAACCGCAAATCTCCCTTTCCAGTGTTAAATCTATGGGCTTGGAATGTATCCATATTTTTCCTATTTCTCCTTCGAAAATTAAAATTTTTACCTTCATTTTTCTATATGCTCTTTTTGAAGAATTTTTCTTTCTCTTTTACTTGACAAAATATTTTTAAAATACTTACTTTTATTTCAAGAGTTGCGATTTTATTTACAACTGCTCTGCTTTCTTAGATTTTAACAAAAAGATTATAACAAATATAAAATTAAGACTCATCAGTCAAACCGCAATTTTTTTTTCAGTGTGCTCTTCTTGAAGGACGGTTCTTTCTTTTTTATTTAACGAAATGTTTCTAAAATATATACTTAATTTTACGCGGAAGGAATTCATATTTATCTAATTTCTCCTTTGAAAATTAAAATGTTTATCTTCTTTTTCTATGCTCTTTTTGGAGGATGTTTCTTTCTTTTTTTGTTTGGCAAAATATTTTTTAAATACGTAGTTTTGTTTCAAGTGTTAAAATTTTATTGAGAACTCAGCTGCTTTCTTAGATTATAACAAAATATAAAATTAAGAGTCGTCAGTCAGACTGCAATTTTTATCTGTATGCCCTTCTTGAAGGACGATTCTTACTTTTTTATTTAACAAAATGTTTCTAAAATATATATTTAAATTTTCGAGTTTTTGATTCATGTTTTTCCAATTTCTCATTTGAAAATTAAAATTGTTACCTACCTTTTTAAGTATGCTCTTTTTGAAGGATTAATATTTCTTTTTTATTTGACAAAATATTTGTAAAATACATAATTTTATTTCAAGTATTAAAATCTTATTTTGAACTCGCTAGCTCTCTTACATTTTAATAAAATATGAAACTAAGACCCATCATTGAGACAACAGTTTTTTTTTCTCTATGCTATTCTTGAAAGACAATTATTTCTTTTTTATTTAAAAAATATTTCTAAAATATATACTTAATTTTACGTGGAATGAATTAATATTTTTCCAATTTCTTCTGTGAAAACTAAAATTGCTACTTTCTTTTTTCTGTATGCTCTTTTTGAACGATGTTTCTTTCTTTATTATCTGATAAAATACTTGTAAAATATGTAATTTTATTTCAAGAGTTAAAATTCTATCTACTCCTCCGCTCTCTTAGATTTTAACAAACTATGAAATTAAGACTCATCTGTTAGACCTCAATTTCTTTCTGTATGCTCTTCTTGAAAGACGATTCTTTCTTTTATGTTTAACAAAATGTTTTTAAAATACACTTGTGCTCAAAATTAAGGACCAATCACAAAATGCTGATTTTCAAGTACGGGAATACTCAAAAGGAAATAATATAATTCGAATAATTGCTATCTCTACAACACAGCTAATCCATATAACATATCATTCATGTCACACATGGTCACAAGTGTCACAGTGACTACGGTGAAGCAAAAAATAGGTAATTCTATACATTTCATTATGAGTCTCAAATGATCACTATATGTGACTCCACTGAGACATCACTGTGACTGCTGCTTTGTGACGAGTAACCATGTGACTTTACAATGTAGTTCCGTTGTGACTCTCATGTGACTGTCATCAGTAGACTCAATTTCAAAGTCATCGTGAACGCTGCATTATGATAAATCGGCAAATAATGTCACATTAAAGTCACATGATAACTTTTAGGTGACAGAGAGACTGTTGTGAAGTCACCATTGAGCTCTTTTGTGAAAAGTCATCATGTGACTATAATGTGATATTGTTTGGTGACTTATCATAATGCAACGTTCATGATGACTTTGAAATTGAGTTTGAAAATGACAGTCACATGAGAATCACAATGTAACTACATTGTAAAGTCACCTGGTGACTCGTCACAAAGCAGCAGTCACAATGACGTCTCAGTGGAGTCACATATAGTGATCATTTGAGACTCATAATGAGACGTGCGGAATTTCCTATTTTTTGTTTCACCGTAGTGACTGTGACACTTGTGACCATGTGTGACATGAATGAGGTGCTATATGGACTAGCTGTGCTGTAGGGATAGTAATTATTTGAATTATATTATTTCCTTTTGAGTATTCACTTACTTAAGAATTAGCATTTTGTGACTAGTCCTTAATTTTGGACACCAGTTTATATATACTTAATTTTACGTTGAATGCATCCATGTTTTTCCGACTTCTCTTTTCAAAATTAAATTTTTACCTTATTTTTTGTGTTTGCTCTTTTTGAAGGATGTTTCTTTCTTCTTTATTTGACAAAATATTTGTAAAATACATAGTTTTATTTCGTTAAAATTTCATTCTCCACTCCTCAGGTTCTCTTAGATTTTAACAAAATATAAAATTAAGACTCAACAGCCAGACTGCAATTTTTTTTCTGTATGCTCTTCTTGAAGGACGATTATTTCTTTTCTATTTAACAAAATATTTCTAAAATATATACTTAATTTTACATTCTTTTAAAATCTAAGAGAATTTGAGGAGTGATGAATAAAATTTCAAACGTGAAATAAAACTAACTATGTATTTTACAAACATTTTGCCAAAAAAAAAAAAATGAAAAAGAGCATACAGAAAAAAAGAAAGTAAACATTTTAATTTTCAGAAGCGAAATTTGAGAGATACGGATGCATTCCAAGGCCATAGGTTTAACATTAGAGAAGGGATTTGCAGTTTGAGTAGTCTCAAATGCTATAAAGCCAGAGCAAACTTAATGTTAATAAAAAAAAATTGCTTTTCTGAGAGATAAATCTGGTTATCCTACACAGGTCTGTCACAAAATTAATGAACTGTTTAAAAAAAAATTATAAGAGCCATATTAAAAGTTCATGTAACCGTAATATTTTACAACTGATCAGCCAAAAAACAAAGCTACATAAATTTCAATGCAAGTGAAAATGCGCTTTGGACAAGTCCATGTCTAGCCCAAATAGAAAAGGTAACAAGTCCCATGTAAACTGAGATATACAATGAAGAAAATAAATAAAAAATAATGAATAAAATAAGAAATAAATCTAGCAAGTCGGCAATTGCACGTCAAATGTGGCAAATGAGGTGCTTTCGTACCATAACTAGTTTTATAACTATTCAGATCTTGGTGCAATAGATGTTGAACTCTTATGCAAAAATGCATGGATACAAAATTTATTACGATTATATATGTCAAATTCAGTAATACCGAAATAATATGACTCCCTCTTAAATTTGACGTAATCACTATGGCAACCTAGAATCATTATCTATCATGAGATAACAATTGCGCATAATAGGATTTAATAGAATAAAGAAGACTTTGATTAATATCTTTTTAAATTTTGGTTCCATTTTCAAAAAATTTGAAATTACGACGAAATTCTACAACGAATATATATATTAAATTTCAACCCATTCGTTTGGGTAGTTTTTGCGCTGTTATATGCGGACAGATGGACAGACAGACTGACAGACCAGACAACGACTATAGGTGCTTCGTATTTATATAATTACGAACGCACCTAAAATGAGAAGAATATATTCTCTATTTAAAAAATTAATAAATAAATAAAAAATAAATAAAATAAAATAAAGCTTGTTTGTCTAATATTCCCCCAGAAACAGAGATAATATCAAATAAGGATTAAAGAGGGGTTTTTTTTAATAAAGTGTTTTTTCGAAAAGTATGTACGTAAATAATTTTATTTATTTTATTATTTTATTTTATTATACTTGCCCTTATTATTTCTTATATAACAAAAAAAAAGAGAATATATATATATATATATATATTTAAGAACGTTATAATTCTTTTAATATTAAAAAAAAAAAATTAAGTGTGGCGTTAGTCGAAAAATTTGAGAAACCCTGAAACAGACTATTAGAGAGGTTTTATCAATTTAATCAATAACATTGTAAAAAAAAAAATAAATAAATAAAATAAAACTAAAAAAACAATTAAAATTCTCTTATATTTTATGAATATATCAGACAATTTTACGAATATTTTATGACTCGTTAAATTTTACTTAAAGCTTATATTAAATAGATACCGATACTTATTTTACTCACTTGCATATTTACATTTTGGAAAATAAAAAAGAAATACGAACATTTCGGAAGGTTATTTCCATGACGCTGCTTGCGCTGCAAAATATTTCGCAGCAGAAATATATTAACTCGACAACGCCAAGGGCTAGACTGTTGAAGTATATCTGTTAATGCTGACGTTATAAATATCAATATTTCATGTTTCGTCACATTTACATCAAAATTAAGGGAATACGATGAATACATGTAACATTAAAAATTGCTGACAACGAGTTTAGTTTTTAAATAAAGTGACTATTGTTTAATAATTGTAATCAAGTTTTCCTTACTAACAAATGGAGTTGTAATAAAGATGGAAATACTGTAATAATGAGAAACCGGATTATACGCCCTCTTGGGTGCCAACAACGGGAGGAGGAGCTAAGGTCAACCCTGGATTTTCAATTTTAATTAGCTGAATTTTTCTTGCTCTAATGATCTTGAAAAAATAATAAAATGTACTATTTTCAAGTAATTTCAAATAATTAAATAATAAAAGAAAAATAAACTAACGGGTTTTCGCCAGATAACTCTAAACCCGCTGAACCCCCTGTGGAAAACAATATTTACTTATGTTTTCCTTTTTATGTTCATATGTATAAAATAAATCTTAAACGGGGTATTGAAAAAAATGTAACAAATTGTTTTAATTCTTCATTTTAGAAAAAAGCTGATAGAAGCTTTTTTATGGATTTCTAATGTGTTTTATTTGTTACATTTCTGTATTGCTTTTTATGTTGATATGTTAAAAATTGTCTTGCACGTGGGGTTCTAACAAAAAAAATATTAGTTTAGTTTATTCTATGTTTAGTTTTTCCATTTACAAAAATTGAACTATAGGTACACCCGTTCCAAAATCTTGTCCCTCCCCTGGATTTTCTTCTGCAGAAACCAATGTACACACTATAAAATTGAAAAAATATGCATCTTTAAAAAACTTTAAAAAATGCACAAAAATGTGTATTTATAGACTTGAACGGGGTCTCATTTTCACAAAAGAACAGGGCTACGTTCCACCGATATATACATATGTGCAAAAAGATGCAATGATTATTCTTGATAATTAAAAATGCAACTATTTTTTTAATTAGGAGTAACTTTATTGTGTCAAGCAATAATTTTTCAAACTAGATACTTTCATTAGACATGCTTCTTGCATGTAATATAATGTATCCATAGCTGCCAACTCTTACGCTTTTCCGTACCACAAAAATTTAGCAGTAAATTTTACATTTTTAAATAGCTGTTATCTGCCAATTAGCTAAGGCAAAAACTTCTGTTAAATTTTTGTGGTACAAAATGGAGTAAGAGTTGGCAGTTATGTGTATGTATTTACCTCCCATAGGTAGTAAATATTTCTTTAGTGTATTACTTAACCGATGTCTGTATAAAAGGAACAACGCCAGTTTCAAAATTCTAAGGAAAACAGCTGCTATTAATGTACCTCTTTCTCGATAACTATAGAAGCGATTTCCGCACATTTTTTATTATTTGTCAGTTTAATTATCATGCATCAACGCTTCAGGCTAAAAACGTCCCATACCTTTTCTATTGGGTGTACACAATTTTAATGTGTACTTGAAAAAAAATCCTAGGAGTTTTATGTTTAATTAGAACATAAAGCACCTCGCTCAGTTTAAGAATAACTACAAAATTTCATCACGTACAATATTTAGCTTATAAAACAGAAAAGAAAGAAAATCATATGCCACACATAGATTATGAAACACTTTCCAATACTTTCGAAATACTGTAACGAAACTACACTAATAAGATAAAAGAAAATAATCTAAATAAGCAATTTAGAAAACGATTAATTCAGCTAAACATCCAATTTCAGCAATTATCCTCCATAATCAATAAGATATTCGAATTCTTTTGACCATCCCTATATATGATCTATTGAGTTATATAGTACTATATATAAAATACTACAGCTATAATTTTTCAGCATTTACCAAGCATAGAAAGCAACTTGAAAATTTTTATGCAGCTCTGTATATGATCTACAGATTGCTATACACACCACATATTAAACTAAAATTAATTCAGCTAGAAAACACATGACATAACTTAAATTGCAGTTCCAGCATAGACGGCAACATCTCTAGGTTTTGCATAACCCTGTATATGTATTTGTTTATATTCTACTAACACATCTTAGTGAACTTAGTATAGATAAGCTGGAAAACTCAAAACGCAATTAAATGAGAAAAATAAAAATAGTTTATTTCTTAAAAGCTCTTTTTTATAAGTATAACTGTTTATCTTAAACCATGCCTAATTGCATGACTACAATTCATATTGTTCTAAAATATTTAGTACAATACGTTAATTTGTTGTTGAACCCGATAATGGAAAATCCAACTCTTTGATTTACTTTTGGTAGAAAGTGCAAATTAGTGAATTTATTAAAAAATGCAGAAGGTGTTCACAGATTTTTGTACGATTTTGGAAAAAGAAACAGATAAACAAATATAAGAATTTTATTTTCTAATATGTTCAATTGAATAGCCATTGTTGAACTATCACTATTACATCTTGATTTACAAGATAAAACATCTTTTCTTAAAATTTCAAGGTTGATTTTGTTCCACTTCTGAACCAGAATCTTCCAGAGTCCATCCAATATTTTAGAAGGCCGATTAAAGAGCTCATTTTAAAAGTCCAAATGCTCAATAATCCGTAAGAGATACGTCGAGGAATTTGTGTGGGATATATTTAATTGGAATATTCTGAAATTCTGTTTCATTTCACATTTTTTATAAAAATATAGCAGTAGATTTAGGTGTATGTCTGGTACATCCTGAGGAAACTTAACACAAGTAAGATTGTTTGGTTAAAGTGGGGGTAGGGGACTTTGAAAACAGGTGTTAAAACATTTTCTGATAGTTATCCGAGTTAATTTTGACTTTCTTTTCTCTTCCCTTATTTTAAATTTTCCGTTATAAGTTACACCAGCAATAACAATAAAGGCTTTAGCAAAACTTTCCCTGTATTTCCTAAACTAACATTTTTGGCTTTCTCCTCTTTTTCGGTAATAAAAAAATAAGATAAATATACCCAAGCCTCATCAATTGTAAATACATGTTTCTATTTTTTACCTACCAAATAGTTTTCATACAACAATCTGTACATAGTCTTACGCTGAGAAACATGTTTTCGCATTAGACCAGTGGTTCCCAACGTGGGTCGTATGCCCCACTGGGGGACAATTTGACTTTCTAGGTGGCATTTCCAAATTTGTTACTCACTATTTCTCTATCAGTTTCTTTTGTCTTTTTTTAAGTAATATTGAAGACTAAAAATAAATAGCGTACAAGCAAAATTTTTAAAAGTCAGTTTTTTAATTGAATTTTAAAAATGTTTCCTATCAAAAGTTTAAAATAGATATTGACACAAGAATAATTATATGAATAATCATTTAAAAAATTTTAACATTATTTTCCCAGTATTAAAATTTGCTATAATTTTTCAGGTAAATTTTTTTTCATAACACTTTCCTTTTTTCATTTAAGAGTTTTTTAGTTCTATTCGCTCTGCTATATGTCCCACGAAAAATCTTTTAAACGTGAAACTAGTTAAAAATAGATGTAAATTTGAATGTTTTGATATTTAGCCTAAAAAATATATGAAGTACCTGGACGGGGTACCGCAAAATTTATAAAAATTATAAATCTTAAATATCATTAGAAAAGGAAATGTGTATATAGTAAATATCTATGGCTCTTGTGCAGGCATTCTACACAGTAAATAAATTTGCCTGATCGCATGTATATTTTAAATTTTAAAATCAGATAAAACGTGGAAGACAATTAATGATATTTGGAAAGAAAAAACAGAGAAAATATGTTGGGATGAAGAGTAATGGCTACTTAAATTTGATAAAGATGATAATCTTAAAATACTTCTTGTGTTTTGTGTTTGTTATAAAATGTATGAATTTATCAATTTTAACGCCAAATGTAAGTCTCTCTTTAAGATATTTTGTGAAGATAAGGATGCAGACAGTACAACACATTTCTTTAACATTCAGATAAGTTGGAAACTACAACGAAACACTTTTTGACTCAAAGGCGAAGATGTATTAACCTCATTGCATTTATAAAATTATGTTAAAAATACATTTGTGTCAGAAGATTCACCTCTTTGATCAGTTAAAAAATGTGTCATGAATGGTTATTATTAAGGTTTTATTACGCTTCCGACGTGAGGTTAGAGATAATATTTTAAATAATATAAAACATAATATACACATTAGGAGAGGGGGGCATATTAACTTTATAGATGATTTGGTGGGACGTGGCCAGTAAAATGTTAGGAACCACTGCATTAGACGGTAAACACCATGTTTTTTGTTTTGGTTAGCTTTAAATCAAATTTATAATTTTGTTTACGATAGTTCTTTTTAGGGGGAGGTAGGAGGGAGTCTTTTAAAACATGAGATGTGACTTGTAAAAGTGTGAAGCTGTAAACATACCTTTGTTAGGTATGCATTTTTTATCCTTTTCCCCAGTCAAATGTAAATTTTGTCATTTCTTTCCTTTTTTATTACCCATGTCACTTATTTTACGTGTAAAATTATTAAAACATAATTTTTACACTTTTCTTTAATAATCGAATAAGAGTATTTCTCTCCGTAAAGTGCAAATACATAGCCTTCGATCCATTATTTATTTTCCAGAGACATTTTGAAGGAAAGAATATTTTTAATGGTGCAGACGATAATTAAATTCTATTCCGAATTAATGTCATATAGGTTTAATTTTTGTTTTTATTTAAATCTAAATCATATAGAAAATCAAAACCGTTGGGCTTTCTGTATATAATATTTGATTTGTTTCTTTTATAATACATGGCAACAAGGAAAAAAAGCATTATTTAAACTGCATATTCACTATTTCTAAATTGTTTTCTCAACGTATAATCATAATTTAATTAAATGAAGCTATTAATTTATAATGGCGTATTTCTTTTAAATTATTTATTTTTCTGCTTTACAGTGTTTGAAATATTTTATTGTTCCAGTTTGACAACCATTTGGCATATTTTAACGAGTGTTGCTTTGGTACGTGGTTTATGAATTTTTTGCGCATCCATGCTTATGAGCTATAGAATTTATTCTCATCACGTAATGTACTAAAATTTGGTTAAGCCTAAAACCACATACTGCATCTGAAACGCACTTCCATCGATTATAGCTCATAGACAGTACTGTAACCACACATTTTTATGGATGTACGGGTACAAAACAAATAAATGCTACCCATTCCATATTCTACAGTAAGCATATTTTGTGCACTTCAGAAATGCCCATCAATTTCATTATGTTTGAAATAGTGTAACATCTTTACAATACACAACAAACGATTTCCTCCATAGGCATAATGTGACAGAATACTTTTATGAGTTTCTATAAACGAATAATAAATGCTATGAACTTCGTATTCTACAGAAATAACGTAATATTGCACCTCAAAAATGCATATCAATATTATTATGTTTGAAATAGCGTAACTTTATTAAAATACGCTCCAAACGATTTCCCTCAAATACCATAATGTAAAAGAATTCTTTTGAGTGTCCCTGTAATCCAATTATAAATACTACACAGTCCATTTTGACCACTTTAACGTTTGCCCAGAGATAAGTCGGGGTTAAAAGCACTGTTTCCCTATACCTACTGCCGGTGAAATAGAGAATGTTTTACAGTACACTTCAACATATGCCAAGTTCATGGTATTCCAAGTAATTTTACGCGAGTTAGAGCATGGACAGGCAGACAGACAGACTGTCAGGCAAACGGAAGTGATTAGCAGTTTTCAACTATTTTGAAAAGCGCTAAAAAGAAACACCTAGAAAAAATGTATCATTATTCATTTTAAAATATTTTACTGGAAAGTTTTGTTTATTTGTTTTGTTTTGCAAAGTTTATTAATCATTTATCATGAAAAATTAAAAAAAAAAGGGAAATGTATTGTTATACATTAAAAAAGAACATAAGCACAGCAACTTATACATTAATTTACCATTAAATTTTATAATGCGCCATTCTTCGTTTATTAACAAGTTCTTTGGTGACATTTAAAATGAATTTAAAACTCTATGCGAGGTGTATTTTGCTTTTCAATGCAACTTCTAGGATTTTTTTAAAAAAAAACGAGTATCACTAGATATAAAGTTAAACAGAAAACACTCAACCCATATTGAAACACTCACTAACCATATAATAAACAAGAAAGAAGAATCATGCGTCAAGCATAGATTATGAAACACTTCCCAACACATTCAGAATAATGTAACAAAAACTTCATAATTTAATAAGTTAAAATATTATGTCTAATTCAACCATATGGAAAATCATAACACATTTGAAAACCAAATTTCAGCTGTTCCCATATACAATCAGAAAATTATCCGAATACTTTGAGAAGCACTGTATATGATTAAAACAGTTAAATTTAAAAGCGCAAGCCGAAATAGAAAACGCACTTCAGCAATTATTATTCAAAGACAGTATTGTAATCGATTTCTTTTGTGTGTCCCTGTAAATGAACGACAAACGCTATGAATACCCTATTCTGTCGTAATAATCTTGTAGTTAATTTCAGTGATTTATATCAGTTTCAATACATTTGAAACATCATAATGTCATTAAAATACTCTGTAAACGATTTTTCCCCCTATACCATAATGTAATGGAATTTTTTGGGGTAGCCCTGTAAATGAAATATTAATCCCACATACTTCATATTCAATACCAAACATGTTTAGGCGACCTTAAATATGGATTATCAATTGCATGAAAATTTGAGTATATTTACGGGAGTTAGAGCGTGGACAGGTGGACAGACGGGCAGACAAACCGAATGCATAAACACTTATCAACTTTGTTGGAAAGTTTAAAAAAATTAAAACTTTAAAATGTACTTTTTTTATATTAATTTAAAATTTCGCAGTTAAATTTTTTCCTCTGCATATTGGTTATTTTCAAGAATGTTAGTTTATCTAGCGATTTTTTTTTTTAATAATTGCTTTTTTAAAGAATTTATTTTTTACAGCTGCTCAATTTATAGAACGGTCTAATGGAGCTAAAAGATACAACATAAAGAAAAGCCTTATAATTAAAAATGAGAAGGTACAGCTTTTAATCACATTATTCAAGAATTCAGGTCTGAAATTATGTGAATATTTTTAACGTCTAACTTATATAAATATATAGCATATAATCTTAGAAAAAATGCATTTTACAATTTTTAATTTAAAAATAAATTATTATTTTACTTGTAGTGTTTTTCTTTTTCTGTTTTGTTTTGTTTAATTTCTAAATTCATCTTCCTTTTATTGCAAAAAAAATTAACAATACATCATTGAGAAAAAAAGAAAAATTATGTGAAAAAGAAGCATCTGAACTGCAACATATACATCATTTTATTACTAAAAGTTTCGAATGTAGCATTCTTCTTTTATATTAAATTTTGTAATGATATTTAAAATGATTTTGAGGTTCCACAAGAGATTATATATATTTTTTAATGTAACTTTTAAGATTTATAAAAACAAGTGTCACTTCTATTTAAAGTTTAAAATATTTAAAGGATACAAAATTAAAAGTTCTTATAACCAAAAAGTGAAATAATTACATCTTATAATCACTTTATTCAAGAATTTAGGTCTGAAGATACATCACTGTTTTCATCATCTAGCTTTTGCATACTATTTAAATCTTACAAAAAATGCATTTTAAATTTCTTAATCTAAAAATAAATATTATTTACTTGCAGTTATTACTATTTTGTACTAAAATGCATAAAAATAAAATAGATAGAAGCATTAATTGAGGTCTAGAAAAGTGAATAAATTACAACATATAAAGTAATTTAATGTTTGAAATTTGTAAGGGGGTTGACCTTAAAGGTTGCCTTTAAAAATATTTAAAGGATACAAAATTAAGATTTTTTTACAACCAAAAAGTGGAATAAATGCAACTTTTAATCATTTTATTCAAGAATTTAGGTCTGAAGATATATCACTGTTTTCATCCTCTATCTCTTAGATACTAGTTAAATCTTACAAAAAAATGCATTTTAAATTTCTTAATCTAAAAATAAATATTATTTGCTTGCAGTTATTACTATTTTGTACTATAATACATAAAAATAAAATAGAAAGAAGCCTTAATTGAGGTCTAGAAAAGTGAATAAATAACAACATATAAAGTAATTTAACGTTTGAAATTTCTAAGGTGGTTGACCTTAAAGGTTGACTTTAAAAATATTTAAAAGATACAAAATTAAAATTTTCTTACAACCAAAAAGGGAAATAAATACGGCTTTTAATCACTTTATTCAAGAATTTAGGTCTGAAGATATATCACTGTTTTCATCATCTAGCTTTTTGATACTAGTTAAATCTTACAGAAAATATTGCATTTTAAATTTCTTAATCAAAAAATACAGTGGAACCCGGTTAAGACGCGTTTCAAGGGAATGGACAAAAGTCGCGTATTAAGCGGGATCGCGTATTAAACGTGATTTGCATAAAGTTGCAGGAACCGGGCTTATTTAAAGACCTTACCTTCTAAAATGAACTTTAAGTTAGGGACTTTCATTATGTTTACGGTCTTATACGTATATTTAGATTTAAATTTAATTATATTCAACTTTACTTATTGTTTCTATTTATAGGACTCACTAGAATAATAACTGAAAATAAATAAGGATTCAAACATGGTTATATTATCAATTAATTGGTTACTTACTATAAAACAACAAAAATAATTTTATTTCTAGTCCCTTTTTCCTTTTTCTTTTTTTTTTTTTTTTTACAGAAAAAATAATTAAATTTTTGAAGCACAATCGAGTTGTTAAAAATCATATTTAGTACTTGTGATAATAGTAATGACCATTATAACATGCTCTTTTTTTCAATATGAAAAAAATCCTTATTAATTTTTGTGAAAAAAGTATTGATAGTATAGCAGAAAGTAATGAAAACATAAAAGAATTATACTACCGCAATCATATTTATTTAATCATTGCAAGTTTCATCTTTCATATTTTATTTATTTATTTATTTTGTCTATAATATGCATTATAAAACAGTAGTGGTATAAAGTACATTTAAAACTTCACTACCAACAGGTATAATCATCACTACTCATAATAATTTTTATGACGTATCTGAGTATCCTGAATTCGCCTGCCTCTCTACAGTAAAAACATACATGAAGCGAGAGACAAAGAATGTTAGAATGCATGATAAAAGAAGAATTGCAGTGTTGCTAATTTAGCGGGAATTCTTTTATTCAAATTCTACCACTATCACCGATTAGTAATGTTCGCTTTAATTAATCTGTTATTAAATAAAATAAATATTACTATTGGAAAACAGTGTTTTTTTATATGAACAAAAAAAAAAAAAAAAAAAAAAAAAAAAAAAAAAAAAAAAAACTACAAAATTTGCAATATTGGAGATGAAAATTCGCATCTTCATCAATGAATTCGTGTCTTAAACGTGATTTTTTGCCTCATAGGATCGCAAATCTATCGCGTATTAAGCGGGATCGCGTAATAACCGTTCGCGTATTAAACGTGATATTTTTGCATTAGACATATGGGCGATGTTCATGGGATCGGAAAAAATCCGCGTATTAAGCGGGATCGCGTATTAACCGTGAGCGTCTTAACCGGGTTCCACTGTAAATATTATTTACTTTCAGTTATTATTATTTTGTGCTAAAATGCATAAAAATAAAATAGAAGCATTAATTGAGGTCTATAAGAGTGAATAAATATCAACATATAAAGTAATTTAAAGTTTGAAATTTCTAAGGTGGTTGACCTTTTTATATGTAAGCATTTTAATGGCACTCGTAGTGATTTTGATAATTTATTCGAAAGATACATAATTTTTAATAACACTTTTAAGTTTTACGTAATTTTTTTTATATAAAAATAGCGTAAAATTAATAAATAGTTGTAAAGATATTAATACATTAAACCATTCAAAAACTTAATAAACAGTGTCTTTTTTAATATATATATATATATATATATTAAAAAAGACACTGTTATATATATATATCACTAAATACTTTCTCTTTAAAAATACATTTTGCAATAATATGTTTTTCTACTGACAAACAAAATGATTTGCGGGAAAAATACGAATAATGCACTATATTTTCTATTAAAAGACTACATAAAATTAACAATTATCTTTCAGTGAATATTTAATAATAATATTCTTCAAGAATTTTATTTAAATGCAGTTTATAACCATTATTTTTACAAAGCAAAGAAAGTATGCAAGAAAAGATGTAATTACATTACTTAGAACACGGTTATATGCACTGTTAAAAATTTTGCAGCATTCTGGCAGGTCATTCGACCGTTTTTACAAAAAACGGTTTCATAACCATAATTTAACTATATTCTGACCATAAAATGGCCTATAATATGGTCAGAATAGTGTTAAAATTACGGTTGTGTAACCGTTTTCGGAAAAAACGGTCAAATGACCTGCCAGAATGATGCAAATTTTTAACAGTGTGAATATGAGTATGAATTTTGGAGATTTAAGAAAATACAATCTATTTTTTTTCCTCTTAGACCAAGGTACCTCAAAGTATGGTAAGAAAACTATAGAAAACTTTAATATAAGTGAAAACTGCACTATTTTTGATTCAGAGATAGCTTGAACTGTTCCAGTTTGGTGTCAATATATACAGGTAATATGTATTTCTCCCTAAAAGTTATGAAAAAAACATTTTCGACAATTTTTCCGCATTAAAGATTTTTAGTACATTTTTTTCTTTCAAATATTAAATGAATCCTGCATTAAAGTCTTACTTCATACTTGAATAGGAATAAAGGGGTGCAATCGAAGCATTTATTTAGTGCTATAATAATGTCATTTTAAATGTTAATATTATTTTTATCAATACTATAAACCGAAATTATGAAATTCAATTAAACAGTACAACAGTTTAAAAGTTTAGAAACCACTGCAAACAAACTAATACACGTGGATGCATATCAAAGTAACACAGAGCACTACTTACAACATCTATGAGTTGGGATAACTTTAGGCCCATCTTGACGGTCAGTCGATCTGAGTTATTTCCGACCGGTCTTATCAGTGAATTATAGCCGTTTATTAAATCATCATAAAGTCTTTTGGCATCGTCATTAGAATCGGCCCTTGCATGGCCCAGGAGGAAAAGAATGCCTACGAAAGATATGGGATGAAACGCCATAGCTAAAAAGATGGAGAGCCACCCCTGAGAAAGCGGGGTGGATGCTGGGGATCAATAGGAAAAGGTAGGATGAGGGACGATTTTGCGGAAGTGGCGCCGCCTGCTGTGAAGTGCAGGAAAATATAAAAGATGCAGTGAAGTGGGAATTAATTGAGAGGTTATAGAAAATCTCCTTCTTAAGTATTCCGAACGGATTTATGCTTTTTCTAAAAATAAAGATGATACCTAAGATTTTATTTTTAACATTTTTAATAGAAGTAATATATAACAGCGAGCAGCGGAATTTTAAATCTGAACTTGGTTGGATACTTGATTTGTATTTTTTAAATTAATATTTGTATTTTATTATCATATACATAATTTAAATTATTATATAATAATGATAATAAAGGATTCAGTGATAATAGATTATCAAGTTCTCGCCATCAGCAATCGATATTATCATTATCAACATTATTTATAAAGTATTCATGCTGTCAGTGTGCCTATCACTGTCATGATAACACAACTTTGACATTATTAATAAATGTTATATTTCCTTTTAATTTTTATTTTAAAGAAATAGTATGGGATAGTGACAGTAGATTTTTAATTCTGAAGTCGATTACGAAAATACAAATGAAGTTGATAAATTCTGTTTCATCGTCATATGCATAACAGAACAGAGGTTTGATGGTGATGGTCAAGGATCCAAAAATGAAGGATGTTTAATTGTCTCACTATCAGTCTTTGATATATTTTTTAGAACATTTCCTTTTGCGAAAACAATGAAACTTTCAGAGTTGTATGGTCAAAAGATTGAATACCTTTGTATTTTCAATGACCTTTCACGGTGATAGATAAAGTGAAAATAAATCCCTTCATCCTTAATACTAAATTGCAAAGGCTAACATTGAAGAGAAATATTTAGACTTACATGAGCTCAACTACATAAGTAATCTGAATTCTGGGTAAAAAAAAATGCATATCGCAATACCACAACCTTTCATTTGATCTTAAAAAGAAACAAGAAAGAAAGATCACGCGTAAAGCATAAATTATGAAGCACTTTCCAATACTTCCAAAATACCTTAACGGAATTTCACCGTTTAAAAAGATGAAATAGCATATCAACTAATATTTGGAAATTTTTCCAGAGAGAATATCAACGTAATATCAACGTAATACATTAGAATTATTAGATTTTTGAGATTGAATTAAGAGAATATCAACGTAAAACATTTTAAAAACGCATAACACAATTAAAAGCAAGATTTAATTACCGCCCATAGCCGGAAAAGTACTCGATTTCTTTTATGAATCGCTGTACATGATCTATATATATATCTGTACATACATTACATAATATGCTAAAGTTTAACTTAGTTTCAAACCCATAACACAGTCACCGTCACCAATTTTCAATAATAAATGGAAATTACTTGAATAATTTTTTACAGTGCAGTATATTATCTACAGATTTTTAAACACGCCTCATATTAAACTAAAATGTAATTCAGAAAAATAATACATAACACAAATAAAAACGTATGACTGCTCATGCATAGATAGCAATGCATCAAGTTTTTGCGCAGCCCCGTATATGAATTTGTTTAGTGTAAGATATACTTTATAATCTATGCTTCGCGCATGATTTTTATTTCTTGTTTACTTGGTGTGAAATCCAGTGTTGCAGTGGGTAGCTCCCCGGGTACCTGCACAACTACCCACCCAGGCTGGGTTTTTTTTTATAAAAAACCCGGTTTTTTTACAAGTATAAGGATTTTTAGTGGGTAGATGGCCGAGGACCCGCCCAGATACCCACCCGGACTAGGTTTTTTACAACCTTGGTGAAATCACCTGCATGAAAATACAGGTGACATAATAATAAACATAGCAATAACAGAAATATATATGTCATCATCATCGTCATCATCAACCGTTTTCAATTCACTGCTGGATGTAGGTCTCCCACAGATTTTTCTAATGTTTCCTGTCTAGTGCTTTAGTCATCCAATTAACACCGGCCACTTTTCTGATTTCGTCACTCCATCTTACTCGAGGTCGTCTTCTTGGTCGTTTTACATCTCTGGGATACCACTGTAGGGTATTTGTGCTCCATCTATTGTCCTGTCTTCTTTCAATGTGCCCAGCCCATTTCTATTTTAGCCGTTTAATTCCTTCAATGATGTCAAAAACTTTCGTCTAACTTCTTATCCAAGTTATTCTCTTTTTGTCTCTTCTAGTTATACCTAGCATACATCTTTCCATACTTCTCTGTGTTGTTTGTAATCTTTGTACCATCCGTTTTGTTAGCGTCCATGTTTCTGCTCCATAAGTTAGTGCAGGCAAAACACATTGGTTAAACACCTTTCTTTTCAAATAAAGATGCATGTTACTCTTCAGAAAAATATTGTTCTTTCCAAAAGCACTCCATCCATTTCTTATTCTTCTATTGATTTCATTCATGATACTATTATCCGATGATACTTCCTGTCCAAGGTACACATAGCTTTGCACTTCTTTAATCTCAGTGTTGTTGTAGACGATTTTTTTTCTGGATGCAAATGAATTGAACATCACCTTAATCTTTTCCAAATTTATTTTTAATCCCGCATTAGTGCTAGCTTCTGCCAAATCTTTTAGCATATTTTCCAATTCATCAGGGCTGTTACTGAAAATTAAAATGTCATCAGCGAACCAGAGATGACTTAAAAATATTCCCCATTTATTCTTATCCCCTTGTTTTCCCAATCTAGCTTCTTGAAAATATTTTCTAAGACAGCGGTAAAAAGCTTAGGCGAAATGGTGTCTTACCACTCTTCTAAATTTGATCTTCGCTTTTCCTTTGTCCAAACGGATGGTTGCTGTTGCTTTCTTGTAAATCTTTTTAATGATATTGATGTAAGGTTTGTCTATACCAATGTCTTCCTGAGATTCTACTACTGCTGATGTGTAGACCGAATGAAATGCTTTTTCATAATCAATAAAAGCAAGGCAGAGAGGTAAATTATATTCCATATGTTTTTCTATATGCTCCCTTACTGTTTAGATACGATCCATTGTGCTGAATCCACTTCGGAATCCTGCTTGTTCTCTAGGTTGAGCTGAGTCCAGAGCTGATTCAAGTCTTGTCGTTAAAACTTTGGTAAAAATTTTATAAATCACTCATAGTAAGCAGATCGGACGGTAGTTTTTAATATTTTCTTTCTCCTCTTCCTTGTAAAGTTGCACCATCACAGCATTTCCAATCTTCTGGTACATCTGACTTCTCGAGACATTTTGAAAGCAGTAAGGACAGCATTTTTGCAAATTCTTCTCCTGCTTCTTTCATAAAGTCAATTGTAATTCCATCTTCGCCAGGGCATTTTCCTTTTTTCATAAATCTAATGGCTTGTAAAACTTCATCTGTCATCACTGGGATTATCTCTTCAGTTTCTGTTAAGTTTTCTCGTGGATCACGTTGGTTGATTTCCCTTTCATCTTCACATTTATATAGATCGTTATGGAAATTTTCAACTCTATGTACTATTTCGTTATTGATTTTGGGTTGGGTTGGGTTGATTTTTGACGGCCAATTATCTACACGAGGGATATAGGCCCGGGGGGAGTGCCCTCCGTGGGGGTCTTTCTAAGGGAACCTAATCCGTATTAACGCATGGAAGATCCACGGCTCGAAGAAAACCACGAAAACTCCGAACGATTAGGCCGACGGGCGCGACTGGGATCGAACCCAGCACCTCCCGTCTACCAGCTTCGAGAGCAGAACCTCTCGGCCACTGGTGGGGCGTTATTGATTTTGGTGACTGTTCCATCTACCCTCCTTAGTGCAAAAATACCTTTTCTTCCAACACATAGTTTGCGCATAGCTGATTTTAAACTTTTGTTATCTTCTAGAACTTTCTTGACAAGATCGCAGTTAAATTTTCAGATATCTTTTGTAACACATTTTCTTACCGTTTTACATAATTCAGCATATTGAACTCTTGATTTAGGGTCACTTTTCTTCATTTTAAATTCTCTGCGTTTCTTCATCAATCTTCTTGTTTCTTCTGAATTTTCTTTGTCTGCCTTACTTGTACATCGCCGGCTATCTTCTTTGCAATTTCTTGTAGAGTATTTGTTAGTTTCTTGTTCACTACTGTAACATCATGCTCTTCTTCTAAAGTTCATTGAAGTACAGTAGAACCTCTTTTAGCCGAAGCTCTCGGTAAACCGAAATCCACTTTTAAAGCTGTTTTTTTACTAACACATTCCTTCTGTGCAAATTCCATTTTGAAAGTTTTTTTTTTTTTTTTTTTAACAATCGTATTCTTTGTACGCAAGCGGTCCGAACGAGTTGCCCGAACTAAGAGTACGTATGAATATTTTCGATCCCCTTTCTTGGAGTTTCTTTGAATTTAACTTGAGCTCCCGTAAGCTGCTGAGTGGAACAAAAAAACCGAACAAATTAACATTTCTGAAGCTTTTAAATGTTTTTCAAAAGGTTTGGCATGGCTGAAGTAGCAGAAAGACTGTGATACTGGCGAACTAATAATATTAAAAAACTCCGTGATAGAGCTTCAAAGCAAAGGCAATCGAAACTGCGAAAAAATAAAACCTTTTTTCAAATGCTTGTGATATATGTAAAAGGTACTTATTTTCAAAATTAAAATGTTACCATAATAAGAAATATTGCATATATTTCTCTTTAATCTTAAAATTGAAGCACTCTCGATTATCCGAAAATTTCGATTTTCCGAAAGTGAGTCAGACCCAATTACTACGGATAATCGAGGTTCTACTGTACTTGGAAACGGTTTTTAAGTTTCAGGTGAAATTCTTCTTTATGTTTCTGGAATTGATTTCTTTGAGTGTTGCAAAAGCTTCATTCTTTCCGCTTTATTATTTAACAGCAATTTGCATCTAACCAACCTGTGATCGCTTCCTGTATTGAAGTTATTGAGGACGCTGCAATCCTGAATAAGATGCTTTTTGTTTGTCAAGATGTAGTCGATTTCCCTTGTTGAGCAATTTGCACAACGCCATGTCCATTTTCTGTGTCGCTTTTTCTTGGAAAATGAATTCATGATATGCATATGTTCACATTCTGCAAACTCAATCAATCTGTTTCCTCTTTCATTAAGCACCCCATATCCATGATTTCCTACTGAAAACTCACCTTTCTTTTTTTCCCTAATTCTAGCATTCCAGTCTCCTATTATTAATTTTATGTAGCATTTTCCTTCTTGATGCATGGAAACTACTTCTTCACAGAAATCCTCAATTTCTTCATCAGTAATCGTTGGTGCATAAACTTGGGTAATTTGCAGCTTGTATCTTCTGGACACTTGTATTAGTAACCTTAAAACTCTATCTGATGCACTGTCATATTCTACGATGTGATTCTTCCACCTTTTATGAATCAGAAATCCTACACCGCTTGTTTTTCCATCTTCTGTGCCTCTGTAGTATAATACATGTCCACTGGCAAGATCAATCTTCTCTTCTCCTTTTCTTCTTACTTCACATAATCCTAGGATGTCCCAGTTAATTCTTTTTAATTCTTTTTCAAGTTCCCGTAAACGATTTTCCGAAGAAAGGGATCGTCCATTATACGTAGCCAAGGTCATCAACTTATGGCAGCCAAGCCGAAACCGGTGATTCTTAGCACCCTCTGTCTTCATGTCTTTCTGGTCGCTGCCGTAACCAGGATCATGCAGACTGCCGGGAATTAAGGGCCGTGATTTGTTTTGTGAATTCATGATAAAGTAAGAGGGGGAGTTGGGCAAATTCCTCCACGCTGGCCAAGCGGGTTGGGGGAAGCCCATCCGCGTTCGTTCCCCATGCTCTAGGCAAGGGTACTAACAGGATGCACCGGTGGAAGGTGCGAATTGGACATTAAGTCTCTGCTTCCAGTCGATATCTTTAAGTCCTCCTAGAAGGCAATTAAAGGGTCTTCTCCTGGTTAATAAGTAGAGGCTATTAAACAGCCCAATGTATATATAACCATTATAAAACAATACAAATTATTATCAATAAATGTCAATATACAAGTTATAAATGAATTTATGCACATTAAAAGTTATGTATAAACAATTATAGAGTCCTTTGAAACAAATCTTTATAACAAATGCAACAAGGAACCGAAAATACAGTAACCATTGGAAATATTTGTGGAACTAAAGCAAAATCATCTGTCCCAAATTACCTTGATTTCCACAAATAACATGTACGGTTTCATCTTGCATTAGCCATAACAAGCTAAAAAATGGAAAATAAGGGCTACCGCACACAATAAATCTAGAAAAAAGGCCAGAAATAACATTAGATAAAAATATGTTGGATTAAAAAAGAAGCATACAAATTGAAGATCAATGGGTCATTCCACGTAAAATGAGCAAAAATTTAAAAAAAGTCGTGGCCACATAGTAACAGATTTTAATAAAATTTGATATACAGGTTCAATTCATATTCAAATAGAGCTCTGCAAAATATCTTCACAAAAAATAAATTATTTTAGCAGTTTTGGACATTTAAAAAACTTGTGATAAAGAATGCCATGTGTGCAAACGTCCAAAGTTGCAAGTTTGAAGTTCTGTATCTTGAAACTATTTAACTGAAAGGAATTTTTTTTTAATAATATAACCTCTGAAAAATTATCTTCTTATTTATTGAGCAATAATAATCTGGTAACACCATGATTATTCTTTAATTGGTTGTTAAAATTGAAAATTTGCAAATTTTGAGAAAATTAAAAACGTAATAAAAATTAAAGGAATTCAAAAACATCTGAGAAATTAATGCCTGATGTAGTTTTACATATTAAGATCGAATTACTAAAGTTTTTAAGTTGCCATGTATTTCCTTCACTTTTAAAAAATTTTAGAAACTTTTAAAAAAATGACAAAATCGTAATTTTTCCTCTTATTGACAGGTAAAAAAAACAATGAAGGAAATGTCCCACATTACAGTTATTTCACAGACATAAAGATCAATAAGTCCATAATCTGCTAAAAAAATTTCAAGCATGCCTTTTTGATTCCTAACGTCACAAAATTGGGTTAAAAAAGGCAATATTAGCTATATTCCATGAGCTATTTTTTTTAATTCGCGCGCGTTTCTTAAAATATTGCACGATTTCAAGGTGAAAAAATTTAGTGCTGCCATCTATTTTCTGTATGTGGGTTTAGAAATTAATATATAATTTTCTGTTCAATTGAGCTTTTTTTTCTACTTTAATTAAAAATCTTCTTGAGGAAAAAATAAACTGAAAGCAAGTATAAAAGTTTTTATATTTAAAATATACACTGTTATCTATAATATCAAAAGAATTAAAAGTTTAAAAAAAACTTTCTTTCAAGTCGAAACCAGTGATAGAAATATTGCATTTTATCCTCAACATTTTTTACAATTTATTTTTTTTCTCATTAAGGAATAAAAAAGGCAAGAATGAAAGTTTAAATATTTAATATATATACTTTTAGCTATAACGTCAAGCAATTTTGATATTGTCAGAGGTGTCCTTCATCTCTGTAGAAAGTTGCATTTTTCCCTCAAATTTTTTCAAAAATAATTTTTTTCTCATTAAGGAATAAAAATACAATTACTAACTTACGCCAATCTGTTACTTATCATTCATTCCTAATTATAAATAATTTTTAATATAATCTTTGCATTCTTAAGGCTAATAACCAAAATTGAAACTTCAAGCATGTAGCCAAAACCACGATTTTGCATCCACTTTTAATATAAATTTTAATACTTAAATAAACAATCCTAAAATCTATTATTTTACATTTACTCATAAATAGATATGATCTACTTACAAAATGATTTTCGTTAAAATCTGTGACATGTCTGCCACAGGTGATTTGCTCATTTTGTATGGAATGACCCCAATATAATTTTATTTTATTTTATCAATAACTTTACCAATTTAATACCAATTAAAGATCCAATCTAGGCATAAATGATATAGCAGAAAAGGTATAAGAAATGATTTGTACATGTTGCCAATAATATTTAAGTAAAAAACTATGAGAATGATTGTATTGTATTGTAACAATATTGTAGAGTGCAAGCAGGTTCAAATAGTAAAAATACAGTATTTTTACTAATGTAACAGAAATAGAGCTGCCCTCTATCGTTAAATAATGCATCTAAAGATGACTTCCAAAGTATTTACTAATGAATCAAATATAGTGCTGCCCTCTGTCGTTAAATAATACATTTTAGAATGACTGCTCAAGTATTTATTTTTAGGAAAAAGCAGGGGATGGGGAATAAAAAATAATAAATAAATAAAATAAAATAATTCATAAATATTAATAACTAAAAGTGAAATAAGCTTTAAATCAGTAACTGTAGTATTAAGTAAATATAACTGATGAATTAAAAATACGTATATATGTACACATATCATTATATAAAATTAAATAAGTAAATAAATTAATAAATAAAAGTAAATAACTAAAATTATAATATGGATGATTCATTAATTAATGATTCAATATAAATAATGTACAATAATTTTATTATTCTTATATGTACAGTAAAATGTGTCAAAAATTAATCTACCTACCTGTTTTCAATGGAAACATTTTATGGCCATGATTGAAATATTACCATACAGTTATACCTACTGACACAGAAAACTGAGTAAAACGGAATATGTTTTAGAATCCTTGTTATCGTGTTTTCACAAGTTTTACTGTATATATACAAGATGTCTAAAAAGGTGTTTACACGGTTTATTACTGTAAGTATAGAAGATAGATAAATAATAAAAATTAGAAAAAGAGTTCCTAGGAAGATAGAGAATCCAAAGAGTATACTTTCGTCTCCATGCGAGGTCTTTCCTGCGAAATTGAAAATTTATATTTTAGACGGTCCCCTATATAAATTATTCCCAATTACGAAAATATTCTTTCTCTCTCTTTTGAAACACACACACACTTTAATATTCGCAAAGACATTATAGTTTGAAAAATGAAAGTTGTTTTAAGGTACAGTATAAGAAATGAGTTTGTTATTTGTAATGAAAGATATTTATAAAGAACTTCAATGCTACAGATTATAGAGTAAAGAGAAAGAATAGAGATGAAGTGTGGTGGCTGCGGGATGACGCCACAAATGTAACCCTAAAATCCGCTACATTCGGCCCAAACACAACCACGTGCTTTTGAAAAAAGAGAAGAAAACTTTTAGTAATACAGATTTTCATTCATAATACAATGAAATGCTACTATAGAATGCTTAAATATAAGCAGAACATTTTCATTTAGAGAAAAAATACACGGATAATGTCAAAGAATTCGGTTCTTTTTCCACGTGCTTGTTTTGTTTGGGCTTAATGAGAGCATTTAAATTTGAGCGATAACGTGCATCATGTTGCAATTCGCTTTTACGGCATACTGCATCTCCATCTATCTTTTTCCTCCATGACTACAGATATTGACGTTAAATGCCAAACGATTTTCTAAATATTTGAAGAAGTTTTTCATTATTCAGCGATTTAGCGTGATCCGATATATCGCCGATTCAGATATAACGCGAGGGAAAACATGTTCCGCAATTAAAAAAAATTAATTTCAACGCAACTTTTACTTAAAAAAAATTCTTTTACATTTTACTGAACTGCTGCTATTTACACACATCGGTCGACAGCCCACAGCTCCGTTATCAGTTTTTCATCCTTTTATAAAACGAAACCAAAAAAGTAAGAAACCAAAAATGCTCTTAACTTATTATAGCTTTTCTTCCTGTATCGCATTTATTGTTTTTTTTTTTCTCGTATCCGAATGCATTATTTTAAACAATCATGGATACTCTGATTTTAAAGAAAAAAACTCATATAAAAAACATAAAACGTGATGAATTAAAACATTTGTTTTAAATTGGAATTTTTAATAATGTTTAAAAATTCTTCTTACTAACAAAATCTATAGCCAATAGAGCAGGTTAGACTATAGTAAACAGTATATCAACAGATAAAGCTGTCTGAAATTAATTACTTAGCGTCTGGAAAAGTTTAACGGCTAAAAGATTTTTAAATTATTCCAGAAGCTGGATACAACTAAACATTTGGTTGCTGAAATCGCGTTTATCTGGTTATCGTCTGCATTCCAAATCTAACCTATATACATAAAATCCTAATGAAACGAATATATGAAACGACTGAAATGAAGCGAATTTGTGAAACGACTGAATAAACAACTGATTATGTTTCACGGCGATTTCTCCCAAAATATGGAATATTTTGCGATGTAATTAACACTAAAAATCCGTATTGATCCTCAAATCTCTAAACTGGTATTAGAATTTTTAAATTTGAATTTGTTTTCGAAACATTAATTTTTTTTCTAATTTTAAATACGACCAGTTTGGCTTCCCTTAAATGTATGCTAAGAAATGTATCATGTTACTTTTATTCATAATTCAATTTGTATTTCATTATCATTTTTATTAATACAAAACTTTCATTTAAAACAAACAATTAAAATAAATGGCTTTCATTTCTTTCTTTTTTTAAAACGAAAAGAAAAGAAAAATATGAGGCACAGATGTCATATACGCAACGGGGTACCTAATTGGCGCCAAAATGGCGTTTTTTTTGCCTGACATTGTAACCCGGCTATTCTTGCTTAATTATTAATAAATGTTTATTTGAATTTATTTTCTTTTTATTTACAAAAAATGTTATAAATTGTTTTGTACTATAGTTATTAATTAAACTTTTATTTATTTATTGTTGTTTCATTTAAAAAATAATAGAGAATAATTTAAAAATAAATGTGTAACTGGTATTCGAAAACGAGGTTTTCGCCAAATTGTCGTAAAAAAAATCACACCAAACCCGGTGCGTATATGACAATGCAACAAATTATGATATTTAATTTCAACTTCAAAGCAATATTTTAATGGTACGACGTCTCCCGTCGACCAATTTCGCCAAATTATATAAATCGCCAAACTACTCGCCAAAGTATACAAATTGAAATAATTTTTTTTATTTTTAATAACGAAAGAACAAATAAATTAGTATAACATTAATAAAAATACAAATGAAACGTTAAAATAAAAATCACTTGATGGCGTAAACACGTGTAACTTACTTAAAGCAAGTGAATGTGACATTTACGATCAACCATTATTGGCATTTAATCTGATAGCTTGGCGACAGATTTTTGATCGATGGGATAACCAAGTAGCACCGTTTTAATTTACCACTCGAAAAATAAAAATAATAAAAAAGCAATTTAACAAATTACAAAGACCATTTGGAAAATGATTTTTAGAAAGACTAAAATTTAAGACATAAAAAATCGCACGGATTTGATCATACATTACGTACGCCATGGATTAAACATTAACATTCGTGGACCCATCATGAACAAATTTTAAAAGAAATTTCAGTTTTACAATTTTCGGTACTGTAAATTTTTAAACTTCTACGGAGCTGGTCATACATTACGTACGCCATGGGTTAAACATTAATATTCATGGGCTAATTTTAAATGAAATTTCATTCTTAAGCTTCTAAACATCCCACAATATTATTTTTTACACCGTCGTATAGATAAAAAAAAATGTACTTTTAAATGCAATTTGTTGAAAGCTGTATCTCAATTTGTTTCTGAGTTATTATTATTTTTTTGTAGTTTTTATTACTTTTTTGCCATAGTGGCAACAGAAGTATCCATCTCTGTTGAAAGTAAAGGGAAAATACAGATTACTGTATAGACAATCAGAAAACGAATAAAAAGCGGGATTCAACTAATAAAACGCTTCAGATATGTTTTTGATTTCCTACCTTGACTGAGGACAATAACCATTTTTCCAAATGGTTAAAAATGCTAATTAGCAAGTTAAAAAGAAAAGCTATTGGCGAGATATGCACCCGGCTAACATTAAAGTACCAGGAAATCTTTGCGATCATGGCAACTTTTATGTAGTTTTATTCGAAAAAATAAGTTTGATTCTTTAATCAAAATGGAAAGCATTCTTATGAAAAGCGAAGAGATCATCGCGTAATTGTTTATGGCAGTTACATGACTTGGACTATTATAATATAAGTGAAATAATGGCGATAGAATAATATTTGGCGACTTATCACACCTGTGGCTGGCTAACATTTAAGTACCAAAATGGCCGCCTGGAAGATAAAAAGCGAAGAGATCCGCTCGGAATTGTTGATGATAGTCGTATGACTTGGGCTATTATTATAGAGATTGTTTTCAATTCTAAAAATAGCGCAAAGAATGATATTTCCTAACGATTAAAAATTTATTTACACGTGACTATTAAAAACAGAAAAAAAAACTTTAAAATTACTATTAAATGAGTACGTGTTAAAAGCAGGAAAATATTGAAAATTGTGTCTTGAAAATTGTATTTACACGTGACTATTAAAAGAGAAAGGAAACTTTAATATAATAAATACATTAATATGCGTTTAACCCTTTCAGAGGCAAAATACTTCTATTCGTAAAATCTTGAAATCAGTGAATGGTACCAGAATTGACAAACAAATTTCGAAATACAAAAATGCTTTTGTTAACTTACTTAATAAAAGGAAAATTTTCATCCCGATATTCTGGTGCCAATGTGGCATTTAAGAATTAAAATTAAGTGTGTCTAAAAATGAACCACCGCCCTTGAAGTGGTTAAAGCAGTAAATTTTAGTAATTGTAGTAAATTGTATTATGTCAATCGTTTTATAACGCTGTTAAAAAATACCGGGAGGCAAAGACTCTGTTTACTTAATTCATTTTATTTTAGCTTCTTTTCAAATGTTTAACTGATCTTCTTTAAACAAACACGAAAACAACCATTGGATGTCTTAATAGCAACTGATTCTGACTTAAATTTTTGCAATCAAAGGGAATTGATTGGAAACCTGCTTACAGGGAGATAGCTACAGGTTTTTTCAGTATAATTCAATCTTCTCTAACCTTTTTAAAACCGATCAGATTAGCGTGCTTTTAAATTCTGCAGTGTCTGAACGGGGGTTGGCGAGCGTAGCTTGCAAGGGGCAGAGCCCCCTAGTCAGTTTTGTAAAATTTTTAAGTTTTTAGCAGTTTACGTTGAAATAATGATTACATTCAGCAGTGAAGAACTCTTTGAAATAGTTATGATAGACGCTGAGTGCAATAGAAACAATTCTCAAACAACAGAAAGTTCGGACATCAATTTCCTAATTCGCCGAAGCCTAATTGGATGTTTATTCATAATTAATTTTAAACGTTTATAAACGACTTGTTCGTTACAGCGACGTCCAGGACCAAGGAGCAGTCTTCAGTACAGTGACAATAAAGTAATTAATATTTTACCCTACTTTACTACGAATCCGCATGTGAGTGTCCTAGCAAGATGTTCAATTATAAATATTCCATGCTCTACAATTTGGAAAGTACTTGGTGGAAATACGTAACATCTGTATTGCATACATAGTCAGCAAGCACTTAATCCTTCAGATTATACAAGTCGTGTGGATTTTTGTATAATTGGTTTCTAATACAACATGCTGTGAACCCACGGTTCGTATGTAATAATTATTCTGTGTATGAATGAAAGATGAATAAATGCTCAGGAAAATACGGAGCAGTCAAAGACTTAAAGACGGAGCTATCAACTGCTCTAATGATCATTATTGGAACAATACGAATGCATTTTTAGTTCGTGAAATAACCGACATCAATTTTCTATATCTGTGTGGTGTGGAATCTGAAACAATATATTAATTGGCTCCGATTTTTTTTTTTTTTTTTTTTTTTTTACCAAGGAACACTTACCGGCAGTAGGTACAGTCGTGAAAAAAAAAAGTAAACACCCCTTACTAACTCTGCAAGAAATTATCGTAAAAGAAAATTACTGGTACCACACGATTGGTAATAATGTCTACTTTTAAATGATGTATATAAAATTTGCTTAGGGGGAAATTTCCATATTAAAACGAACCATAACTTTATTTTTTTCAATAGCAGTACACAATTCTGACAGCATAAATGAACTCTACACCCTTCAATTAGCCTAAAAAATTTTTATGCAATTCGTACGATAAGTTTACGAGAAATTAATTATTTTAAAATGAGTGTATTTTAGGGGCTGTATCCAAATTGAAGTTCGGTATTCGATTGTTGACCAAGACAGCCCCCTTCTTGATCAAGGCATCTTAAGCGCCACACAAGCAAGTCATTGAAGTCAGCTAGATTACAGGATACACCGCGCCTCAAAAGTTTAGACAATCAATAAAATTTGCATTAGCATAAAAAATAATAAGGTGCAATTAAAATTCGTGAGATAGGTAATAAACAAAAGCAATTTTGCTGATATACACATATAAATTATGATCAAAGGTTTGAAATTATAAAATAAACATTAAATTAGATAAAAAATGTGCTGTCCCAAAAGTATAGACACCTGTAATTTTTTTTGGTTTTACATTTATAAAAGTAACTAAAAACTTACTTTTAATATTTAATTGTATTGCCACGACACTTTATAACATCATATACACGTTGTTCCATAGAATTAACTAAGCATCGCATTACAGAAGGAGGTATTTCATACCATGCTTTGTAAATTTTAAGTCATTTACACATGTATATTGCTTTTCCATTTTCATATATTTTACGAGATAAGATCCCCCATAGGTTCTCCATGGGATTCAAACCTGGACTAAGTGCTGGCCAGTCTAATAGTGTGATATTGATTTTGCATTGATATTGTTAATGCAAATTTTATTCATTGTCTAAACTTTTGGGACACGGTGTAGTATAAGGAATTTTAAAATATCTAGTCACTTCTATCATAGACGGCCCCTTAAACCATCATTTTGCCGTTTTTTAAGCATAATTTGAAAACTACTTGGAAGAAAAATGTGAAATTTTGGATTTTCATAAAGCAGGACTTAATAAATCTAAATATATCAAAAAAATTGTAGGTTGCAATTCATAATATTTTAGAATATTAATTTCATAATTCATAATTTATATCATAAAATTATAAAAATTGCAAATTCAATGCATTTATGTTTGGGTATTTTAGTATTATTGCTACACAAAAAATAGCACATTAGGAGTATAATTCCAGGAGATATTAATAAAAATATGAAAATGTAATTTAACATTAGAAGCACTAGAGTTTGAATATTTATATTTCAAAAATTTATCATTTAAATGCCTTGAAATTTGGTATCTAGGCATAGTTTGAACGGAAGATTTGAAATATATTGTTAAAATTGGGTATTGCCATTGAAAAAAAATGAAGTTTGGGTTCGTTTTAATATGTAGATGGCCCCCTAAGCAAATTTTATATACATTATTTAAGAGTAGACTTTATTTCCAATCGTTCAGTACCAGTAACTTTCTTCTACGATAACTTGTTGCGGAGTTAGTAGGGGGTGTTTATTATTTTTTTTCCACGACTGTACCATGACCTTATTCTAAATGTTGCTGTCAAAGATTTTATGGAAAACACAGTACCAGTAAAGGATTATAAGTCTGGTTTCAACACTAGGGCACTCCACCACATAACCACCACTCAATTAGCGAATAATTTCATTAAGACAGAGTTCGGAAATCACTGGATTGCTCTTACATGGACTCACAGAATGGCCACCTGGGTCACTGGATTTAACCCTACTAAACTTTTACTTGTAGTGGCAAATTCGTGCTTTGGTGCATGTCGAATGTCTACTAAATACGCAAGATCTGTGTGCCAGTTTAACTGAAGCATTCCATCATGAACTAGAAACAATTTCACACAATATTTTGCGAAGAGTACGGCTTTATACCTATGTATTGGTACTGGCGGCAGATACTTCTTTCCTGGAAAAAAAATGGTGCACTCGAGTATGGTGAGTAGGTCTGTTCAATCGGTAATTTTATTATGAATAACTTAGTCTTCACACAACTTTTCTTATGTTTTGTGCTATTCAATTGTTGTAACTTTTTTTATAATTTCATGCATCTGTACAACCACGTTATATCGGGCTTATACCGACCACGTTATATCGGGCTTCTACCGTAGTAAACCTTTTGTTGTTAAAATTCTATACTCCAGTCTCAAAGCCCATTCAATAGATGATTCTATTATAAATCGAAATATGCTTCTTTTAGTCCTTATTACCTTTTTTCTACATTTCTATATTTACAAATTCTTTAAATTCATTCATCAACAGTTGAAAACAGGGTTGCCAATTTTACCTCCATTTTCATTCAAAAATTTTAAGTTAATACCAAAAATAAAGAATAGCATTCTTTGCTTTATTTCATAAGAGACATTTAGTATTCGTTTAAAGTGAAAGTTCATTTTTGTTTTCATATCTTTAGTCAATGTTCGACAAATTGTCTCTCGCACAGGAAACCTTCATCTCTGAAATTTAGCCATTTAACCATCATATTTCCTTTAAGACGGCTGTAGAAACAGCTCAAAACGTAGAATTTATCTTTTAGCTTATTAAAGTTCGTATTTTGTGTACCATTAAGCAAGGTTGTGTGTCTTTATTTATTTATTATTTAGTAAAAATTCTTCTTTCAAAATTTCCTGTGTCAGTTTGAAATTTCAGATTAAAACTGGAGGTTAAACTGACAACCTTGGTTGAAAACTGGATTTAAGTATGCAAAAATATTTCTTCTGTATTTTAGAAAGATGAGCAGAAAAATAAACATGATACAATCATAGATTTATAGATAGTCCAGAATTTAGTCAAAATTTTGGGGTTTCAGTTTTGTGGAAAAGTGAGTCGCAGTTTTTGACTTTCTATAACTCGTTGACTTTTGCAGGTATTCAAACCAAACTTTTTGGCAAGAAATAAGGAGTCAACCGAGATCATTTTTCTAACTGGGTATTTTTTATTTTTTTTTTTTTTTCAAAAAAATAATTTTTTTAATTTAACGAGTTGGAACCCGTCGAAATTCTACGAATTAAAATGTTTAGAATGGAACTGTTATATCGAATTTATAATAAACCTACAAAAATAATTACAATAAAAAATTCATCTTGCATTGGTTGTCTAACTCTTAAAACAAATAATGTTTTTAATTTAAAATTAGCAAAATATTATTTCCACAAACTTCAATTGCTTAAATTATTGAAAAATTAAACTATATTAGAATACGTAATCAAGATCAGTAATTATGTTGAAGTTATCGATTGAGGCTCTTATGTTTGTTTTTACGGAATGAAAAATCAATAAAAAGGATTTCGCTTTGTCACATCATAAAATTTCCCCCCATAAAATCTAAACTGTACTTTATTTTCACATTCTCAAAATTTACATGCGTACCAGTCAAATCACAATTTAAAAGTATTAACACACAATACATTATTAATGAATGTATTTCCAAACTTAAAGTCACGTTTGTTCGATACAACTTTTCATGTGAACATTCGCACAAACTTTAAGTTCTAATCTCAGTACCCGCAAAAACTTACCATTCAGAAATTTGTCTTTAGTTGCCATAGTATTGGCCATTTAGTATTGGCCAAATATTTAGTTTTATCAAAGAAAATGATCGTTTTGTTTTAAATATGACTTCATTTTTACTCACTGAATCATTTTGCCTAGCGTCTCAAACTCAGTATCAGCGTAATGTAAAAATATTGAAATATCTTCTTCAATCTTTTGATTTATGAAGAAGAATGCATGTTCTTTTTTTAATGGTTGACGTTATTTTCTGTTCAAAAATTAGAAAAAAGTTACTTTTATTTGTAATATGAAAATGGCATCAATAAGGATATAATCAATAAAAAGAAATAAACCTTGACTAATTTCCCTTTACTTTTAATAGAAATGGAGTACTTTAGTTGCCACAATTACAAAATTGGTACTAAAAACTATAAAAAAATTAATATCTCAAAAATAAATTGAGATAGAGCTTTCTAACAAATTGCATTTAAAAGTACATTTTTTTCCCTATACGACGGTGTGAAAATTGAAACTGTGCGATGTTTAGAAGTTTAAAAATTTGCCGTAGCGAAAATTGCAAAATCGAAATTTCATTTTAAATTTCAAAGTGTTGCCATTCGCAGAATGACGTATGCGTTACGCACAGATATGTTTGTCCTTTATAATATAGATAGGAAAGACGCTACCCCATGTAGATGAAATTACACTATTTGGCTTCTCTACCTTCCACGAATCTTTTCTAATTTACATTATTTATCTATCTCTTATACCTACAAAAACAAACCGTGCATCTCCCTTTTTTGGACACCCTATATATATAGATATATATATATGTTTTATAATGTTTTATAATGTTTTCAGATGGAAACTTCTCTAAAACGGAACATTTTCCCGTTTCCTGCAGTTCCATCTTTTCAAGATTTAGTATGTGTGTATGCGTAATAGAAGTATTTCCATAAATTTTAAGAATTTAATATTGCCTCATCAATTAATTTCATCGGTAATTTAAAAAAAAAAGGGCTTTTGTAGCATAGAGTCAGATCAATCTCCAAAATTGCATCAAATATTACAGTGAAGTTTTAAATTAATATTTAAAAGAGAAAAAGATTTTCCGATCACTATGATATAAAAAATATGCGTATTCTGAAAAGTTTAATATATTTAAGTCAAGTTTCATATAACATGAACGTCTAAAACACTAAAGTTAGAATCAAAGGGCCAACCGTATAACAGCAACTTTCTTTCTCCACTTCTTGTCATTGAATCAAGAACTTCTGCAATGATAGGTACTCGATGAAGAGTTAACATCCGATAAAAAGTCCCAATCCCGTCAGTAGCTCCATCTTGGAGTTTCTGAGATAACATTTTATTATTTTTAAAGAAGAAAAAGATCTTTCAATTTCAGCTACAGAAACTGGCAATGTAACAAGTACACGCAGCAAAAGTTGATGTTGGAGAAAATAGATCGGTTACAGCTGTCTAAAAAAGGCGTAACTCTTATGGATTTCGATATTTCTTTCAAATTTTACCATTTTTAATACCAAAGTAATTATTTAGTCTCAATAGTTTTTTTCCCTATATCCAGTCGTCAGAAAAGATGTTAAAGTTTTGTAATAATTTTACTTTTGACGGACTACACTGTAAAAAAAAAATTCTGCTAAAATACGGAAATCGTACTGGCAATCGAGACACCAGTACTGTTTCCGTATTTTAACGGAAATTTTCCCCGTAAATTCCAGAAAAATTTCCATTTTTCTGGAATTTACGGGGAAATCTTTCCGTTAAAATACGGAAATAGTACTGCCGTCTCGATTGCCAGTACAATTTCCGTATATTAACGGATTTTTTTTTTTACAGTGTAGATTCTTTTTAACTAGAACATCAGGACTTTCCACGATGCTTCTGCTCTTGCCCAAACTATCAACTAGTCCAGAAATAAAAGTATTCAAGCAATGAAGAAACATTCATCTACTGAAATGTTTTCCAGGTTTGTCATAAGATGTATCACAGCCCTTCATTTGATGATGGGTATGGCGAAATGTGTATGCAGAACCATCCTTGGAGGTGATCAACAAGTGCCACCGTACAGGGTGATGCGCCTAAAGAGTCCTCACACTCTAAAAGGAAGAAAAATAATTTATCGTATTTAATAAAATTAACTTTATGTCGCACAAGATTTTTCCTGTTGTGAATTGCATATTGCGTATTTTAGTTGCTAAACATAATACTGAAAAATGATGTTGAATCAGCTCAGTATATGGTATATCCTGTATAAATGTTATAATTACAAGTGTGGTATTTTTTCGGAATGAAATCGAGCAATTTCATGCCGTTATACTCAAGATAATAAAGATAAGCTACTGAGGCAGAGCTTGTGATATAGAACTAATACTAATTAATATACACTTGGGATTTGATTCGGCTTTCGAACAGTGAAAGAGTCGTTGCCAAATCTACCGAAAAGAAAAAAGTAGCAGAAGCATCTGATATGTTTTTTTTTTGTTGTTGTTGTTTGTTTGTTTATTAATTCTGTCTTTCGTTCGAAGTGCAGGTCGAAAATAGTTGCCCGTGCTGTGTGCACAGAGCATTTCCTTGAGAAGTGTACGTATGTGCTGAGAATTCGGTAATACCTGCCTAGTCATATCGTTGGATAAGCCTAGCTGAGTACGATCAAAAGAGACGGGAATTGTGTATTTATAGTGACATAAAGTAATGCGTAAATAATATCCCAGCGGATAATTTAATGTAAGGCAGGATCAGCTATATTCGGGCCTATCAATGAAAATATTGTGTTTTAATTTAAATATTTAATTATATTGTAAATAAATTTATTATTTAAAGTATCCTTTTGACTGATTCCCAACCGTCTTACCGTCCAGTATCGGGAGATACAAATTAGGTTTCCGTCAAATATGAATAATCATAAAAACAGTTCTGTTTAAATTAAATGTGGATATTATTGAAAGTCTATCACAAAAACTACATTATAGCATCAAATCACGTTTTCTAAAATAATCCTTTGACAGTGGACACAATTATGAATGATTACCCAATAGGTTTAAAAGTCCCCAAAGTTGCCCATTCTTGAGTTATTGCAGTATGTTATTGCTGAAATAGATTACGATGTATTTAGATAAGATCTTGTACTTTTTTAAATTATAGAATGACCACCAAAACAGTTATATAAAAACATTAGATTTCTAAGCTAGATATAAGTATAGTAAATTTAGATTGCATTTCCATAAATACCTTTCTTGCATGAGATTTTATTCCATTTCTCATTCAGAAACAGATTTTTTATGTTTGGCAAGTAAGTATTTCTTTTTGGATATAAGGATAACTTAAAATGACTCAACTAAAGTTATAATAAAGTTATAACATGCTAAAAGTGAAAAAAAATAAGTACATTTAAACGCATATGAATACCTTTTATTCTGATCTACATGTTTCCTAGGCGCAAACAGAGACTTTATCAAGATCTATATTGCTAAAAATCATTTCCGCAATTTTTTTTTCATCAGTATAGATCGTGATAAATTCGCCGTTTGTGCGTACGAAACATGTAGACCAGAATAAAAGGTGTGCTTATATTTTTCGCTTTTAACATGTTATAACTTTAGTTTAATGATAATAAAGGATTTTCTTACATAATTTATTAAAATGGCTGTCCAAACTGATGCTTATATAACTATATGATAAACGATAACCGTGTCTGTGCGTAACGCTGACGTTATTCTGCGGATGGCAACTCTAGATGATGAAATTTTGGTTTTGCAATTTTCGCTACTGCAATTCTTTTAACTTCTAAACATCCCACACTTTCAATTTTTACACCGTCGTACAATGGAAAACATCTACATTTTAATGCATTTTTTATATTAATTAACTTATTTATTATGGTTTTTAAAATAATTTTCAAATACATTTTTTTTTAAATCTATTTCTATCGCTCCAGTACAGAAGAATATATTAGATAATAAAAATTGACAGTCCGCTTGTATTTCACAGCTCCTCCTCCGAGAATACGGAACTTTCGATGATCGAATTAATACCAATTATCCGCATGGATCCGAGGATGTGAAAAGTGATCTCAGAATTTTTTAATTTGTATTAGTTTCCGAGATATTAATTTTTTTGTAGTTTTTAATGACATTTCTGTAATGGTGGCAACTAAATTACCCCATTTGTATAAATAGTAAAAGGAAAATAGTCGATTACTATATCATTTTGTTGCCATTTCCTCATAACAACTGAAAAGAAAAGAATTATTTTTTTTAATGAAATGCGTGCTATGCGAAGAATATCGTCTGCTATAAAACCCAGTGAATAATTATCTTTGGTTTTATTTTGTTGCATACTTGAATATCTTATTTATTACGCATGAGATATTTATTACACATATATTTACATTATTTACTTATTACACAAGAAACACATTTATTACACACACTTGCAGTACTTACAATTTACATTACTTAGTAGTGCGCACGAAACTTATTTATTACATGCTATTTGAAATATTTTCCTGCTTGTTTGAAATAAAAAGAGAGATTTTTGGCTCCAATGTTGGGCTATCACTTTCTTCGAACCACCAAAATTTTCTCGTGAACCTTTAGTGGTCCACACTACCGATTGTGGACCTCTGCTTTGGCTGATGCAAATGGCGTCGTTTTATATATAAAAAAACCCATATATTTTCATTCTTAAACTGAAACTCTTTTGTAGAAATGAGTCACTTTTACTTCAGAAGCTTTGAAATTCTTCATAGAAGGACATTTGAAAATAAGGTAATTCAAATCACACACTAATAATATGCAACGTTTCACGTGTCTTTATAGAGGAGCATGACATACAGCGTGGATCGTGCATGCTTCGATCGGAAGTCTTTGCTCAAAACATAGGAATCCACATTACAGAACTTTTTGATTTTCGCCCGGATGTATTCGCTTCGATGAGTTAGACAAGCAAACAAAGATTAGCTTGGTGATCATTTCAGACTTACCAGGTAAAAAATAAGGGCAGGTTTCACAATTTTTTTCAAACATTTTCTCGATTAATATATTTTTATTGCTGTTCTGTTACAAAGGTATTCAACTATAATTTTATCAAAAATAACGTAATTTACTTAATGTAATTTTTTATAATTTTCAATTAACCTGAATTATAAATTTGGCTCCTTATTTATAATAAAAAATGGTATATGTAATTAATATTATATATGTTTTAAAATGTAAAATACAATTAGATTTCTTTTTCCCCCAAAAAATCGAAAGTTCATATACAGTACAAATGCAACACAGCGGGTTGCTACGAAACTAATGTTAATAACCTGGCCTCGGCCAGAGAGGATGCTACTAGAATTTTTAAAAATTATTTATTTCGCAAAGGTTCACACAACAATTCACAAGAACAATTGGCAAATTTCCAATTCTCTACATGGCTTAGTTTGTGAGTGGAAGCCATTTGAATAAAACAACTTTGGTTATATTTCAACAATGGAAAAAATTGAATATCAAGCTGTGAAAAAATACATGTTTTTGAAAAATAAAACAAATGATGAGATTAAAGCAGTACTCAGAGAAGTTTATGGGGACCCTGCAGATTCGTTATCGACCATAAAATATTGGGCAGCTAAATTCAAACGCGGCCGTAAAAGCATTTTTGATGAAGAACGTCCAAGTCGTCCAATTGAGGTTACGACATCAGAAATGATTGAAAACATCCACGATATTGTTAAAACGGTATTTAAAAATGTTAAGGCAACTTTATCTGCGAACAAAGTCATTGCTACTGTATTTTGGGATGCATGCGGCATAATTCTCGTCAATTACCTTGAAAGGGGCAAAACGATCAATGGACAATATTATGCCAACTTATTGGATCGTTTGAATCATGTTGTGAAAGAAAATCATCCGCAATTGGCGAAGAAAAAATTCTCTTTCATCAACACAATGCACGCGTACACACTTTTGTCGTCCCCAAGGCAAAATTATATGAATTAGGATACGAACTGCTTCAACATCCACCGTTTCCGCCAGATTTAGCCCCTAGAAACTGTTTTCTATTTCCATATGTGAAAAAATGTCTCGGTTGAAAGAAATGTGACTCTAATGATGTGGTTATTGCTGAAACAAACGCCTATTTCGAAGAGTTGATGAAATCGTATTTTTTAGAGGGGATATAAAAATATAGAAAATCATTAAGCTAAGTGTATCGAACCAAAAGGATATTATGTTGAAAAAAAAAGTACAATTTAGACATAAAAATGTGTTTTTTTTTTTTTTTTTCAGGGCCAGGTACTTATCATACTGCCCTCGTATAATCGAAAATATGCTACAATCATGATGTAGCACAATTATAAGGAATTGTCAATGAATAACTAATCAGACAATGGGGAGGGGGATCAGGGGCAAAGGATTCAGCTCCCCTGAAAAATGTACTTTTATTATAAAAAAATTAAACTAATCAACAGCTCAAGAAAATCATTTCATGAAATCGTGTTTAATATTTAACGTATTTTAGCAGTTCTTAAAAGTTTTCTTTTCTGAATGTTTGAGAAATTTGATAAGTTCATAAATATAGTATATAACTTTTTTAAAAATTATCTGTATATTATAGGATATTAGAAAATGAAATATAATAAAAATTTGACTTGCAACTCTAACATTGAGGGTTTTCATCTGCAGATTTACTTGTTATTATTATTACTATTATTATTTGCTAAATTTTTCCTTATTGGAACATCCATGAAGATACCGTATAAAGCATGCGCACGATCATTGTTTCACGTTTTAAAAAATTTCTAAAAACCCTTACATAAGCTGAACCTTTAATATATATTATAACCTATGGACACTATAACGTTTTTGTGAAATGCTGGCAACTGCTATCAGAATAAATATTTTGCAGAATCCCACCAAAAAACGCCAAAGGCATATTTGTAGATTTCATTATATTTTTTAACTAAAGTAATTTTTTTTTTTGTTACATTATAAAATATCCTCTAATAGCTAAAGGTCAGATTAATTAATCCTTGAAAAAGTATTAAATAGCGTTATACATAAAGTGAAAAATTAACATATCAAAAAAATATTTAAATAACAATTTAACTTAAATAGCAATGCATTTAATGTAATTTCTTTTTTTTTAACACCACTGATAATAATAAGTACTAAAAAAATCTAAAAAAGTCCACAAATCTCTTAATTGAATAATTACAGAACCTTAACTAATACGAAAATATTTTGTAATTAATTTAAATGATAATAAGCTCAAAAAAGCTGATACATTTAAACTACAAGTGCATTCATTAAAAGCAGCAGTTAATTGCCATTAATTGATTAATTCATGATTTTCGCACTTTTTATTTTGTCAAAACAATTTAAAAAATAACGAAGCAAGAAAAAAGTTTTTTTTTTCTTATCATGCACTATTGCACTAATTAAATAAAAGCATTATTATTTTACTGGTATATATTATTCTACTACTAAACTTTCATCTAAGAAAAAATTATTCCAAAAAGCATTTATTCTATTTAAAAAAGGAAAAAAAAGGTATTAGCAAAACTGTTAGCCAATGTTGTTTACATTGGCTATTTCTTGGCAACAATTGCAAATGGTATGGATTATTTCCTCAATATCGGCAGTTAAATTTTTTCACTTTTGAACTAATATTGAAAAGCAAGTTTTCGCCTTTCCATCGTCTATATTTCATATGTAAAGCCAAAATTTCTATAATAATGGCAATGCAAATATTTAAAATGCAAATGGTGCAAAATCAAGCCCTAAAGCACCTAGATTTGATTTTTGCCAGAGATTTATTATAACTTTTCAAATTTTAGATGTTTCAATGTAAAGAGCTGTGAAAGAATTATCAATATCTCGTTGAAGTAAAGAAATAACAATGTAATTTTGACTTTTGTGACCCTATTTTGTTTTTCCTTGACTGTTGACGACAATTTTTTAAGGGGAAATACTTAAGGGGATATACGGGAGCTTTGATAGTCAAAGCCCCGGCTTTGACTATCAAAGGTCTGGGGCAAGCATCATTCTGATATGCCTTCTTCTATCTATGCATAGAAATTTTTCGTCAATTACGCTAAAGAAACTAGTACTAAACTTTATACCTAGTGTCTGGATACATAAATTTCGTACCATGTACTATTCACATTTGTATACATCATGGCATTATAAGACAGATTGTCAGAACGTTTAGAGATGATGAATACACTAATTTTTTATAGTAATATAAGGATTCGTATGAGCCTTTTACGAGTAAATACAGCTCCTTCTGTCACTAATGGCTATTTGTCATAATATACAGGGTGTCCACTCTCAACGGTGTCCAATGGCTAATTCCTAAACCGTTAGTCATAGACATATCGTTCCAATTACAAAAATGTTTAAAATGAGGCAAAGAAATATTTTAAAAGCAATTTGGATCAATAAAAACATTTCTTTAAAAAAAAATACGAAATTAAAATTTTTATACGGTCCCTCGGTCCTATAAGTTATATTTAGTAAATTTTTCCTGTTACACTGACAAGTAAGACAAAAAAAGTCCCGTTATTCTACGATTAAAATTGACCGAGTAATAACTGTTTAAAGTTGGAGCATATTTTTTGCTGCAAAATAGGGGTCATTCACAAATTTAGTAGAAATATAATTTTGTCAGATATATTAAAAAAGGGGTTCAGAATAAAATTAACATTGCAATATAAAATTGAAATTTCTAATCATTCTGACATATTAATGCAAAATATACAATTTGTAATAAACATACAACAAGGGGAAAAAAACAGAATTTTTGTAAAATAAAATGATGAAAATTAACAGTTTCAGCTTTTGATAATTGATTCTTATGTATTCTGTACCGCTAAATAGGAAATTGAACTTCATTTTATACCATCACGTAAAGATTTTTTGCAAATCGTAAATTTTAAAGTTAAAAGAAGAAAGAATATTGAAATTGATCCCATAAAATAGATGTAATTGTTGTGTTTTTAACTTTTAATAATTGGTTTTTATGTATTTTTTACCGCTGAATCCGTAAATGACCTTCATTTTTAACCATCACGTCAGGATATTTCGTAAATTGTAAATTTCAAAGTTAAAAAATTTAAAGCTAAAATTGAACCTCCTCCCTTCACCTCATCGGACCCCTCAGCTGTTTAGCTGTAAGAATCCCAGTATAAGCCAGAAAATGGTATAAATTATTGAATTAAATAAAAGTAAATTAAATAAAAAGAAGTTTTACATTTGTTTTATAGTATCAGATTTTCACTATAGGGGAGACTAGGGAGGGTTGACCCACTTTTTACAAAATGATTTTTTATTTTTTAAATATTGAACGTAGAATTAAGTTTTATATATAATTTTATTCGTTATACAATCAGTTATCAAAATAAAATTGCTGCATAAGTGTATCATATAAGAAATTTGAAAAATGATTGATTTTATTCATGAAAAAGTAATTGGTCAAGGCTCCCCACATCTGGGAGGGTTGACCCACTATATGGGAGGCTTGACCCACTTTGTTTTATATTGCACTATTTGTGAAAAGGAATAAAGTCAGTTTAAAAAAAGCAAAATAACTTTATTCTACATGTTTTAATTATTATAAAAAAAATATTTTTTTAAATACGAGGCTTAAACAAACCTGTTAAGAGGCAATCGCAAGTCCGAGGAGAAATATTTTGTTTTAAACAGGATTTTGTCTTTTGTCTGAGCAGGTATAATTGTACTGCAGGGAAAATTAAATTTTAATATTTAAGGCAGTACTCTGTTAGAGACAGGTTCCGTTTTCATGGGGTTTTGTGTTATTCTTTCCGAATTTAGGGGCCACTGTCCCGCATTTTTTTTATCTCCTTGTTCTATTCTTTGTGCCATTCGATCTGACAAGTCTAGTTGTCACATAGTTTGGCTTCATCTCACTGTATTCACCCTGGTGAAATTTTTTCTACATACCGTCCTAAAGTTTTTCGATCGATGCTATGTTCTTTTGCAACCGCATGAACACTTAACTTATCATTAACTTGATTTAAACCTTTAAGAGGCAAAGTACTTTCAGTACTAAAATGTTGAAATAAATGACTGGCATCGGAATTTATGAACAAATTTATTTGCAAATAAGAAAATGGCTATATTTCACATACATGTTAAATGAAAATATTTTAGCAAAATTCTGGTGTCATTGTGATGTTTCGGAATTAAAATTAAGTGGTTTTATAAATATACCACTGCCCCTCAAAAGGTTAATACTGCTTATTTCATCTTTTCTAGTTCTTTATAGTCTTTCCCACTGTTTCTATTTACCTGTTGTAAGCAATATTTAAATGGAAAAAAGTTCCTATCAACTTTCCCTTTTCTGGCAATTTTTCACATTTTTATATAGTCAGTTTTAAACATTTTCTTTTCCATCAAACCATTTTACTGAAGCTTTACCGAATAAATTTACATTTTTTTATGTATATACCTTTTAACTTTTCATTATAGGCTGTTTATAATAAAAAGATTTCCAAAACCACTTAATTAAAGGCGCCTTGAGCATCTGGTCAACACTCCCTCACATTGACTGGGTCAAGCCTCCCTACATAGACCTTTTCTAAAGAATACAACATTGTTATGTTAAGCCTAACTTACTGTACAGTCTTTATACCTGGAATGAAAGCTTGATATTACTGCATTACTTAAAACCTACTTACTTAAATTTCTGTGATATAATTTATTTGAAAAAAAGCTTACAAAATATTTCTAAAAAACACAACTTTTAGCTAGAAAACACCTCACAATTGATTTTTTTCACACCTATTTCGATTATCTGTATGAAAAGAAGACTGTTGTTTGAGCATTCCAGTAGCTTTGGTTGACACCTATTGATAAAACGCTGAAATTTTTTTAAATATTAAAATTGATGAGTGGGTCAAGCCTCCCGTATGGTCAACCGTCCCTAGTCTCCCCTATTTTAACTTTGACATTTACGATTTGCAAAAATATTCTAACGTGACGGTTAAAAATGAAGGTCATTTTCACATTCAGCGGTAAAAAGTGCATAAAAATCAATTATCAAAAGTTAAAAAATTCAGTCATCTCTATTATAGTATCCGATTTTTGTTATTTTTTGACTTTGGCAATTTATGATTTGCAAAAAATCCTGACACGATGGTTAAAAATTAACGTAAGTTTCGGATTCAGTGCTAAAAAATACATAACAGTTAAAAAACACAACTAGCTCAGTCTTGTGTTATCTAATCTAAAACTTTTTCTTAAACTTCATGGCTCTAATCTATCCGGAATGTTTTGCGTTATCCTGTAAAATAAGTATAAATTATAACCACCGAAAATCATAATATTATATTGTCATCAGATTTACGTCATTATGTAAAATTTAATCTATATCAGATATTTGAAAGTGAGTTAAAGTTCGAGTACAAATTTTGAACTGAAAAAACATGCATACGATCGTTGAAGTTCAATAAAAACTTATAAAAATAACATAATTTTTTTAAAAAGAAATCATGAAAAGAAACAGTCTCAAAACTTTACAAAATGAAACATATGTTAAAATACAATTATTTTAGTCAATCTGAAACTTAATAAAAGTTAATCGTAATGCTTGTACATTTTTTTTTTCAAAGCGCAGTTACACATGAAATAAGTTCTCCGAATGCTTTAAGCAATTGGTGTATGACCCCACAAAGCATGGCGGAACTCATCTGCGTTCATAAGCAGAAAAGTGATATAAGTCATGCATTTTTAAAGTTTCATAACTCGGTCACTTTTAGTGTTCTATGAACGGGACTTTTTTTGTCTTACTTTTCATTGTGAGAGGAAATTTTTACTAAATATAACTTATAGGACCGGGGGACCGTATAAAAATTTAAATTTCGTGATTTTTAAGACATATATTTATTGACGCAAATCGCTTTTAAAATATTTCTTTATCTGATTTTAAACATTTTTATAATTGGAACTATATGTCTATGACTAACGGTTTAGGAATTAGCCATTGGACACCGTTGAAAGTGGACACCCTGTATAATAAATTAACACCTTTTAATAATATGTTAGTTTTAATTTATAAAAGGTGTAAATTAAAACTTTAACAAGTTGGAAATTGCTCGTCAAACGTGGCAAATGAGGTGCGTTCGTACTATAACTAGTTTTATAATTATTTTTTGCACCCCATATTGTACTGAATGTATACTTTTTTGCACTTCATAAAGCGCATAGTCTGATACATCATTAAAATGCACTTCCAATAATTTTTTCCCATTCCCCGTAATGTAACGGAACACTTTTGACTGTCCCTGTAATTAAATTATACATCCGATTTTCCTAAAATTTGAAATAGCTCAACAAAACTTTGCAACAATTATATCTTTAAAATTTCAGACCATTCGGAAGGCTGTAATATCATTAAAATGCACTTGCAATAATTTTTCCCAATCCCCGTAATGTAACGGAACACTTTCGACTGTCCCTGTAATTAAACTATACATCCGATTTTCCTAAAATTTGAAATAGCTCAAGAAAACTTTGCAACAATTATATCTTTAAAATTTCAGACCATTCGGAAGGCTGTAATATCATTAAAATGCACTTGCAATAATTTTTCCCATTGGCCGTAATGTAAAGAAAAACTTTTGACTGTCCCTGTAATTAAACTATGCATCCGATTTTCCTAAATTTTGAAATGGCTCGACAAAATTTTGCAACAGTTATATCTTTAAAATTTCAGATCATTCGGAAGGCTCTAATATCATTAAAATGCACTTGCAATAATTTTTCCCATTGGCCGTAATGTAAAGAAAAACTTTTGACTGTCCCTGTAATTAAACTATACATCCGATTTTACTAAAATTTGAAATGGCTCGACAAAATTTTGCAACATTTATATATTTAAAATTTCAGATCATTCGGAAGGCTGTAATATCATTAAAATGCACTTGCAATAATTTTTCCCATTGGCCGTAATGTAAAGAAAAACTTTTGACTGTCCCTGTAATTAAACTATACATCCGATTTTCCTAAAATTTGAAATGGCTCGACAAAATTTTTCAACAGTTATATCTTTAAAATTTCAGATCATTCGGAAGGCTCTAATATCATTAAAATGCACTTTCAATAATTTTTCCCATTGGCCGTAATGTAAAGAAAAACTTTTGACTGTCCCTGTAATTAAACTATACATCCGATTTTCATAAAATTTGAAAGGGCTCGACAAAATTTTGCAACAATCATATATTTGAAATTTCAGACCATTCGGTTGGGTAGTTTTTGCTCTGTTACATGCGGACAGACGGACGGACAGACGGACGAACAGACGGACGGACGGACTGAACGACAACTATAGGTGCTACGTATTTATATAATTACGAACGCACCTAAAAATGGTAAAAATACGTTTATTAGACTGTTTACGAGTTTCAACTCTATCCGAATCCTTTTCAAAACAAATAAATAAAAATATTCTAAAATTGGACGGTCCATGAAATGCCATCATTCAATTTTTCACGTATTCTTCCATGTTATGGTATTATGCACGTTATTTTTTTATTTTACTTCGATGTTTATTTTTATTTTCGTAACCATTTAGTAGCTCGAGCCGTAATTTTGGCAAATTAAATGATGCTGCATCATTAATTATGGAATTTTCGTGGATTACAATCTGTATGGTTTCTCTTATTTCCCGCCAGTCTATACTATCAATCCATTATAAAGTTTCTTTTGTGTTTCTCTGCGATTTTTCTACATTAGTAAAAGGAATCCTCTTTATAACTTTTGGGCAAACATAGTAAATTTTAAAACACACACACACTACACTATATAATAAAACACACATAAATCACGCCTGCATTTAACTGTTAACGGTATATTAATATTATATGTTAACGATTAACTGTTAGCGGCCCCTTTCCGTCCGCAGTCCTTTATTCTTCTCTTATTCTGACTCTCCTGACTCTCTGGAAGCCAAGTTAGAGCGATAGTCTGAAGTGCTGTGGTCCCAGGTTCGATTCCTGGCTCTGGCTAATTTTTCACTCCAGTTGGGATTATTGTATTTATTGTTTGTATGTCTGTTTAATATTTATATATACCGTTAATATTAAATTTTGTTCACTTTTCAATAAAGTTTATCCGGGATTTGTGCAGCGATTTTTAGAGTTTTCTCGCGTTTTGTGCAATTTTTTGACGAGCTCAAGCAACGCTGGGTAGGTCAGCAAGAATATCAGCTGGAATGTCAGCTAGAAAAACAACTCGTTGCAAACGGTATTACCAATCTGTAAAATTAAACAGTCAACCATAAAATGAAGTGACACTTCATGTGGGTGCTATACTATTGATCTCTGACTATATTAATCTATTACTATTTATAGTTGTTTCAAATGCCTCATAGTGTGGTACAGTATATGAAAGCTGTCTTTTGGCAACCCACAGGCACGTGTAACGTATTCGAGTTCATATGACTGCATGTTTAGTCGCTAATTCCTTTATATGCCTGCTCTATTTAACTGCATTTTATACTTATCGCTGAATATTCCTAAACTTTATAAATACCCATTCTATATGCTTGAGCAATCGATTAGTTTAATTTATTATGGTCATCGCATAAAAGAGAGAAGGCAATGTATAGGGAAAAATCCTTTTGGAATGTGTTTTGTGCTTGCAAAAATAAAAATAGATGAATTTAAACTAACATGTAGATTAATGTCGATGTACCATACAATGGACATTTAAGCCGTAACGAGTGAACTAGTGATGAAGCAGTAAATATATTATTGGAGAATATGTTTACAAATACTAGGAATGCATTTTCCATAATGAGTACTTATCACGGTTACATCCGATATCGTGCATCAGGTTACAGCGTTTTATACTTTATTTCCTGATTTTTCTCGATCAGTTAATTTTAAGCCCTTTCAGGAACCCCATTTTTTGGTGTCGGGGGATGGGAGGGGAGGTTGGTGGTGGACCACTTTTATAATTAAAAAAAATTTAAAGTAGCTATTCATGTAACAAAACTTAAGGTTTATTGAAAATTTAAAAATATTCCATTTAATGAAATATAATGAATATAGTTATTTTGCTTGCTATTAATATGACACTTGGCTAAGGAAGAATTTTGAAGAACAATTCAAATTCCTAAGTACTAATAGTACTAATAGAGAGATTGTACATATATCCATTGATTAGTGCCAGTATAGCATACACAATATTGCACGTACTATTACTGTATTTTGATAGAGCCCCTCATCTTTTTCCTTCCTTTTTGTAATAACGGATTTTGAGCTTATTCTATAAACGATAATTTTCAGACTTTTCAAACTATATTTTCACAAAAGTTTCTCTATATATTTAGCTAACACATGATTCAAATTATGTTTTGTTTACATTCGGGCATGCGCAGTAAATCATTATTTAGTAAAACTGCTCATTTTTTCGTACAATTAATATTATTATTTAATTCTGATTGCAGGCTATTGTGTACAATGTTATTTGTCATATTTTCTGAAAAGATTTTTTTTTTTTTTTATTAAGAACTCTACAAATTATAAGCGCAAAAACTTGTCAAAATTTTGGACTGTTTTTATAAAAACTTTAATTTCTCTACGAATATACATGCTATTCTCATAAAAATGAACACATTTTACTACAATAAAGCACTTAATCATAAACGCTTTTGCTACATTAGTTTTTACAGGGTTGTGCAAAAGATATTCGTTCTTTTTCAATTTGTTGACGGTCCCCTATAAGGTTTCAGGAAAAAATCTTCACGGAAATATATCACCTGTACTATTTTGTTTACACACTTGGGGTTTCAGGATAATTCCTCATGAATTTTTCTAGATATTTAAGGAAACGTCAAAAATCGCAAGTGGCCGGTCACATTTGGCTATATAGTGTATGACGTAAATGTCTCTAAGGACAGTTTCTAAAATTTCGATATTTAAAAAGGGTAAAAATGCGCGGAAAGCTTCAAAAAGTGTTCTAAATTACGATTTCTATGGAATTGTTAAAGATAGAATCTAGAAATTTGGCATCATAGATACTTAAAAGATGTAAATGTTCTATAACAAGAACAGTTTTTAAAAAATTACAAATTTAACACGTTGAGTACCACGGTGACTGACAGTGAAGCTGCAAAAATTTTAAATGTTTTAAGTTATTTTTGTACCATACTTGTAATCTCATTGTAGCATCGCCCTTGGCGACGGAACACCACTCCCGCATCTGTGCCAATTGGCATCTATTCTTGTAACCCTTTTTTATGCAACCTAGTTCATGTGTTTATTGCGTAGTTATTTTTTTGAAGAAAAAAACAATCTCAAAATGGCAACAAGCCATTCTCTCAACTTTGTAGAAATATTCAAATTCAAAATTGGCAACTAGCCATATTCTCTTTCTATCTTTGAAAAATAAAACTTTGTTTTTGTTAGTGAATTACAGTCCGCATAATTTTCTTAGTACACCTCCGTACATATTGGTCCTAGCGACCCGGAGGTTAAACCAGTGTAATTAGAATTAACTATATTGTCAACAAGACATTTAATCAAAACAAAAAAAATGTCCGACGCGGACATAAGAGCGCTTAATAGAAGACGTGGAAACATAAAGGCGCAAGTTACAAAGATTTTCAATGCTACAGATGGCAAGACTCTTTGTGTTTCAGAACTGAAAGCTCAACTAGAGCTGCTCCGAAAAACCGAGAACAAATTTGAGTTAATTAAGGAGGAATACTACAAAATTGTAGATGTAGAAAAGATCAGTGAAGTAGAAGAGCAGATTTTACAGACGGATAAAGATATTAAAAAACTAGAGGTAAGCTTACAATCCTCTATTTATAAACAGTATGAAGAAAAAAATGCTAAAATTAACATTTCTGAGTTTAAACTGTCTAATAATAGTAGTGATATTACGAAAGGAATCAGCTTAAAGTTCCCTAAAATCCCTCTGCCAACTTTCAGTGGCAAGTTTGAAGAATGGTCAATATTTAAAACGACCTTCAAAGAAATAGTCATTGATAATCTCGCTTTAAAGGATAATGAAAAATTGTTTTATCTCCGAGGTGCGTTAACGGGTGAGCCCAGAACGTTACAAACCGCTGATGATACTTTTACTTCCCTCTTCAACGCATTAGAACAAAGATATGAAAACAAAAGAATTATAGTAGACTGCCATATAAAAAATATTTTGAATACATATTCAATGAAATATGAATCGGCTAAAGATCTCCGTAATTTATTAGACAATTTAAAGAAGAATTTAAGGTCTCTAAAAGTCTTAAATTTTGAAAGAGATATATATTCAATGAAATATGAATTGGCTAAAGATCTCCGTAATTTATTAGACAATTTAAAGAAGAATTTAAGGTCTCTAAAAGTCTTAAATTTTGAAAGAGACACATTTTCAGGCAATTTTGCTAAATATTGTACTAGATAAGCTTGACCGTGAAACTCGGAAACAATACGAGTTAACATTAAGGGACAATGAAATTCCCAATTTCGACCAATTTTTGGAATTTTTGGAACATAGACATCAAATTTTAAGCAGTATTAATTCTAGCATCGCTACAAAATCCACTAATAAAGCACTATTCATTAAAACGAATAAACCTCAATATAAATTGTGTATTGTATGTAAAACCGAAGCTCACCCACTTTATCACTGTGATAAATATAAAAACATGAAGTTAATTGATCGAATAAATATCGTTAAGAAAAACAAACTTTGCTTTAACTGTTTGGGATGGCATTTATTTAGCAAATGTAATTCAAAAAGTCCTTCCGGCCAGTGCCGGGAGGAAGAGGTAGCTTTCATAATCTTTATTTAAAAAAAGCCAAATTATATCATTCAAACACACGAAGCTCAATTTAATGGAAACCGAATATAGGAGATTCAATACTAATTTTTATCAATATAATGAATGAGAATTTCGCGAAATTAGTCAGCTTTATCCAAGCTGCTTTTCTTTAAAGTAACATATATTTGGCTGCCAAATTCGGCAATTTCTTAAAGTGCCTGTCATTTTAAGACAACATGGTGGATGAGGCTAAGCAGTGAACTTGGTCGAGACCTTAGTAATTGCTCTGCACATGCTCACTCACATCGGAATCGGTTAATATATAGGAGTGCTGTCGCATGCAAAAAATCAGATTTTTCAAAATGTCACCCACAATAGAAATTGAAACTGCTATATCTAAGCCATTTTTTAAGGTAAAGACAAACAAAAAATGCTCCTGAATCCTTATATCAAGGTCAAATACTTAAGAAAGAAACCTTTTTCAATTTCTAATTTTTTTGCACCTCACTTTAAATATATATATATTTTTTAATTTAATGGTCACCATTTTGAAACAAGATGGCTGATGAATCTGGCCAGCGAACTTGGTCGAGGTGTTGATATATACTATCCACATGCCTTCTTACATCGAAATAGGCCAATACGTGTGTTTTCGCGTGACAAATACAAGATCGTTTCAAAATGTTAGCCATGCTAGACATTCAAAGTGCTATAAATCAACCATTTTTTAAGATATCAACAAAAGAACAAATTTTCAGAAACAAAAACTGCTCCGGAATCTTTGTATTAAGGCCAAATACATAAAAAAATCTTTTTCATTTTCCAATTGTTTAATACCTCATTTTGAATTTTAAATTTAATTTTTTTTAATGGCAACCCTTTTGAAACAAGATGGCGAATGAAGCTGGCCATCGAACTCGGTCGAGACATTGGTATGTACTATGTACAGACCAAGTTACATCCAAATAGGTTCATAATTACGCCTGTTATCGCGTAACAAAAATCAGGTCGTTTTAAAATGTCAGCCACAAGAGAAATTCAAAATGCTATTACTCAGCCATTTCTTTTTAGATATAGACGAAAGAAAAACTGTTCCGGAATCTTTGTATTAAGGTCAAACACATACAAAAAAATCTTTTTCACTTTTCAATTTTTTGGTATCTCATTTAAATTTTTTTATTTTTTTATTTTTTTAAATGGCCGCCATTTTGAAACAAGATGGCGGATGAAGCCGGCCAACGAACTCGGTCGAGATATTTGTATGTACCATGTACACCAAGGTACATCCAAGTCGGTTCATAAATACGCCTGTTATTACGTTAGAAACATCAGGACTTTTCAAAATGTCAGCCACTCTAGAAATTCAAAATGCTATAACTCAGCCATTTTTTAAGATATAGACGAAACAAAAACTGCTCCGAAATCTTTGTATAAAGGTCAAATACATAAAAAAAAATATTTTCCATTTTCAATTTTTTGGTACCACACTTCAAATTTTAAATTTTTAAAAAAATTTTAAATGGCCGCCATTTTGAAACAAAATGGCGGATGAAGCTGGCCAACGAACTCGGTCGAGAGATTGGTATGTACTATGCACACACTGAATTACATCCAAATCGGTTCATAAATACGCCTTTTATCGCGTGACAAAATTAAGGACGTTTCAAAATGTCAGCCACGCTAGAAATTCAAAATGCTATAACTCAGCCATTGTTTAAGATATAGACGAAACAAAAACTGCTCCGAAATCTTTGTATAAAGGTCAAATACATAAGAAAAAATATTTTTCCATTTTCAATTTTTTGGTACCACATTTCAAATTTTAAATTTTTAAAAAAATTTTAAATGGCCGCCATTTTGAAACAAAATGGCGGATGAAGCTGGCCAACGAACTCGGTCGAGAGATTGGTATGCACTATGTACATACTGAATTACATCGAAATCGGTTCATAAATACGCCTTTTATCGCGTGACAAAATTCAGGACGTTTCAAAATGTCAGCCACGCTAGAAATTCAAAATGCTATAACTCAGCCATTTTTTAAGATATAGACGAAACAAAAACTGCTCCGGAATCTTTGTATAAAGGTCAAATACATAAGAAAAAAATATTTTTCCATTTTTAATTTTTTGGTACCAAATTTCAAGTTTTAAAATTTTTTAAAAATTTTAAATGGCCGCCATTTTGAAACAAAACGGCGGATGAAGCTGGCCAACGAACTCGGTCGAGACATTGGTATGTACTATGTACACACCGAATTTCATCGAAATCGGTTCATAATTACGGGAGTTACAGTGTGACATAGGTCAGATATATATATATATATATAGATATATATATATATATATATATATATATATGTATATCAATTTTGAACGGAGGGTGGTTTCGGGGTCTGGGGGTCATGATCGATGAAAATATACCAAAATTTTTTGAAATCGCTTTCCTCCGAACGGCTGCAATAGGTAGCTTTTTTGTAAAGAAAGCTACCTAAAACTACTTGTTTTGCTTGCAAATCGAAACATCACACCTTACTCCATAATTACTCATCATCAGACACTAAAATTGACTTTCAACAAACAATAAACAATCCATTATCGGAAGAATCAATGAATAGAAATCCTCTTTCAGAGGCGCAAAACGAAACTGCAATTCATTCATTTTTTTCGCACGGCAGTAAATCAGTCTTGATAAATACAGCCATAATTTATTTGAAAGATAATAATGGCATAAATCGACCATTCAGAGCGATTTTAGATTCAGCCTCGGAAAGTAATTTTATCAGTTTCGTTGCAGTTAAATCACTGGGATTGAAAAAGGAATCAATAAACATTCCGATTAGCGGGATAAATAATTCTCTCATATGTCTGAAGTCAAAGGTCAAGACATGTTTATACAATAAATCTGGCGAATTTCAACGAGCTGTTGAATTATTACTAATTCCAAAAATAACAGATGTTATGCCAACAAGTAAATTAAACATACAACATTTAATCCCATCTAAAATATACTTAACTGATTCACAGTTCTATATTCCAAACAAAATCGAAGTAATTTTGGGTGCTGAATATTTTTTTGATTTGCTCCTTCCGGAAAAAATAAATTTAGGCAATAATTTAACGTTGCAGTCAGCATTTTCGGTTATCTTGTTTCAGGAATCATTTTCGATACGGAAATAAACAATACTGAAAGATATTGCTTCCTAACAAAAAAGTTAGAAAATTTAAACAATACACTAAAGAGTTTTTGGGAGATCGAGGAAGTAAATGACGTGCAACCCTGTATAAGTGAAGCATTGGCTTATTGTAATGATCATTTTGATAAGACACATTTTAGAAATTCCAGTGGCAAATTTGTTGTAGAAATGCCTTTCAAACCAGAATTCTCTGAAACCTATTTAGGCAGTTCCAAACGCAAGGCATCCAAAAGATTAAACTATCTTTGGCAACGTCTAGATCGCGATTCCACAATGAGAAATTTATACACAGAATTCCTTAACGAATACAAGCAGCTGAATCATATGCATGAAATAATAGAAGCTAATGATTTCGATCAAGGATATTACCCTCCCCATCACGGAGTTTTAAGACCGTCGAACGCCACAACGAAACTGCTCGTTGTTTTCGACGCTAATGCCAAAACAACGAATGGAAATTCCCTTAATGATTTATTATGTAAGGGTGGAGTGCTGCGAGACGATCTCTTTTCTATTTTAATAAGATTTAGGAAACATACTTACGCATTCACTACAGACATCAGGCAGATGTTTAGAATGATAGAAGTAAATCCCTCTCAATATGAATTTTTGAAAATTCTGTGAAAGGAAAACAAGGCTTCTCCCATACACACTTTCCAACTTTCTACGGTTACATATGGGACAGCATGCGCCCCATTTTTAGCGACTAAAGTGTTACCACAACTCGCCTTGGATGAACAGAAAGATTTTCCCTTAGCTTCAAAAATTCTCTTGCAAGATTTTTATATGGATGATTGCCTATCGGGATCCTCCAACTTAGAGGAATTCAATTTTGTTAAAGGTGAATTAACCCAACTTCTCTTAAGAGAGGGTATGCAACTACACAAGTGGTGCACTAATATAGCTCAATCTAGTGACAATCAATTATTTCCCTTTGATAGGAATTCCGAACAAATAACAGTTAAAACGCTGGGGATGTTATGGAACAGTACCAGTGATGCATTTACATACAAGGTCAACATCACCGCCGTCATCAATTTTACAAAAAGAACAGTCCTTTCTCAAATTGCTCGAATTTATGATCCTCTTGGCCTCCTAGAGCCAGTAATTACCAAGGCAAAAATATTTATGCAACAAGTGTGGCTACTTAAATTAGAGTGGAATGAAGCTTTACCTACGCATATCTCGAAACAATGGGAAAATTTCCTGGCTTCTTTACCACATTTAGAATCTATTCAAGTACCAAGGTGCGTTACTATGGAGCACGTCAATTCAGTGGTACTGAATAGATTCTCAGACGCTTCATCGAAGGCTTACTGTGCAGTCTTGCACGTTCAAACGTCTAACTCTAGTGAAACTGTTACTCATCTTCTCTGCAGCAAAAGTCGTGTAGCACCAACAAAGGTAATGACTTTGCATCGTCTGGAATTATCTGCGTGTTTGCTTCTAGCTAAACTAACCTGCAAGGTCTTAGACTGTTTAAAGCTTCAGATCGATGATGTTCAATTGTTTTCAGATTCTGCTATAGCGTTATCCTGGATTGAAACTGCTCCAAATCTATTAAAGACATTTGTTGGCAATCGCTTTATGCAAATCAAAGAGCTTTCAAAGAACTTTCATTGGTTTAATATCCCTTCTCAACACAACCCTGCTGATTTAACAAGTAGAGGACTGGATGTGAGAAACCTTGCCTTCAGTGAGCTGTGGTGGAGTGGTCCTCCACTTAGTTTTCTTAATAACTGTTTAACAAAAACTTTTCCAAATATTAACTTTGAAAATGAACATTATTCCCAAGAACTCAAGACTGAGCGCAATATAACCCTGTATATTAATTCTAATGATTTTTTGATGATTTAATTAGCCTTACCAATAATTTTCAGAAATTAATTAGAGTAGTAGCTTATATTTATAGGTTTTCTTCAGCTTGTAAAAAACAAGGAATTGCAACAGGCCCCTTGTCAATTGAAGAGCTGGAGAGAGCAGAAATGTGCATTATTAAAATTGCACAGGTAAGCTATTTCTCTAGTGAAATTTCTGCTCTGAAAAAGGGAAATATAGTAAATAGCTCAAGTAAGTTAAAATTCTTGAGTCCATTCTTAGATAATAACAACATTTTAAGGGTAGGAGGTAGACTCAAGAAATCTAATTTAAACTTCGATCACAAACACCCGATGGTTTTACCAGCAAACTGCCGCTTAACTAAATTGATATTTAAATCTTATCACGAGAGAAATTTTCATGTCGGACCTCAAGCTCTGCGGAATACTGTGCGTCAAAAATATTAGCCACATGGCGGCAGGAATATTGCGCATAAGGTTGTACATGAATGTGTACAATGCTTTAAATTTAAGCCCATCCTTGCTAACCAAATGATGGGGGATCTTCCTCCCGAAAGAATAGTACCTAACTCTTCATTTTCAAATGTAGGTTTAGATCTTTGTGGTCCCTTCGAAATAAAATGTAAGGGCCAAAGAAAGGGCATTTTTCAAAACATCTACGTCATTATATTTGTGTGTATGGTCACTAAGGCCGTACATTTAGAATTTGTCTCCGACTTAACGTCTGAAGCTATAACAGCAACGTTAAAGAGATTCTTCTCGCGTCGCGGTAAAAGTTCGGTAATTTTTAGCGACAATGCTACTAATTTTGTCGGGGCTTCAGCAGAATTGAAGCGTTTGCACAAACTTGTAATAAGTAATGAAGTTTCAAATTTTTTGGCCTCAGAAGGCATTAATTGGAAATTTTCCCCTCCTAGAGCGCCCAACTTTGGTGGCCTTTGTGAGGCAGGAGTTAAGGCCTTCAAATACCATTTCAAAAGGGTAGTGGGCTCAACTCGCCTTGCTCTAGAGGAATTTCTAACGGTAATTACTCAATTCGAAGCAATACTAAATTTGCGATCACTTTCTCCTTTATCTACGGCTGCAAACGATCTTCAAGTTCTGACCCCAGGCCACTTTCTGATAGGAAAACCGCTTAATTCAATTCCCGAACCTAATTTTCTTGAAATAAAGGAAAATTTGCTAAATAGATGGCAAAGAGTTCAAAAAATTGTTCAAGTTATCTGGAGGCGCTGGCAGAATAATTACTTAAATAATCTTCAACAAAGAAATAAATGGCTATTTAAAAGGCCAAATATTCTGTCAGGCATGTTAGTTTTGATTAAGGATTCCCAACTCCTCCTTTGCACCTGGTCTCTAGGTCGCATTACTAAGGTATTCTCAGGTGCAGATGCAATGGCTAGGGTTGCGGAATTACGCACCGCTAAAGGCATATTTAAACGGCCTATAACTAAATTAAGTGTTTTACCAATTAGTGATAATTTGTCAAAAAACTGTTTTAATTTATTTTTCTTATGTATTAGTGCTTATAAGATTCTCACAATTTGTACTATTATATGTCTCTTTATTACCCATGTTGCATTTTGCATTTTGAAATATAATATTTCAACGCCGGGCGGGATGTTCCGTACTTGTAATCTTATTGTAGCATCACCCTTGGCGACGGAACACCACTCCCGCATCTGTGCCAATTGGCATCTATTCTTGTAACTCTTTTTTATGCAACCTAGTTCATGTGTTTATTGCGTAGATATTTTTTTTTTGAAGAAAAAACAATCTCAAAGTGGCAACAAGCCATTCTCTTAACTTTGTAGAAATATTCAAATTCAAAATTGGCAACTAGCCATATTTTCTTTCTATCTTTGAAAAATAAAACTTTGTTTTTGTTAGTGAATTACAGTCCGCTTAATTTTCTTAGTACACCTCCGTACAATTTTTAAGAGAGTATGATCCTGTAATAAATAAAAGATAAGTAAATTTTAAATAAATTTTCCTTAATTACTTAAAACAATATATATATTTTTAGTTTTATATCATATTTTAGACCGTCAGTCATCGGTAAAAGACTCGTTTTAAACGGAAAGTTCAGTGTCAGTCACCGGTGACAGACTTGGCCTTTAACGTGTTAAAAGGGTGAAATAAGCTAAAAACGTTCTAAAAATGTTCTAAATTACGATTTGCATGAAATCTAAGGAAATACCAAACCGATTTCGAAAGTAATGTTTGCAAATTGATTGTGATAGTTCCTGCTTCAACGTAGATTATATTTTATGTCGCTGCCACTATCAAAAGGAGAGTGCAGAAGCGCAAAACGTTCTAAAATTGCAAATTTTGTGATATTGAAGATGTTAAGAAATTGAAATTTGGCATGCTAGTTCATTATATGATGTAAATGTATCTAAGACCAGTTTTTTTTTTTTTTTTAAGTGAAATTTAAGGAGTCTCAGGACTCTTAAAATTGGAAAAAATGGGAAAAAAAGACCATTTTCAACATTTAATATCTTATACAATTTTAAAACACAATTTTTATTGAGATGAAAGATATAAGTATTTTCTTACATTGCATGTATTTGAAAAATTTCAAGATGCAGAATTAGCATTTACAGGGGGCTCCAAACTGACAAACATTTGACAAGTAGAAAATTAGTATAACAGCTTACGCGCATGATTAGAGGATAAATTTTGCAACTAGAATGAAAATTTCGGTGCCTACTTCAGATTAAGTTATACTTCAGATTTTAATAATTACCCTGAACCTAAATAAATTTGTATTTAAAGCATTTTTACATTTTTAACGCAAATTTGATTTAGCTAATACAAAATTTTGAAAATTTCAACAGTATAATCGCCCCAAAAAATATTTTTTTGAAGAATAAAAAGGAAATTTTAGGTTTGGTTTATACAGATTAACATGAAACATATGTTTTGAAAATTTCATGAAAAAATATTTAGAAGTTTTGGGATATGCGCGTTATGCCCAAAAACGTCATTTGGAGAAAAATGACTTCAAAATTTCGAAAACACCGCTTCAGCAATAGAACGGGTATAATTCTAAAACCCATAACTTCTGTTCTAATGGGAATTTCAAAGAAACAATTATATAAAAATGTTCAGAAAAGATAGGAGTTTAACATAAAAAAAAATTAAAGTTTCGAAAATTTTGAAGCATTAAGAGTCCTGAGACCCCTCAAAAGACTGAAATGAGCGAAAAGTGTTCTAAAAATGTTCTAAATTTCGGTTTCTATGTAATTGTTAAAGATAGAAGCTTGAAATTTGGCACGGTTGTTGCTTTTAAGACGCAAGTGCTCTCAAAAAACAGTTTAAAAATTTTTGAAATTTAAAAGAGTGAAAAAAGCGAAAGTCGTTCTAAAAATGCTCTAAATTACGAATTCTATTGAATTGTTAAAGATAGAAACTTAAAATTTGGCATGATGGAAACTTATAAGAAGCAAATGTTCTCTAAGAGCAGTTTCTAAAAGATTGGAATTTTAAAATGGTAAAATGGGCAAAAAGCATTCTAAACACTTTCTAAATTACGATCTTTATGGAACCTCAGGAAATAACAAGCCGATTTTAAAAGCTATGTTAGAAAATTGATGGAGACAGTCCTGCTGCACCATAGGTTATATTTTATGTAAGTGTCACTACCATCAGGGTGGTGGTAGACCTTTAGACTAGAAGTTTGGAATATCGCATGATGGTTACTTTTAAAATGAAACTGCTTGCTAAGAACGGTTAAAAAAATTAAAACTTCAAATGAAAACTGATATAGGCGTAAAAGCTTGAAAATCCATTGTAAATTATCATGTGTTTAGAATTAGTTTTAGTTCTTCTCGTTAATTTAAGTCTCATTTTCGCGGAATGCAGTATAATATTGAAATGTAGTCAAAATGTGACTTAATTAATAATTTTTTATTTATTTGTAGCAGTATAATTTATTGAAATAAAAATAGGCACACAAATGCCATTTGACTTAAATGAACTATTACGCGAGGAAAGCTGCGGGTTTTCCTAGTAAGAAATAACTTGACATATACTATCATGTTTACATGCAGATAATAATAATAAGAAAATTTTTAAGACAAAATAAAGTCCAATGCTAAGACATGCCCTATTCATAGGACGCCAAACCCGAACGTTTAAAGGAGGAATTCTGGTACTTTAAAACAAGTAACAATACCAATATTTCTAAATCATTATATATAACTTTCACATCTTACTCATGCCTCCAAGTCTCCAAGCACTTCTCATATATTTTACCAGGTTTTACAACAAGTATGAATAGTGGTAAATTTTCACGCGGTACTCACATGAGCTATCATATTTTTATGGCAAGAGATTTACCGATTCTAGCTGGCCAAAATTATTTTTGGCGTCAATATAGTCACATTGCTATGAAATTGAAAATTGTTATTGATATTCACTATGGCATGTTCAGTATTGAAAATGAAGCGGTAGCAATTATAATTCCGCTACAGGGACCTTCAAAAGAATTTCATTACATTACGGCCTATGGAGAAAAATTGTTTGCGGTGGTATTCAATGATGTTCAAACACATTGAAATTTATATACATATCTATGAAGTGCACTACAAAATGCTTGATACAGAATATGGTATCAATAGCCTTTACCGATCATTTAATGGGACACTAAAAATAATTACATTACATTACGGTATATAGAGAAAAATCATTTGTGATGTATTTTGTTCATGTTACACTATTTCGAACATATTTAAATTGATATATATCTTCGAGGTGCTCTATAAAATGCTTACTATAGAATATAGTGTGCATATCGTTGATCTTTCATATACAGGGGCACACAAAAATAATTCGGTTATATTTCTCTCTATGAATAATAATTGTTGGAAGTGGGTTTTCAGTTGTAGAACGCCTTTTAAATAAAAAAACTGCAAACTATTTAGTGTGTATAAATTCTGTAAATCATAAACAGGGCTGAACAAAGCATCTGAAATACATTTCCGTTTATTGACGGAAATTGCTGAAGGGGAATTTTCAATTGTTCTAAATTTTAGCATATTACGCTATATGATAAATCATATACAGGGATGTACAAAAATGTCTGTTATTTTTTTCGACTCTGATTGAAATCATGTTTTGAAACGTGTTATGCGTTTTACAAATTATTACTTTGACATCGTTTTACACATTATTAAACAATGAAGTTTTATTATAGTAGTCTGAATCTGAATGCTTTGAAAAATGTTTCCTAATCTATACTTGACGCATGATTTTACTTCTAGTTGATAATTTTATTGATACTTTCTGAACAGTATGGAAGTTAAAGTGGTAAAACTATTTTTCTATTATTATACAAACAAATCATAAAAAAAAAATTCTAAAATTTTGTTAAAATATAAGATACTAGACAAACATTCGACAGCTTTAATGAAAATTTCTGTCTTGTATATTCTATTGTATAATTAAATTTATCTCTACATGGCGGAACCTTATATAAAGAATGGAAATCATAAGACATTATGGGAATGGTCTACGTTATGTCTCGCATTTTATCCAATCTGAATTTGGAGAATTTGTCTGGATCAATATTATAGTCTGCATCTATCTGAATGTCTACCTGAATGCTTTGAAAAAAGTTTCCTAATCTATGCTTGACGCATGATTTTACTTCTGGTTGATAATTTTAATGATACTTTCTTAACAGTATGGAAGTTAAAGTGATAAAACTATTTTTCTATTATTATACAAACAAATAATAATAATAATAAAAAATTCTGAAATTCTATTAAAATCTAAGATACTAGACAAACATTCGGCAGCTTTAATGAAAATTTCTGTCTTGTATATTCTATTGTATAATTAAATTTAGCTCTACATGGCGGAACCGTATATAAAGAATGGAAATCATAAGACATTATGGGAATGGTCTACGTTATGTCTCGCATTTTATCTAATCTGAATTTGCAGAAGTTGTCTGGATCAATATTATAGCAGTCTGGATCTGGATGCTTTGGAAAATGTTTCCTAATCTATGCTTGACGCATGATTTGACTTCTAGTTGATAATTTTAATGATACTTTCTTAACAGTATGGAAGTTAAAGGGATAAAACTATTTTTCTATTATTATACATACAAATCAAAAAAAAAAAAAAATCTAAAATTCTATTAAAATCTAAGATACTAGGCAAACATTCGACAGCTTTAAGGAAACTTTCTGTCTTGCGTATTCCATTGTATAATTAAATTTATCTCTACATGGCGATGGCGGAACCTTATATAAAGAATAGAAATCATAAGACATTATGGGAATGGTCTACCTTATATCTTGCATTTTATCCAATCTGAATTTGGAGAATTTGTCTGGATCAATTTTATAACCACTCGAAATTTACTGCGAAGTAATATATTTTTACATCAAGTTGTCATGAGACATCTACATATAGCTGGCAACTTTTGTCGAAATTGGGTCATAAAGTTAAACATTTCGCGCTTGCAAAACTTCATGTACGCTTCATTGTAATTTTCCTCTATAAACAAAACATGTTCATCCAAATTCACATTTTCGTTAAATTTTAAATGCTGTCGGCTCTGCATAATGGTGAAAAAGTTCATTTATATGACTAACTTAAATTCTGATGACTTTGGTAAAAGGAAAATGGTACTTGAACTAAAATTCCCCCCAAAATTATTTAGATTTAATAAGATAAAAACAATTCTAAGAACTAAGGAAACAGATAGAGGCAGACATATTAAAATGGTACCTAAAGGTAATAATCTAAACTATTTAATGATATCAAAAATTGAGCTTAATTTTGTTTTAGCATATAACTTTTTCTACATTAAAAATGAAAAAAAAAATGTAAAAAAACACAGAGTATTTTGTGACATTAAATATGAAATAACAGCTGATCTGTGCAAAATTTATGCACATAAATCCGATAAAATAAAGTCGATATTTTGTTCGTAAGCGTCCATAATCGAGCAATATATTTTATTACACTTCAAATAACATATTCAACAACTATACTCAAATTGATTGATTCATTCCCAACGAAGAAGCACCAACTTTGCACTAGCCTATGGACCATACAAGTATATTTATATCAAAACCGATAGCAGAGTACAACGCCCTAACTAATAGGCTACAACCCGCAAAAAATAAATTACGCTAGGATAAACTTTTAAAAATAGACTTTTGGCCAGCTATTATCGGTAAATCTCCCACCGTGAGACGCTTGTCTAATTTTTCATGTTTTAAAATATTAGTAATGCAGGTATCAAATAACTGACATTTACGAGCCAGTAACTGACAAGTGGTATAGGACAGTGGTAGAACATCTTAAATTTTAATGGGTTTACTACAAGATCAATTAAATTTATTATTATGTTTTTTTAAACAGTTCAAATAATAGTTCGTCTCATGAAAGCAGTAGGATTGCGTGCTCATAAAGACAATGCCATCTTGTGCTACGGCTGCAGCCTTACCTACATTTAAGAGTGAGAAATGCCAAGCTGGATATCGTCCTCGTAGGTTCATGGTACAGCATTGGAGCGTTATTCCAAGGATTCGGATTCGATTCCCGCCTTGGACATTTTTCACTCTGTTGGTTTAGACTAGGGGTGCACAACCTTTTTGAAAGAAGGGCCACTTACAAAAACGTTTGGGTAGTCGAGGGCCATATCAGTAACACAGACAGAATTCTATATCGTGGAGGTTGGGGGGGGGGGGGTGAATAACTCTTTATTCTTGAAGAATAATGATTTTTTGTAAATATTAAAATTAAACAAATAGCAATAAATAATTCTATTACAGGGCTTCTTCAAATCTGTATGAATAAACATACAACACTTTATGAAGACTAATTATTCCTTTCTGATAAAGGGAAAAATATGACAAAATTCAGTACTTTTTTCCACGAGCGATTGAAGAATTTCGCGATATTTTTGCCACCAATTAAACAAAATTTGAAACTTTTTCCAACAACTGTTTAAATTCGTGATTTTTTTTACAGCGAATGAGTGACAAAATTCGCGATTCTTTCTCGCGATATATTGACGAAACTCGCGATTTTTCCTCAGTCGATCAACAAAATTTCAGATTTTTCCGCGCCTGATTGAAGAAATTCGCGATTTTCCAGCCTCCGATCAACGAAATTCGTGATTCTTAACTGACTGACGAAAATTGTAATATTTCTCGCGGAAAATTGACGAAATTCGCGAGTTTTTTTCGCGATAAACTAACAAAATTCGCGATTTTTCCGCCACTGATCAACGAAATTTACAATTTTTCCGCACTTCATCGAAAAAATTCGCGATTTTTCTGTGCCCGATCAACGAATTTGGGATTTTCCACCACCGAACTGGCAAAATTCGCGATTTTTCCTCACTCGATCAACGAAATTCGCGATTTTTCCGCACTCGATTAACAAAATTCTCGATTTTTCCGAATTCGATCAACGAAATTTGTTATTTTCCCGCGCCCGATCAACAAATTCACGATTCTTAACTGACTTCAATGAAATTTGTAATTTTCCCGCGACAAATTGACGAAATTTGCGATTTTTTCTCGCAATAAACTGACGAAACTCGCGATTTTTCGGTAAATGATCAACGAAATTTGAGATTTTCCGAACATGATCGACAAAATTCACGATTTTTCAAAACCCGATCAATGAAATTCGTGATTCATAACTAACTGACAAAATTTGTAATTTCTTCCCGCTTTTAATTGACGAATTTCGCGATTTTTTTCTTGCGGTAAACTGACGAAACTCGCGATTTTTCCGCACATGATTGACAAAATTCGCGATTTCTCCGAACCTGATCAACGAAATTCGTTATTCTTAACTGACTGACGAAATTTGTAATTTTTTCTCGCGGAAAATTGTCGCAATTTTCAATTTTTTTCTCGCGATATACTGTCGAAATACGCGATTTTTCCGCAGCAGATCAACGAAATTTGGAATTTTTCATCACCTTATCGACAAAATTCACGATTTTTCCGCGCCCGATGAACGAATTTCGCAATTCTTAAACGATTGTCAAAATTTGCAATTTTTCCCGCTGCAGATTGATTAAATTCGCGATTTTTTCCGAGATATATTGACGAAACTCGCGATTTTTCCGCAGTCATTCAACGAAATTTGAGATTTTCCCGCATACGATCGACAAAATTCGCGATTTTTCAAAACCCGATGAACGAAATTTACAATTTTTCCCAGCGACAAATTGACGAAGTTCCCGATTTTTTCCAACGACATATTGACAAAAATTGCGATTTTTCCCAGTTATAAATTGACGAAGTTCGCGGGCCACGAGTTAATCCATCGCGGGCCACTTTTCGCCCGCGGGCCACAGGTTGTGCATCCCTAGTTTAGACTTAGGGAGAAATGTGAAATATTTCACATGTTTAATATTCAAACAATAGGTTTCCGCTTTGTTTAATATAACTGACACCTCTGTTGGAGACTGTTGAAATGTAATTTCTGGAACCAATAACTGGCGCACTCATAACCCTCCCACCAAGTAAGCTATACTAGATTATTTTAACACAATTATTGTAATTGGTAAACAAATCATATTAGATGTAAATTTCCAACTGGGCAAAAAATGTCCGGACCAGGATTCGAACCCGGGATCTCCTGGCTGAAGCCGCCAGTGCTCTGCCATCTGAGCTATCCCGGACGATTCTGGTCGAACTTTTTCACCCAGCCAACCACTGTAATCTTCAAGGTTAGCTGGGTGAAAAAGTTCGACCAGAATCGTCCGGGATAGCTCAGATGGCAGAGCACTGGCGGCTTCAGCCAGGAGATCCCGGGTTCGAATCCTGGTCCGGACATTTTTCGCCCAGTTGGAAATTTACATCTAATATGATTTGTTTACCAATTACAATAATTGTGTTAAAATAATCTAGTGTAATTTCGCATCCAGCGATTTCTGGAGTTCCATTACCTGAGATTTATTCTGTTGAGCTGAACCAGGTTTCAGACCAGATGCTGTAATCTTCAAGGTTAGCTGGGTGAAAAAGTTCGACCAGAATCGTCCGGGATAGCTCAGATGGCAGAGCACTGGCGGCTTCAGCCAGGAGATCCCGGGTTCGAATCCTGGTCCGGACATTTTTCGCCCAGTTGGAAATTTACATCTAATACAAGTAAGCTATATTTAATAACTATAAACTGTAAACCATGGTCCTAATGTATCACAGGCATTTTTTATCTAATTTCTACTATTATAATTTTAAGAAAATATTTAGGATGGTTGCATTGCAAATAGATTAAAAGAAACACTCCTTAGTTTTAGAACAAAGACGGCTGCGCACTTTTTCTTATCTCAAAAATTTCTTCCTCATTGAATATGTTCTTGGCCTTCTAGTGGTAATTAAATCGACTCCAAAATAAAAATGAGTGTCTAAGTTATCAATAGATGACATTACATTGCAGAATTTTTACAAGAAAATGCTTATTTGAGTTAGATTTTTGCTGACGTGTCAGTTACTAGTTAAGTGTCAATAACTGGGGGTTCACCTTACATTAGGCTATAACTTTGAAACCTGTCTCTTTTAACGAAAGTCAAAAAGTCATAGCGGAACGCGGGAAAACACTAAAAATTACATTAAAATAGCAGAAGACAAAATTTACGATATTAGGCTAAATGTTTAAAATTGAATTCCATTTACGAATGCTAAACAATTACGACGTAACGCGAAAAAAAGATGAAAATCGCATAGAAAAGATTGAAAATCGCATTAAAAATTGCTATAAGTTGAAAAATTGCAGAGGATAAAATCCACTATATTATGCTAAATGTTTGAAATCTAATTATTTTTCGAATGTTAAAAAATCGCCGACGAACGCGTAAAAACGCAGAAAATCGCATTAAAAATCGCTTAAAATTCAAAAATAGCAGGCAACAAAATTTATTATAGTGTGCTAAAAGTTTGAAACAGAATTCTTTTATGAACATAAAAAAATCGCCATGGAATGCGAAAAAACTCCACTAAGAATCGTGTTGCAAGTCGCATTTGAAATCGCTAAAAAAATCAGAAATCGCGGAAGCAATATTTATTATACAGTAAAAGCTCTTTCATCCGGCATTCTATGGTTCGGCACATTCTATAATCCGGCACGCTAGGCCGCGTTTTATATATATATATATATATATATATATCTTGATTGGGATCGCTAGGTTGCGAGCAGTTCACTGAGGATTCAGAGGTCTCTCGAGCTTGACCACTAGATCGCGCTACTGTGTGCTTAGTTTAGTTTGCTCAGTGTTTCTCATGACTCAAATTGTGGCCTAATGGCGAAGATGAGGATCAAGGTTCAAATGTTCGAAGTGATGACCAAAATATAGTGCTAGATTTGAGAAGCCGTGCCAAACAACCCTTTCAGAGATATACCCGTGAGGAAGTTATAGAGTGGATTCAAATCGACGACGGCGTGCCAGTGACTAAAGAAATCAGTGACGCATTCATTAAACAAAGTGTTTTGAACCCACAAGAAGCCCAGATTCAGAAGGTGAAATCGGATGAAGAAGGAGTCGTGGCAGATGAATCTAAAGTCTCGCGGGAATAGAAACAGGCTTCTGATGCATTAGATCCATTCATAAAATTTGCTGAATCGAACGAAAGCTACAACTCTGCAGAACTCATAAATCTGTATATAATCTGCAACGATTTTTTTAACAAGAAATCCGAATCGCGGAAGCAACGTGATATCACAGAATTTTTCTAAAATGTAAATAAAATGTTCATATAATTTCTATTCATTTCTGTTCATTTTCTAAAATGTTCATATTAATTTCCTAATACATGTACAATGTAAGGTAGATATAAAATATATATTAAATAATTGAAATTTAATTTTGTATTCTGCTTTTCTTTAATTCTCACAGTTGTTAGAATGGAGAAATACAGAACAGTATTTGTCAGATATTTATACGATTTGCACAGGTTCATAGCGTAGGTGAACACAAAAAAGTACATTGACGTTCGATAATCCGGCAAAATCGCTAATTCGGCACGGCTATGCTCCCGGACGTGCCGGATTAAAGGGATTCTACTGTATTAAGTTAAAAGTTTGAAACAGAATTCAATGTACGAATGTCAAAAATTTGCCACGGACCGCTTAAAAACGCCTAAAAATCGCATTAAAATTGCTTTAAAAATCGCTTTTTTTATTATCGCAGAGAACAAAATTTACTATAGCGTGCTAAAATATTTTAAGGGGTCTTGTACCTTTTAAACGCGTCGAAAATTAACGAAAAACTTCAAAGTTTCAATTAGTCTATCTTCAAAGCCTTTTTATGTATAAACATGAAATTTTGGATATTGATTAAACAGATTGTGCTTTGTAATATGCTACCATTAGAAATTTATTAACCCTTAACAGAATTTGTGTATTGTTGAAATCAAAATAGCTCTTTTTTACCCCATAAGTCATTGCGCGCAGGATATCTTGAGAAAGTGTGTATGGATTGGCTTGAAATTAGGTAAAGACACTAATCATATATGTGGGTTTAAAATGACCTACTCATAGGCTAAAATTATTTCATTAACTATATAAAAAATATATTTTCGTAAAAAAAAAAAATAAATATTTTGTATTTTTAATGAATAAAAATAGTCACAACTAAAAATATTACCATTGTAAATACTTAAAAGTAGATCATTTTAAACACACATATATGTTTAGTATTTTTACTAAATTTCATGACAATCCATACATACTTTCTCAAGATATGCGCGCAATGACTTATGGGGTAAAAAAAGAGCTATTTTGATTTCAACAATACACAAATTCTGTAAAGGGTTAATAAATTTCTGTTGGTAGTATATTACAAAGCACAATCTGTTTAATCAATATCCAAAATTTCATGTTTATACATTAAAAGGTTTTGAAGATAGACTAATTCAAACTTTGAAGTTTTTCGTTAATTTTCGACGCGTTTAAAAGGTACAAGACCCTATTAACCAGAATTCTTACAGGAACGTAAAAAAAATTGCCGCGGAAAATTGCATTAAAATTCGCGGACATTATTTGCTTTCTTAGTCTAAAGTTTTCAAACCGAATTCCTTTTACTGATGTCGAAAAAACCGCTGCGAAAGGCAAAAAACCTCTAAAAATCACATAAAAATGTCAAGAAAAATTAAAAAATTGCTGTACGAATTCCAAATAAATTTTATTGAAAAGAGGATAAAATTTACTAGTGTACTGGGCTAAAAGATTGAAATCGGATTTATTTTAATAATGAAAAACAATCGGCCTGAAACATTAAAAAACGCTAAAAATTGCAGTAAAAATTTAAATTAAAAATCTATTCAAAAATTGGGCTTCCAGGTGCATAGCTAAATACATAGAGTACCTTCTTCCCAAATTTTGTAGCTTTGCGTGCAGCGGTCTCTTCAGAACACAACAGACAGAAAGACAGACGGGGAAACTTCTTTAGCTATTATTACAGATTTTATTAACCTTTGCGGTCCTACGAAGTTTATACAAAAGTGTCATACTGGTCGGAATAAATTTTCGTTTAACGAACAATAATAAATAATATGCAAGATTATGAAGGAAAAACAAAAAATTAGTAATTATTTTTTAAACTTTAGATATTTGTAACACAATAATACGTTTTAAATTTATGTACAAATTGTATTTTATAGCTCTCCATCGCGTTTTATCTTTCAAAGCAGTTTCCAATAGGCAGCTCTTAATTTTTCTCTTTGAACATACAAAACAATCTTTAATCTCCACATCTTACATAGTATCTTTTTTAAAGTTCTTTCAAATTCACGGTACACTTCTTTCGGTCACTTTCTTTTTGTCATTTTAAAGTATTATTTAAAAAATGTTTTAAGAAGCGAAAATGCCTAATTTCACTTCAACATAATTTGTAAAATATTATTTCGAAATCTACGTTTCTCCGTGGCTTGCCGACTTAATACAATATAAGATCAGTATGTTTCTTTGCTGTGGTGGCTGAGAGCAGACATACGACTGGAACAGTAAAAAGCCTTTCTGACTTAGAGTAAACATATGGACACAGTGGTACATGTGTCAGACAGTTACTTAAGCAACATTTCACGAATAAACGGATTATAAAACGAAACTTCCCCACTTCTTGGCCACCCCGGTCACCAGACCTCAACCGCTCCCGTAAGGCATGGTGACGCCACGGTGACGTCGATGTGAAGTCACACTGTGTCTTTGTGACCGTTGATGTGACGTCACGTGACGTCATAGTGACAAGAATGCGAAGTCGTTATGGCCGTTTTAGAGGTCGTTTGTGACGCTACATTGTGACCACTCTGCGAAGTCACGGTGTGACAAATTTGTGAAAAGTGTGTCATTTGTGACTATTTGGCATTAATTTTGTGACGAACGTGTGACGCAAACGACAATTCTTTGAAGTCACATTGTGACCAATTTGTGAAATATGTGTCAATTGTCACGAACTTGTCATAAACACTGTGATGATTTCAAATAAAATTCAAATTTCAAATTAATTGCTGAAAAGGCGCAAAGGACAACATAGTGAAAAAGATTCTATGCCGGTACTCGATCCCGGGCCATCAGTATAGCGCACTAACATTCTACCGACTAAACCACATGGAACGATACCCAGAAAACTTCTCACTATTACATGTTGGCAAGGCGACAAACGCAGCACAAGTTGGAATATTTAGCGTGAGCCTACAACATGATGCAAACACGAAACTTAATTAAACCCAGCATCGATTGAAATTATATTAATACTTGGAAATTTTTCCAGAGAGAACCATTCGCCTTGCATACAATATTTCAAATGTCATCAAATTTCAAATGGCAATTTTAATTTGAAATATGGTATGCAAGGTGAATGTTTCTCCCTGGAAAATTTTCCAAGTATTAATATAGTTTCAATCGATGCTGGATTTAATTAAGTTTCGTGTTTACGCCCCCCCCCCCCCCATGTCGGTGGCTCACGATAAATATTCCATCTTGTGCTGCGTTTGTTTGTAGCCCTACTAATTCGTAAATGAAATTTATTTGAAATTCGTAATACCATTATAATCGAATATCATATTTAACTCCAAAATAATAATGACGATAAATACTATGTTCGAATCAGTCTCTGCGTCAGCTTTTTTTTTTCTTGCGATGGCAGATTAAAATATTTTACAGTATCGAATCGGAAAATATCGCTTGTGATAAAAATTCCAGATCAGTCTCATTGTATGTAACATAAAACTATTTAACTCATGATAATAATATATAAAACAGGAATAAAAGATTTATTTTAAATTAGACATACCTTTTATGCTCCATAAATACTGTAATAATATCCGTGTTTTATCCTAAACTGTCAGACATCTTTCTGTTATCTTAAAAAAAGCGTTAAACGAACTTCCCGCGTCAAAAGTTCTCTGATCCTTATTTATTCTGCGGTTAAATCGAGCGCAGGCGATTTTTAGCAAGCAGCTGTTTCTACCGTATTATTACAATTTTTTTTTTTTTGTATACAACAGATTTGCAGTTTAAATGCGCAATAATTTTATCGTTATGAGAGTGTCTGTAATTAAAATTTTCTATTTGAATGAAACACCTCCCCCTTTTTTTTCTTTTTTTTTAAGTAAAGTTTGTTTTATACGTAATAAATACAAAATATGTATCTTCTTAATAAATGAAAATGGCGTATAGAGGATAAAAAAATTTCTTTGTCAATCTGTCATTCTTTTCATATTCTTTTTCTGTAGAATAAAGCAATTTGTAAAATAACTTTTTTTAAAGTCATATCTCTAAAACACAAATTTGAAATACGAATAATTATATCATAGGTTTTGTATAAATTTTGTATATATATTTTTTCGGAATTTGCTAATTTTATTTAAAAAGTCTGAAAGAAGTAGATTTTTTTTAAAATTAGTTACTTAAAATAGTTAAACACTAACAGGAAAAAATGTGACTTAAATGCAAATTCTAAAGCAAGAAATGCATATATGACTAAACTCTGAAGACTCTTTCTACGTGCTCATCAACCCTCTAGTGCATGATTTTTTATTTTTTATTTAAAAAAATTTATTTGCTTCCTTGACGGCCATAAATTACAGGAAAAATATTGAAAAAATTTTCACTCTTATATTTTTTTTTTAACTTTGCCAACTAGCAACATTGTGCTGTTTTATTGCATTTTTTTTTTTTTTTTTTTTTTTTTGTAAATCATAAGATTTTAAATGCATATAATACTTTATATACGCTTTTCAAAATAAAATTATATATATATATATGTATGCATATACGTATATATATATATATATAATAATTTTAAATAAAAATTTAACTTACAAGTCATATAACAATATTAACCAAAATTCTAAATAAAGACGGCATGTAATAATATTATACATTAGTTGTTGTCTATCAACAAAATAATAATGATACAAATTATAGTTCAAAGATATTAAATGAAGATATGAAGTTAGATGCTACAATAGAATCATTTTTAATTTATAAATGAATAAGAAGATATGCTGTACTGATGCAGAATACAATAGAAGTATTGTAAAAAAATATAATTAAATAAATACAAATAAAATACGGAAAAGCAGCCATATTTATCCTGTATTTTAAACCAATTTAAATCATTTAAAATTTAAAATCCAAAATGGGCTCATTAAAGTGTAATATCACATGCAAAATACAATGAAAAAATCATAGGTTAATAAAATATACTCCATAAATATACGGGCAATGTAGCAGAATACTATAGAATTTTATATCAATAATATTTATCAAAGTTATGAATGGTAACCAATAGAACATTTATTGTTTTTGTTTAAACATAGAGGTACCAAACACTTAATGCATTTTACTCTAGTGTAACCTATACAGCCCAGATCTTTACACCGTTGTTTTTTATCTAAGTGTTGTGGCCAGTGATCAATTTTATCCTTCCTGACATCTTTAGAAGTTTCATAAAGCTGAAAACAATAGACTACTAAATTGTTACTATAAAATTTTAATCATTGGATTTTTTGATCATGTAACTGGTACCTTCAGAGGGCATGGACACGGAAGCACAATGGAAGGAGAATAGTGCCCCTTTAAATCTGAAAAAGAAGTATTTTGGACATTTTTTATCATTTGGCTCCCGTTTAACAAAAAACTTATATCTGCCATTAGGGGGGAGTTGCGGGCAGCTGCCCGCATGCCCTGTTATTAGTTAGGCCCTGTATTAGTCGGGCCCTGGTTTTACAGTAAACTGAGTAGATTTTGTATTTAATAAGAGTCATTTATCGAGTTAGGGTGACATATGGTGATAAAAGTGAAAAATATTTAAATATCATGCGAAATCAGTTATGAAAGAAACAATGCTCAAAATGTTTACAAAGGCGGAACTCAATTCATGGTGTTGCCAAATGGCAACAAATGTATATTCATGTGCATGCAAATTTTGTTCCAATAAACATTACTGAAAATTATTTAAAATAACTTTTAAAAGTATATTCTTTTCAGACATATTTTTTTCAAATGAAATTTTGCATGTTAAATATTTTTTATAAGAGTTAGAAATCCAACTATGGCTAACAAAATGGAAGGTACCAAAAGTTGCTTTTTATTTGTAATTTATACACAACTATTGCCAAATATGATACTTTTTATGAACTAAACCTAAATATCGGACCAACATGAATACGTAAAGCATAAAGTTGTCGAGAGACAACGGTAAATAAACAATAAGGAGGGAAAATTTAATATGTTGCCAATTGGCAACAGTATGAACTAGAGGGATAAAAGCTACAGACTTAACTGTAATAGAAAATTTTTAGTTTGAAACCACAGAAGTGTTTCGAAAACCATTGGTCGACAAAAAAAAAATAAAACAACTTCCTCCCTGCAAACTAAATATGTAAAGTGTACAGATTTAATATTCCTAATTCTATATATGTTATCCAAATTGCTACAGCACGTACCATTTTTCCGAGAAACACTTTTATAATAACAACAATCAGTGAAGGATTATTATATTAAATTGCAATGGTAGATAAAATTGAAATCATGAAAAAAGGATACTTTCACTGTCTTAGATAAGAAATTGATAAAATATAGCATGAGTATCTAGTTTGTTGATACTTTAACCGTGCATTTTCCTTTTTATGCCTCCTCCCCACCTTTTCGTGTCCGAATTTACTATTTGCTATCCACTAATATATTTTCATTCTTAATGCCGCTGTAACTCGGGCCTGTTTAAAATATTTCTGTTCATTTTTAAAGATTTTTGAAGTTTATATTTTTATCACACTGAGACTTACAATATGATGGTTTTTTCGTCACATATGTGACGTGACGTACGCTACATGCAGTGACATAAAGTGACGTTACAATTTTTTTTAATTTCCAGAAAATATAATTTTACATAAATAACATGTTTTGAATAGTTTTTATAATTTTTTAAGGTTTTCTTAGTCACATCTCAGTCACATCTCAGTCACATCTCAGTCACAATGTGACATCACTGAGTGATGACATTTTGATCACAGATGTAACGTGACAACAGTGACTTACAGTGACGTCACAACGACGTCACTGTGACCATGTATGCTATGAGGGCTGTGACGTTTAGCTATGGGGTTATCTCAAAAGCACTGTTTATGATGATAATCTAAAGAATTTGGCGGAATTGAAAGAAGCGATACACCGACATGTCCATAATATTACTCCTGATATACTAAGAGCTACTGTTGAGGATGCAGTAATGCGATTTCACTTGCTTTCGGAAAATGGTGGACGCTACATTGAACATGCTTTGTAATACGTTTCAGAAACGATTAGCACATTTTAAACCCATGTCTTTATGTCTTATTTCGACAATATTGCGTTCAGCGCCATCCCCCCCCTGGTGGTTAGTATTTGAACTTTTTTTTATTTTGGCTGGAAATAAATTCCTATGACCTCCTTTAAACTTTTCCAAGCTTGATAACATTTGGTCCAGTAGTTTTCTTTTTATGACCATTTCAAAGTGGAATTTTAATTATAACCACCTTGTACATTTCTATTTCGTATTTAAAACCGACAAAATAAAAGTATTCTGGTAATGTATTTTGGAATGCTTTTCAAAGCATTTTGTATTTTCAAAATACTCAAAATACATTCCTCCAGATTTCAAGCTGTCATGTTGAAACCGCAGATACTAGATTAGCAACACGGAAACACATTCCTTTCTGTTTTGAATAGGCTTCGTATTTGTTTCTGGAAGTTTATATGTGCACATTGATTAAGGGGTCTTGTACCTTTTCAATGCGTCAAAAATTTACGAAAAACGTCAAAGTTTGAATTAGTTTATCTTCAAAACCTTTTTATGAATAAACATGAAATTTTGGATATTGATTAAACAGATTGTGCTTTGTAATATGCTACCATTAGAAATTTATTAGCTTTTTACAGAATTTGTGTATTGTTGAAATCAAAATAGCTCCTTTTTTTACTCCAGAAGTCATTGCGTGCATGATATCTTGAGAAAATATGTATGGATTGTCATAAAATTTGGTAAAGACACTAAAAAATACGTTTGTTTAAAATGAACTACTTTTAATGTAATATTTTCAGTTGTGATTATTTTTATTCATTAAAAATATAAAATGTTTCTTTTTTTTTTTACAAAAATATTTTTTTATATAGTTAATGAAATAATTTTGGCCTAAGAGTAGTTCATTTTAAACACACATATATGTTTAGTATCTTTGCCAAATTTCATGACAATCCATACATACTTTCTCAAGATATCATGCGCGCAATGACTTATGGAGTAAAAAAAAAAGAGCTACTTTTATTTCAACAATACACAAATTCTGTAATACTCTAATAAATTTCTAATGACAGCATATTAAAAAGCACAATCTGTTTAATCAATATCCAATTTTTCATGTTTTTACATAAAAAGGTTTTGAAGATAGACTAATTCAAACTTTGAATTTCTTCGCTAAATTTCGTCGCGTTTAAAAGGTACAAGTCCCCTTAACGAAAATGGTTAATATTCTATTGTGCGTTAAAATACTTATGGGCCAAAAATTAAAAATTAAAAAAATAACATGAAAGGTTCGCACCGATGAAAATGGCGTTATGTTAAACATGAAATATTTTTTAGTTATAAAACTAAAAAAAAAAAAAAAATAATAATAAAATTATGCTAAAGTAACGTAATTTTATTAATTTTTCATTTCGTAACTAAAAAATATAGAATTGCAGCATTAATTTGTTACTTTACCTTGATCATTTACCTTCGTTACAGATCATGACGTATTTATATTGAAATACTAGGAGCTCTGCCTCCTTGGGGATACGCTCGTCAACACACAGTCTCTAAAAACACGAAATGTGCCCTGTTTTAAAAAGGTAAAAAAAAGAAAATGTGGCAAAAGGAGAAAATTAACATCCAATTCCAGATAAATATTATTTTAAGAAATGGACACAGTGAGAAAAAAAAAGTAAAAGTATTTTCTAATTAAGAATATCATTGTTCACTGCTCTCTCTTCCCCTCCAAAATATTAAAAAATATGGAAAAAAGAAACACGAACAGAAAAGTTTGTGCTAGTTAAGTCACATTGCGTAATCGTAATAAAATATTTAAATTTTCTGAATAAAAATGGATATTTTATTTTTATATGGCGACATTTTCATCAGCATAACCTTTAAAGTTCATAATTGAAGAGCTTAGAGGAAGATTATGTTATGATGCATTTTCTCAAAAAACGCTTTATTTTATTGGTGAAAGCGTTATAACGTATTATATCATATGGTGAAACTAAAATACTAAAATTCTACTTAGTATTGAATATATCAGACAGTATCTTTTAATATTTAATAATTTAAATGGTGAAAACAATTTCTAATATTTAATAACTAAATGTTACTATTCTTTCCCAGGAGATCACCTATGAACAATATCACCTATGAACATTCAAACATATTCTACTAACAAGGAAGGTCTCCATGCGGGCATACTCAGAAAAATCTGAAAAAATTACAGAATGTTCTTCTCATATGGATATATATGTTTATAAAAAAAATTTTGCCGGAACCCAGATACAGCGTCCGTAAAAAAATAACGAAATTTTCGTTTATTTGGTGATTTATCACCGGTTGGCGATGAAAAAAAAAGTACACTTTTATGTAGGAAAAAACTTTTGATGTTGAATTTGTTTATATAAGTTTAATTTAAATAACTTTAGTTTTGTAATTTTTAATTTGTTTTAACTGTATTTTTGCCATTTTTAGTTTGTTTTAACTACAGTTTCTCATATATATTTATGTGTATTTATAATAAATTTAAATGTCATATTTTACGATTTAAAGAAAAATTAAATTGATTTAAATTATTTCAAGCTAAAAAATTAGGCAGATAGAACGCTGTTGATTTGATTTTGTTGCTATGGAAACGACTTCGTCTTTGATATGGAAATGTATTATGGCAATCAAATGTCAGCTGACTATAACTTAAAATAGATATTTGAAACTTGCAAAGCATAGAAAATATTTTTACAGTGATAAAATTAAATAACTACAGCAACAAGCAACAAATATATGTAATATAAAAAATATATAATAACCTCATTCATTGATTAAGTTTAGATTCATTAAAAACCGTGCATTCTAAAAAACAATTAATAAACAATTTTCAGACGCATTAAAATCGTTTGCTTTTGGCGAAGAAAAATCTTGCTCGCCAAATCGCGTGTCACTTTCGTATTTTCGCGCCAAATATTCGAAAGTATATTATTTTTTTACAGACTTTCTACTGAAATTCCGCCGTTAAATTTGACTGATCCCTTATTACATACATGAGTAGTTTCATTAGCATTTTTTTCAACATATTTTGAGTATACCCTGTATGGAGACCTTCCTTGTAAGAAGAAATTAACTAAATTACAACAAAAAACTTTCACTTCAATTTTCTCTAATTCTAATTTTTGTTACATAACATCTTCTTCCACTCAAGTCTTCAGGTATAAATGCAAACCGAGTTGGGCAGTACCGAAAATACATGTATTTTATATACATTTTCAAAATACAGGATGGTTTAATTAAAGTTCCACTTTGAAATGGTCATAAAAGGAAAACTATTGTACCAAATGTTATAAAACTGGGTAGTTTAAAGGAGGTTCTAGAAATTTATTTCATACCAAAAAAAAAAGAAGAAGAAGAAGTTCAAATACTCAGCACCAGGGGGGAAATGGCGCTGTATGCAATATTGTTAAACGAAATAAGGGTCGAGTCTAACCTAACCCTTACTTACACGGGTTTAACATTTTTTTTATACCCTTAAGAAACCTTAACCTAAACAAAATTACCATTTATAGGGGACAAAAGTAGAGTGTGCCATCCGTGTAATAAAATCCGTTCGTGTTCTTTAAAGTTCAAATCACAAATTAGCGATCACAAAATTTGAGATCGCAAATCACTCTCAAATGTGCGCGCATTTCGGAAATCGTTTTCTTACAGATTGCTAATTTGTGACTTTTGAAGCTGAATTCGGCCTTAAGACACAAAGATATCGATTAAAAATGTTTTTAATCGTTTCTGAAACGAAACTGTTTGTGGGGTTATGCAAAACCGCAATGGCTTGTAATTGGCTTATGGCAGGAAGAAGAAATTAGATTTATGCAAATGCGCTTTACACGTCATTTGATTTGTCAGATAAAAGTGAGCCTGTTTGTCCGACTTCTCATTGTTACGAATCGAGAATGTCTTTAACCATGCAAGACCGTGCTTTTCTCGTTAAATGTTATTATGAATGCGCTAGCAATGAACGGGGTGCTTTGCAAAGGTATCGTTCAGTAAGAGGAATACGCCGAGGGCCAATGACACCGTAGAGTTTGAGGAATATGATAGGAAAGTTTGAAGCCACGGGTTTGTTATCTGTTGCAGCTGGAAGGGGAAGAAAACCTGCTTCTAAGGAAACCGAGGAGGTTGTTGCATTAGCAGAGGAGAAAGCAACAATGGAAAGCACACACGGTGCGTGCTGTCGCACGTCGAATGGACGTACCATGGAGTACGGTGTACAAAATTGTCCGTAAAGTGCTTCAGTTCTACCCATGTAAAATCAAACATGTTCAAGAACTTCAACGTAACGATCCTGCTGTAAGAGAATCTTTCGCTTTGGAATTCCTTGCACGGATTGAAGTTGACGAACATTGGCCATGGAACATTTTGTGGACAGATGAGGCCCATTTTTACCTAAATGACGATGTCAACACCCATAACTGCAGGATTTGAGCCAAATAAATCCATCATGCTCCATTGCATTCTCCTAAAGTCACCGTTTGGTGTGGTATGGCAGCAAGTTTTATAATTGGACCATTTTGCGTTGAAGAGCTGTCAACAACTGGACCTGTTACATGCACTGTGACTGAAGCTCGCTTAGCGTCAATGTTAAGACGTTTCGTCATACCTGAACTCCAGCAACGTGGCATTTTAGACTCCACGATTTTTATGCAGGACGGGACCCCACCGTACATTGGTATATATTTCAGACAGTTACTCAAGCAACATTTCACGAATTAACGGATTATAAAACGAAACTTCCCCACTTCTTGGCAACCCCGGTCACCAGAACTCAACCCCTGTGGCTTTTAGCTATGGGGTTATCTCAAAAGCACTGTTTCTGCTGATAATCTAAACAGTTTTACGGAATCGAAAGAAGCGATACACCGACATGTCCGTAACTTCCTGATATGGTAAGAGCTACTGTTGAGAATGCAGTAATACGAATTCACTTGCTATCGGAAAATGGTTGACGCCACATTGAACATGCTTTGTAACACGTTTCAGAAACTATTAAACACATTTTAAACCGATGTCTTCATGTCCTATTTCGTTTAACAATATTGCATACAGCGCCTTGGTGGTGAGCATTTGAACTTTTTTTTTGGCTGGAAATAAATTCCCATGACCTCTTTTAAAGTTTTACCACGTTTGATAACATTTGGTCCAGTAGTTCTCCTTTTATACCATTTCAAAGTGGAACTTTAATTACACTGCTCAAAACAATTAAAGGATATTTGAAGTTTTATATAAAATAAAGATATAAACGAAATTTTTTTGCCGAAAATAGAAGAAGAGAATCATAAATGCAAATTTTTCTGGTTTTCAAACTGTGGAGTATGCAAATTTTGAGTTCGACGTCAAAAAAGTCGCTTCAGTGGCAGCGAATGAAATTTGACTTTCAACTGGATAAAAGAGAATGAAGACAAGGATGATCGGCATTCAGTGATTGCTTTGTTTCGATGAGTACGATGTCTCAGCGAAATCATTTGACATATTCAGAAGCTTTGAGAATTGTTGGTAGGTTAAAAGGGGGCCAAACTCAAGCCGAAGTAGCGCAAGCCATTGGAGTGTCACAAAGTGTCATTTCCAGGATCTGGAACCGTTTTTTGGAGAGTGGATGTGCAGGCCGAAGACCAGGGCAAGGTCGTAGACGGGCAACAACGCCCAATGAAGATCGGTATTTAGCGTTAACAGCTCGGAGACACCGAACCATGAACGCTACTCTTCTCCAACAACACCTTCGCTCGGCTACAGGCACCACGATTTCAACTCAGACTGTCCGAAACCGGCTCCATGCTGTAGGTCTGTATGCTCGCCGACCGATGGTATGTGTTAGATTAACATCAAGGCATCGCCGCGACCGCAGGGAGTGGGCAACCGAGCATGTCAACTGGAGGAGAAATGAATGGAGCAATATTCTGTTTTCTAACGAGTCCCGTTTTTCTGTGCATCCGGATAATAGGCGTATTTTCATCTGGAGGGACCGTGGCAGTAGGAATAATCCTGCGTTCGTGCACGAAAGTGTCAGATTTGGCGGTGGAGGAGTGTTGGTGTATGGTGGCATCTCCATTGACGGGCGCACTGACCTCTACATCATTCGAGATGGAGCTCTGACTGGTCGCCAATATAGGGATGAGATCCTCACACCTATTGTAGTCCCTTACGCTGCAGCAATCGGAGATAACTTCATTTTAATGGACGATAACTGCAGGCCACATCGTGCAAACCTCGTGGAGGATTTCCTTTTCGAGGAAGGAATCGTTCGAATGGAATGGCCAGCGTGTTCTCCAGACATGAATCCAATCGAGCACGTTTGGGACATTCTCGGAAGACGAGTTTCTGGCCGCCAACAACCTCCACAAACTCTCCAAGAACTGGAAAGAGCTCTTCTTGAAGAGTGGGGCAGAATACCCCAACTCGTCATTAATAGCCTCATTGAGTCCATGCCTCAAAGGTGTTCAACGTTGCTGGCCGCCCGTGGAAACCATACCCCCTACTGAAAATGATTTTCTTTGAAGAAAACACCTTTTCTTATTCTTTTTTTCTCATATGCACAAATTGTGTTTTTTTCCTTTAGTAGACAAATGCGCAATAAAATGCATTTTTTTCTGCCAAACATGTGTAATTTATTCTCATATAACCTACTATGTCTGTCGACCATGTATCAATCAGCTAAACAGTTTACCAGATACAAAATCCACCTAAAACTGCAATATCCTTTAATTGTTTTGAGCAGTGTATAACCACCTTGTAAATTTGTATTTTAAACAAAACAAAAGTATTCTGGCAATGTATTTTGGAATGCTTTTTCAAAGTATTTTGTATTTTAAAAATACTCAAAATTCATTCCTCCAGATTTCAAGCCGTCGTGTTGAATCCGCAGATCCTAGACTGGCAACAAGGAAACACATACCTCTCTGTTTTGAATAGACTTCATATTTGTTTCTGGAAGTTTATATGTACACATTGTTTAACATTTAGTAGGATGTACGATAAGCATATTAAGGAATCGGATGCTTACTTTTACAGAAGCATTTTTGCTTAGTTACAAAAATAGTTTGTAAAACTCATAACATTATTCTAAGAGAATTACAAGGACTCCTACCAGGCGCGCCCCTGGAAGCACTGCCCTTATGAGCTCCAGCATGGCTGGCTAATTTCTCCGTAACCAGGTAAGCTAGAGCTATAATACTGATCTCTTTCTTTTTGTCACCTCGAGCTGTACATTATGGTACCTCAATTGTCGAAATCTGTCCAGTGGTTATAAAGTTTTAGGCATTTAAATTTCTTAATCTCGACCGGTATTGTTTTTAGCATTGGCCTTGACCTTCTGAATTTCGACAAACTTCCCAAGCTTAAGAATAACCTTTAGCAATATATAAAATGAAACCTGTTAAATTTTTTATGTATATTACGTCAAGCTGATCACTTTGACATATAAAACATGTATTTTTGTCGATAATTAAGTGAACTATGTGAATTATAATAATAGATGTTGTCGAGCTTTCACTTGCCATCTTCGATGGAATGTTGAAACTGGGTTGTGTTTGCATACATTTTAAATATATTTATGGGACTCATCTTCCTTTAATTTTGTCTTTTTTACGTATAAAAATGTATAAGCTTTCTTACGGCATGTGTTTTATAAAGTTTTATTCAGTAATTAACTTTTGGTGAGCGTTCGAATAGACCCCATACGTGTATTTTTTAGTTTCACTTTACTTTAGTGTGTCCCATAGACAATTCATTAGCGTGTTTACATTTTTAACAAATCTCAAAATATGTCAAACTATGTTTATTTCAACCAACAAACTACTTTTATGGGAAATTCAAACTGTCTTCCCAGCCCCGTCACGTATCTTGTCTTGCTAGGAGGTTTTAAAGTATTTTAGGTAGCTTTCTTTACAAAAAGCTACCTATTGCAGCCGTTCGGAGGAAAGCGATTTCAAAAAATTTTGGTATATTTTCATCGATCATGACCCCCAGACCCCGAAACCACCCTCCGTTCAAAATTGATATATATATATATATATATATATATATATATATATATCAATATATATATATATATATATATATATATATATATATATATATATATATCTGACCTATGTCATACTGTAACTCTCGTATTTATGAACCGATTTGGATGTAATCCGGTGTGTACATAGTACATACCAATGTCTTGACCGAGTTCGTTGGCCAGCTTCATCCGCCATTTTGTTTCAAAATGGCGGCCATTTAAAATTTTTTAAAAAATTTAAAATTTGAAATGTGGTACTAAAAAATTAAAAATGGAAAAATATTTTTTTATTATGTATTTGACCTTTATACAAAGACTCCGTAGCAGTTTTTGTTTCGTCTATATCTTAAAAAATGGCTGAGTTATAGCATTTTGAATTTCTAGCGAAGCTGACATTTTGAAACGTCCTGAATTTTGTCACGCGATAAAAGGCGTATTTATGAACCGATTTGGATGTAACTTCGTTTATACATAGTACAGACTAATGTCTCGACCGAGTTCGTTGGACAGCTTCATCCGCCATCTTGTTTAAAAATGGCGGCCATTTAAAATTTTAAGAAAAATTTAAATTGGAAATGTGGTACCGAAAAATTGAAAATTGAAAAAATATTTTTTTCTTATGTGTTTGACCTTGATAAAAAGATTCGGGAGCAGTTGTTGTTTCGTTTATATCTTAAAAAATGGCTGAGTTATAGCATTTTGAATTTCTAGCGTGGCTGACATTTTGAAACGCCCCGATTTTTGCCACGTGATAACAGACGTATTTATGAACCGAGTTGGATGTACCTTGGTGTGTACATAGTACATACAAATAACTCAACCGAGTTCGTTGGCCAGCTTCATCCGCCATCTTGTTTCAAAATGGCGGCCATTTAAAAAATTAAAAAAAAATTAAATTTAAAATGAGATGCCAAAAAATTGGAAAATGAAAAAGATTTTTCGTATGTGTTTGACCTTAATACAAAGATTCCGGAACAGGTTTTGTTTCGTCTATATCTTAAAAAATGGCTGAGTTATAACATTTTGAATTTCTATTGTGGCTGACATTTTAAAACGACCTGATTTTTGTCTTTCGATAACAGGCGTATTTATGAACCGATTTACTTGGTCTGTACATAGTGCATACCAATGTCTCGACCGAGTTCGTTGGCCAGCTTCATTCGCCATCTTGTTTCAAAAGGGTTGCGATTTTTTTTTTTAAATGTGTATTAAAATTTAAAATGAGGTATTAAAAAATTGGAAAATGAAAAAGATTTTTTTTATGTGATTGGCCTTAATACAAAGATTCGGAGCAGTTTTTGTTTCTGAAAATTTGTTCTTTTGTTTATATCTTAAAAAGTGGTTGAATTATAGCACTTTGAATTTCTATCACGGCTAACAGTTTGAAACGATCTTGCATTTGTCACGCGATACCACACGTATTCGCCTATTTCGATGGAAGAAGGCATGTGGATAGTATATATCAATATCTCGACCAAGTTCGCTGGCCAGCTTCATCAGCCATCTTGTTTCAAAATGGCGGCCATTAAATTAAAAAAATATTATATTTAAAGTGAGGTGCAAAAAAATTGGAAATTGAAAAAGGTTTCTTTCTTAAGTATTTGACCTTGATATAAGGATTCAGGAGCATTTTTGTTTGCCTTTATCTTAAAAAATGGCTCAGATATAGTAGTTTCAATTCCTAACGTGGGTGACATTTTGAAAAATCTGATATTTTGCCTGCGACAGCACTCGTATATATCAACCGATTCCGATGTGAGTGAGCATGTGCACAGCAATTACTAAGGTCTCGACCAAGTTTACTGGTTAGCCTCATCCACCATGTTGTCTTAAAATGGCAGGCACTTTAAGAAATCGCCGAATTTGGCAGCCAAATATAAGTTACTTTAATTAAAAGCAGCTTGGATAAAGCTGACTAATTTCGCGAAATTCTCATTCATAATGATTTAGTATTGATAAAAATTAGTATTGAATCTCCTACATTCGGTTTCCACTTAATTGAACTTCGTGTGTTTGAATAATATAAGTTGGCTTTTTTAAAATAAGGAATATGAAAGCTTCCTCTTCCTCCCGGCACTGGCCGGAAGGACTTTTTATTATTTTTTTTTTATATAAAGAGCTCTTTTGTGAGTCGATGGATCGCAGCCGTCCCAGGGTTACTTTTCTGTGTTTGCCATGTGCTAGTAGCGCCATCTAGTTTTGCTATAAATAATTAAATGCGTTGGGTTTAATGAAATTACTTATTAATAATAATTTTATATATTACGGAAATGTTTCGTTTCTTTCACTTCTAATTTCGAGTAGTCTTCATCGCCTACTCTTTATATGGTGTATTACACATAATAAATTATATACAAATGATTCTGTGATTATGAACTGAGTTTATGATTTTAGGTAATTTTTTATTTTATTTTTTGCCGTTCTCACTCAGTCAGAAAGTTGTATATTATAATGAATTGTATTAGTCATTATCTGTATTTATTATATTTTTATCTATTATTTCTAATAAGAGTAATGCTTCAAAATACTTAGAATATAAATAGGACGCTATATTATGTTTATTAGTTTTTTTTCTTCTTTTTTTCTTTATAATGTTATTATTTCTTCACATTTTGTGATGTATCCCATTTGTTCAAAATCATGTTTTCTTTTTCACATTATTTATAACCACAATGTGTCTTGTTATGTTTTTTGTCCTTTTTCTCCCCCCCCCCCCCTCCATTAATTAAGGTCTTTTAAACTGTCAACTTTAGTTATCAAAATTTATTTTTAATGACTGTTAATCTTTTTTTTTCCATCCCCCTCCCCTTTATCATTCTAAAATATACATGCAAAATTCTAATGAACTTGTACAATTATTACTATTGCTTCTAAATTCTATTTTTTCCCCTATTATTATTTATTTATTTTTCGCATACTAGTTAAAAATTTGCATTTTTGTAGTTTTTTTTTTTTAAATCTTAATTTTATTATTATTTTTTTTATTTTTACATGTGTTTTTGTTCCGAGTGTATCCCGAGGGTACTATTTTTATTATTATTATTTTCTGCCACAGGCATTTTATTTATTTATTTTATGTTTTGTGGCTGTTTTTGGCCAGGCACGTAGTCGTTGAAGAGGCCTTAGTCTTCCTTTTTTTTTTTTAAATAGGACCCTTATCCTAATCTAAAGTTCTCATTAGCTCTACTAAAAACCTTTCGCAACTAAATTAACTTAAGCTCTCCCATTTTAACACAAAGGCTATATTTTTTAAACTAATTTATTATTATTATCATTATTTATTTTAACCTTAACCTCACATAAACTGTCTTAAAGAGCTGTACTGTCTGCTTTTAGCTTCTAAAATATTAATTTATAGCAATAATATTAATGTTAAATTTGTTCTTTTTTTAACTGTTATTATTAATTAACATAAGCGTTTATTCTTTCTTGATATTGTTTAAATTTTTTTTTTAATTATGTTGTTTGTTCTGTTAGTTTGTATTGAAAGCAATTATTTGACTCCCCCCCCCCTTTATTAATTTGTACGGAGTTTATTTTATTTTTTTTTATTATTATTTATTTATTTATTTATTTATTTTATTAGCCACTTTTAATGTCCATTTTTCTGCAACAGTTCCTTGAGGGACATTCTTTTTTTTTTTTTTGAGTAGTCAGTATATTATTTTCTGGAGTCTTGAACACTCACAATAAATAAAAGTTCTATAAGATCAGTTTTTTTTTTAAAGATTTATTTATTAAATGTATTGTTCTTTTTACAATTTCGATTCAGTAAACTCGGGAAGTATTTCACAATTTAGTGTATCCCCCCGCTCTCATTTCGGCATAACTTTCTGTCTTTATTTTTATTTTATTTTAAATTTATTCTACAAAATTAATCTTCCCATTTTCGATTAAATTTTATCTTAGTCATTTTCGGTGATTTCGATCACCGGTTTTTGCTTTACACTTATCTATTATTCCTTTTTTTTTCAAAGAGATCAGAGTTGTTCTAAAGTGATGCCTGGTTGTAATTTTCTGAGAGTACTTTTTATTGATAAATTGTGATTAAATAAGTAGCTGTAGTGAGAGAAGGTAAGAAGTTTGCGCTCTTAAATAAAGTAAAGAAATAAAATGTTGGCAAAGGGCACTCAAAATAACTCATTAGTCGTTCAAAATTCCTATTCAGAGTCTGGAACCGACAATTCATCTAACAACGACGGAAATAAGATTGTTGATGGTACACAAGTGGAGTTATCAAAAGAAAATCATAACCAACTAGCTAGTTCTGAAATAATTGACGGGTCAAGCTTAGAACATTCAATGCCACTTCGTTCACAACGAATTAGAGATCTGCGAAAGAATTTAAATGAGCAATCTCAAAAATCACCAAAAATAACTAAATGTTCACCATTAAAAGGCGAACAATTGATTCCTTATGACGAGCAGAAGGCATCCCAAATGATAACAGAGGTACTCATAAATCAGATGTATTGTCATTTAAAAGAACATGAAAAAGATAGTAAAGAATATGCTCAGTTATACCGAGATCATCTAGAGCAGAGAGCACATAATTGTGAAACAGAATTGGAGACATTAAGAAAACAAAAAATCATAGAAGAGCAGCAAGAAATGACGCAGCTAAAGGAAAGTGTGGATCAGATAAATAAACAATTGCAGCAGCTGAAAGCCCAGGCCAGGCGAAAACAACAAAAGACAAACTGACCCCAATCATAAAAAACCTTAAGGAAGTAAGGCAGATATTAAATAATACGGCTATGGAAGTAACGGCATTTAAAGCCATCATAGATAGCCAGAAAGAATACATAAATTATATGGAAATTTCAAGATCTGAAAAAGAAGCGCAAATGCTTAATGATATGCAATTCCTTCTAGAAGAACAACAAAGCAAAATTAAAAAGCATTTAGAGCAACAAACAAAGGCCATACAAGAAGCTCTACAAAAATCAGCAACCAATATGACACAAGCTTCAAACATGCCACAACGTGATGACCAGCAGAAATTCACATTTGCTGAAATGGCGAACTTTCCACCATTGCCAAGAGACCGCCCATCAATTGTAATAAACCCGAAAAGTAATGAAGTAACACTTCCCATAATGAAAAAGATGTTAAACAATTTAAATATGCATGACTTGCCAAAAATGGATTGTCAATCAACAAGACATAACAAAATCATAGTAACCTGTAATGACAAACAGGATATAGAAACAATAAAGAGCAAATTAGCAGCGGTGGAAGATATAGCAGAACACATGGCAATAAAGGAACAGCAAACTAAAATTGCGAGGATAATAATCTCTGGCGCCCCAAAAGCCCCCCTAATATTAAAATCACATGATGAAGCTGATGGAAATAAAAAGAAACGGATGTAGAACAACTCGAGCTATACAAACAACAAATAGTTGATCCAGCACTACAACGTAGTCTAAAAAGAAAATCTGTAAACTATAAAATAATAAAAGTTCTCAAAGGACGTCAAGAACAGGCAGCCTCCCATTCAGTGCTACATCTTACAGAAAGAGATGCCATAATCTTGTTGTCTCAGAAGATTTGTCTGGGTTTCAATAGATGTACTGTAAAACGCTACATTTCAATACAGCGCTGTTTCAAATGTCAATTATTCGGGCACACATTTAGAAATTGCCCAAACGAAGAAGCGTGTGCGAACTGTGGTGTAACCATAATGCCACAGACTGTACAACACGTAAATATAACTATGTTAACTGTAGACTCATAGTCAATAGACATGGAGGTGATTATAGGAAAGCTGGTGTCTACACCCAACACCCAGCCTACGATCGCCAATGCGGCACTTATTTAAAGAAAAAAGCAGAGGCCTTGGCATCACTGAACCAGAAAGGTAAATATTCAAGCTAATCCAGCCTAATCTACAACAGGAACTTCCGCCATTAAACTCAGTAAAATTCTTGCAAATCAACCTCAATCACTGCAAGGCTGCTAACACTGTAGCTGGGCGGCATATGGAGGAGAACTCCATAGATATCGCGCTGCTACAAGACGCCTACTGCGGTGGGGGAGGAGTTTTGTTTGGATTTCCAACCGCCTGGAAGATTTTTCCCCCTAAAAAGCAATCCGCGCACTTGATAGTTCGGAATACAAGTCTGATTATAAATCATCTTTTTACGGGTGACCATTGTATTTTTATTTCGATAACCTTGGCGGAAGGTGAGTTCATTATCGGCTCAAACTATATTGCACCTTCACTTGACTTCGATAACTCACTACAAGGATGGCAGCACCTAATTACTCAAAGAAGACCTTTTTTATGTGGTGGTGATTTTAATGCGAACTCTCCGCTCTGGGGAAGTCCCAGAGAGGACGCTAGAGGGGAGAGTTTCGTTGAATTTCTCGTCACTAACAACCTCGCAATCTCTAATATTGACAACCGTGAACATACATTCATTAAAAGAAATAAATCGGGCACAATAGTGGCAAAAGGATTCCCAGACCATACTCTTGTTAATCCTATTGCACTTACTTTTATTCGTAACTGGCAAGTTGTTGATATACACACATTTTCTGATCATAAGTTCATTGAATTTTCTCTTCAAACTACTCCTCTTTTAGCCACGCAACGCAGATACAATACAAAATTAGGAAATTATAAAAAAATTAATGTCAAAAACTGTTGTAAGTTTTCGTAAAAACTCAAACAAATTTTACTTCACCCTTTCTTATCATATAAATAAAAACATACATTTATTTTACTTAAATAGGTGTCACAAATAAAAATCAAAATATGTTGACATGTTTCGGTTCTATAGTAAAAACCGTACTCATAACACACACATTCTATTGATTATGTGTGTGTTATGAATACGGTTTTTACTATTGAACCGAAACATGTCAACATATTTTGATTTTTATTTGTGACACCTATTTAAGTAAAATAAATGTATGTTTTTATAAAAAAATTGATAAAATTCTAAAATCTAAATGAAACACACTTAATTTGACTTTGATTTCTATAACTAACACAGAAGAGCTTAATATGTTTACAGAATTGCTAATAGACACAATAAAAACGGCAATGCGAGCCACCTTCCGCCTTAAAAATCTTCGCAAAGCACCTGTTTTTACATTTTGGTCTCCCGAATTAAAATCAAAACGTAATTTACTAACAGCTTTACGTAAAAAATTTAAAAAAGCTAAATTCACCCCCTGAAATTATCCAACAATTCAAATCCTCATACAACAAAAAAGCTGCCATTTATAAACGGTCTATTCTTGATGCCAAAGGCGCAGCTTGGAGGTCCTTTTGTTCGCACCAGAAGAATCCCTTTGGTGTTGCACAAAAAAAAATTTCTGGGAAGTTCTTCACTCCGGATGAAATCCTCATAGAGCGGCCTTCGGACTCCTCGTCTAAACGTAATAATCTCGAATTCCTTACCAAACATCTTTTTGCTGAAACAGTCTATCCTATCCATAATAATCTTGGCATTAATTTTTCGAATTACTCTGATAAACCTTTTTCTCATGCGGAACTTCGCGCCACTCTTGGAAAATTCAAGGATAACAAAGCTCCTGGTGCTGACTCTATTGATTTCCGAATTCTCAAACGTTCCTTTAATATATTCCCAGAGATTTTTACCCAATGAGTCAATCTCTGTCTTTCTTTCCATTATTTCCCTCTAACTTTGAGACAAGGGGAAGTAGTATATTTCCTTAAGCAAGGGAAGACTCCCTCTGAACCCAGCTCTTATCGCCCGATCTGCCTGCTTCCGGTGTAAGGTAAATTACTAGAAAAATTAATAGCTAAACGTCTTATTATTTTCCTCGAATCAAACAAGTTATTAAGTAATAGGCAATTTGGCTTCAGAGAGGACAGATCATGCGAAAAAGCTCTTTCCGAAATCTTGACTTCCTGTGCTTTTAAAATTAGGGAAGGCAAATACACTTCCCTGGTCTCTCTTGATATTCAAGGAGCTTTCGACAATGTTGAGTGGAGAGACATTCTCCTCCAACTTAGCATTCTAAATTGTCCGGGTAATATTGCTGGAGTCATTCGTTCTTATCTTTCTGAGAGAAGCATTCTTGTTAACTGGGGAGCGGGAATCTCTATCCACCCACAGAAAAAGGGTTGTCCTCAAGGTTTCTGCCTAGGGCCAATTCTTTGGCTCCTCATAGCTAATATAATTATCTCAGAATTTGAAAATTTGGTTACCTGCTTTTTGCGTTCGCGGATGACTTCAGCTTTATTGTCTCTGGTTTTCGGCGTCTGGACTTGGAGTTGGAGGCCGCTTTTGCTCTCCCAATTTTCTGTCAGCTGCTGGAATCACTTCATCTGCAACTTTCCACCAATAAATCCCAAGCCCTAGCATTTGCAAAACCTTATAAACTTAAAAGGAAACCCACCATCAGAATAAATGGCACAAGCGTCCATCATGTCGCTAACCTTACATTGTTAGGATTGTCAATAGATGAGCACTTGAACTGGTTCTCTCATGTTAATTATCTTAAACTCAAACTAGTAAAATTGTATCATAACTCAAAAAGATTAACCACTAAATCTTGGGGTATTAAAAGCCATATGCTAAAAATTTGGTACTCTACTATTGTTGAAAAAATTATCACCTATGGAGCATCTATTTGGGGGGGGGGGAATCTTACAAGAGCAGCACTTAATAAATTAGTTTCTATACAAAGGATGTTTCTCTTGCAAATTTCTAGGGGATACAGAACCATTTCCAGTGATGCTCTCAATATCTTGACAGGTATTCCTCCCATTTCCATTACCATTAAATATGAGTTCACTAAAAGTAACATCATCCATTTGGAGAATAAAGCTATCTCACAGCAATATTTTCCACAAATGATAATTCAGCGTAAGACTCTTGGCTGGCAGTTTCATCCGGCAGATGAGACTTCACACCTACAAGTAAATCCAACTACAAATTCTTACTCTCCCACTCAAAATGTTATGGTCTTCACCGATGGCTCACGCACTGTTACCGGAGTAGGGGCAGCTTTCTGCGCTACGAAAGGGAGTGAAGTGACTCATCGGTGATCTTGCAGGCTGGATAACAATAATTCCATTTTCCAAGCCGAACTCTTTGCCATCTTTAAAGCTTTAGAGTGGATTTCTCAACAAAACCAAAATTTTTTAATTCCAATTTTTAGCGATAGTCTTTCAAGCCTGCAGCCTATCTGTTCGTTTGGCTCAACAAATCCCCAGGTTATTGAGATTAAATCATTTCTCAAAAATCTACTCTGGAAAACCTATTGAAGCCATGTTTCAGCCCATAAGGGTATCCTGGGAAATGAAACGGCAGATATGTTGGCAAAGGAGGCAACTGCTAGACCATCAGTTGATTTTTCACTTCCAGTACCGCACTCACACATCAAAAGACATCTTCGCGCTCATTTTATGAAACAATGGCAGGATTACTGGGACTACTCAGATAAGGGTAGATATACCTATGATCTTGTCCCAGTGGTAACTTTGGATCTTCTGTTGCTCACTCCATCCACTACAGCTTTTCTTACCGGTCATGGTCCTTTTGTCGCATACATCTTCAAGTTCAAAAGAGCCCTTTCTCCTCAATGTGAGTGCGGTGATGATGCTGTTGCCTCTCATTATTTCTATAATTGTCCTTTAACAGCTCGCTGTCATATCTGCCGTCCACCTGTTCTTCCAGTTGGTTGGTTAGCAAATATTTTATCGCGCCCGACTTTGCTCTTAAAGCTTAAAAACATCTTCAACTTCTTATGTAACCTTTCAGTTTTACTCCATCACTGAGACAGGGACTTGGATTCCCCCTTATTCAGTACCCAATGTCGGGTCGCAGCAACTTGTATAATATTGTCTAACTTTGTATAACACTGCACTATTTAATGTCCTTATGTTTGTTTCACAAATTTTGCTAATGTAACATTTATTTATATCTTATATATACCACTCCGCCCTCTGTCGCGCGTATTGGCGGGCTCAGCCTCGGATGAAATTTGCATTTTTTTAGACCTCAATAAAGGGGACCGGGAGGGATAATCTATACTCTACAGACTCACTTCCTAGTCTGAGCAGTCTCTCTCGGGCAGTAAAAGTAAAAAAGAGAATTACAAAAAAATTTTGTGTGATAGGCAGGAAAGGTTTATAGTTTTTCTGCCTAATTAAAACACATCAGAAGTGTAATGCTGTTAGTTACTGCAGAGTCTCATGAAAATACTGTAAAAGCTCCCAATGAAAATTTTGCCAAAGGGTTAATTATGATAATACGCAATGTGCACTACTAGACGTGAAATATTTTTAAATAATGTCTGTTGATAATTAAAAAAAATAAGGGAAAAACCAGATGTATAAAACAAGATGTTCAATTATAAGTTAAATTTTTGAATGACAAAACAAACTTCAAAACCTATTTTCAGATGAGATTTTAGTCGCATACCATCAAATATCGATTTTAACATTATGTTTTCTAGTTTCTCAATATTCGTTCAATCGATGTTCTCATATGATTTACCACAATTTCGATATTCCTTTAATTGGGATTGATCTTTAATGTAAAAGTAATTCAATTTATTCATACAGTATGCAAAAATTCATAAAAGCTTAATAAATCGAGATACAGTTTTTAAAGAAATCTCATTTAAAAGTAATTTTCTTTTTCTATTCGACGGCGTAAAAATTTTAATTATGCGATATTTAAAAGTTCCAAAATTTCCAATTAGAAACATTTTTTGTTTAGGTAGTTGTCACTATTGATATGACATTAGAGTTATTCATGGATATCTTTTTTGTTTTATAATATAGATTATTTGTGAAATAATTAACAGAGTGAAGATATAAATTAGCTGAGCAGGTTTTACTGTCCAAAACCGTATTTCGATTCGTTTTAGAGCTTCAATAGGAAACGAAAATGGAACCTTTTCACTGGAAATTTTAGTCTGTTAACATAGTATACATATGTACTCGTGTATAGAAATATGTTATCAATTTAATTAATCACAAACACATATCATCTTACAAAGACACATCATTATGCATATGTGGATATGTGTTTGTTTAAAATAAAATCGAACATATTAAACTATTATTTTCTATAGTTTTATAACTAATAATGAAAGACGTTTATTCGTTATTAACTGATGTTCTTATTTATGAGTTAAAAGTTTGAAAACCGAGATTGATATTCATTGTACAGAGAGTTTCAAATTGTTTAATATTGTCTATTAAATTAATTGAAAAAATATCAAGAAAATATTTTTTACGATAATGTCATACAATATTATAATATAAACGATGAAGATGTTCAATATGTTAATGAATGTTTGCGTAATTTTAATTCAGTGTGATTGTTCACAACATGAATTCAGTGAGTGGCACATTGGGAATACCCTCTTTCTGGAGCATGACCCCCCCCCCCCCCCCACACACACACACACACCGCGTGTTTAAAGTGAAAAATTATCCTTAAAAAAAAGCACTCTGCATTAATAAAATTTTGAAATTTCGAAATGTATTGTGTATTTTAAATGAATTTTGAAAATACATGTATTTTGTATTTGGATTTTATTAATTTTGAAAAGTATTTTGTAATTTGGATTTTAGGTTCTAAAATCAATGTATTTTGTATTTTGTATAGAAAATGGTTTTTCGGTATATTTTGTCCAACTCTGAATGCAAATGCTCGTAATCTGTTGCATATGTAGCCACTTTAACATAACTATCGGATAACACCGACCTCCATGGATATTTTCCCTTCGAATGAAGGCTTTTGTTTTTGCCGTTTGGCAACACTAACTTTTAGTTTAGAACTATCGAAGAATGTTTCTGAAATGAGATGCGGGTTGTTTTTCACCATCAATTAATAATTCTTGCGTACGATGCCGTTATTTTACAGCCCTGTACATAATGTATATATTTTTTTGTATAAGTCAAGATAATATAAATAATATAAAGCCAAGAAATATTCCCATCATTTTCGAATCTGTCTTGTGAGTTATTCTAGTTTCCGAATCTGTTCTTAAATGTCTAGAATTCTGACTCATAAAGAAGGCGGCCTACCTTGGATCGGTAAGTGTTTTTTACTTACCATTATAGTTTTGTATGAAATAATTTAGTGTATCTGACATTTCTGGCGCCCAAACAGGGACTGCCTAAAGTATTTGAGTAAGAATAATAAGAATTTCGTTGAATTAGAAACTTTATCGAAGTTCTTTGTTTATGTAAGATAATTGCAACTATTTTTATTTTTGATAAATTTATTGTTATAATATTTATTTATGAGAATGGATGCAGTTAATAAAACTAAACGCACTACTGTTAGGTCTCAAACTACGAAATTAATTAATAGAATAGAAGCGGCAGATTCAGAAAATAGTACCGCTGAAGAGGCATTAGAGCAGTTTCTCGCTGAGTTAGATTTGAAAGAAAAGAGCTTAACTATCTAGATACTGAAATTAAAAAATCTATTAAATTAGATGAATTAGAAGCTGAAGTCTTAAAATGTGATGAATATAATTCGAATTTGGTAATTTGGAAAACGAAAGTAAAAAGGGCTAAATTGAAATTAGAAACTAAATCGAATGTTTCTACTACGACAATAAACAACTCCGAAGAAAGATTTGTAATTCGGGGGTCGGAATCCATTCGCATAGATTTACCCAAGCTAGTAATTGAAATATTTGACGGCGATCCTTCGGATTGGCAACGATTTTGGGACCAATTCGAATCTACAATTCATAAAAATGTAGAATTATCTGACGTGGAAAAATTCAATTATTTAAAGTCATATCTGACTTCAAATCTGCTAACTCAATAAAAGGTTATAGCTTAACCAACAGTAACTATTTATCTGCTATAGAAACTCTAAAAGAACGTTTCGGTAAGAAACATTTGGTAATTAACTCACAACTTAATAAACTTTTATCACTTAATTCAGTAAATAAATGCAGTGATGTTTATGCACTCCGCAGATTGCTGGACACTTGCCAGAACGAAATCAGAAATCCGAAACCTTTCGGATTAGAGATTGAAAATTATTCAGCGTTACTCTCCCCCATTCTAATTAAATTATTGTCTTCTGACATAGTGTTGCAAATAACAAAAAAAAAAATGTGGTAATGATGAAGAATTAAAAGTTACGGAAATAATTGATTATTTGAAAATGGAAGTTATTTCCCGAGAAAGACTTTCGTTTTTAATCTCTAATCAAGATTCTTCGAATGTAGATACTATGTCTGTAAAGCCAGTGCGCGTCAAGCAGTCGTCGAAAATGATTCCTACCGCATCTGGTTTAACAAATGAAACTGTGTCATTTTCTAAACAAATTAAATGTCCGGAATGTAAAGACAAACATTTTTTGATCGAATGTGAGTTATTTAAAAATAAATCATTACAGGGTAAAAAGGAAACTTTAAAGCAGTATGGTTATTGTTTTGTTTGTCTCAAAAATGCAGGGCACACAGCCAAATATTGTAAAAATTTCTTAAATGCAGTAATTGTTTAAAACGGCATTATAGAATTTTATGTCCCGAAAAAGAAAATACCAGACCACAAGAAAATAATGAAAGCACGACATTATCAAATAAAACTTCTAATCGCGCAGTATTAATGCAGACTTTAACTGTCCGTTTAGAATCAAAAGATCAAAATAAACACATGTTACTACGCTGTTTGATAAATTCTGGTAGTCAACGCTCACATTTAACTAAGGATATTATTAATCGAATGGGATATGAAGCTATAGGAGTAGAAAAAATGATTCACGGTCTTTTTGATAGTATTCAAGAAACACACTTTCATAAGCGGTATAAAATATATTTAAGTAATTTAGAAGATAATTTTAAATGCAATTTTGATGTCTATGATCAAGACAAATAAGTACTGAAGTTCCAAAAATAAAAAAATGGGCTTTGGATAAAGGAAGCTAAAAGAAATGGGATAAAATTCTCAGATTACGATGCATATACAGGGGAGCAAAGTTATTAACGGGGAAAATTAAATCCTTGATAGTAATTTAACTGCTATACAAACCAAATTGGGATGGACATTGATGGGTAAAACTAATGCAAAAGATACAAACGATTCCACAAAAGTTGTTTTACCCTTACATGTAAATGAAGCAAAACGCACAGATTTATGGCGATTAGACACTTTAGGAATTCTTGATCCAGGTGACAAAGGGTCTAGTTTAAAACTCGAACAAGCCGTAAAAGAACATTTCAACAAAAATATTCATATAAGCAATGAAGGACGTTATCAGGTTAGTCTTCCATGGATTGTTGGTCACCCCCCTCTACCCAGTGCTCGGAAAATTGCAGAACATAGATTAAAAAACTGCGTAGATTCATTAAAGAAATCCGACAATTTAGCTGCCTATAAAACGGTATTTAATGAGTGGCTTCAAGAGGGCATTATTGAGGAGGTCGGATCAACTCCACGAACGGAAGCTGAATTTTTTCTGCCACACAGAGCAGTAATAAAAGAAAATTCCACAACCCGAATACGCCCTGTTTTTGATGGGTCCGCTAGGGAAAAAGGCTCATCCTCTATAAAGTATTGTTTGTTGAAAGGCCCCAATTTAGTAGAACTTATCCCTTCATTGATAAATCGGTTCCGATTGAAGAATATTGGTGTAGTATTCGACATAAGAAAAGTATTTTTATAGATTATCTTAAATGAAAATGACAGAGCATTTTTAAGATTTTTATGGTGGAAGGAGGAAAATTTTGAAGAAACGAAAATTCCCAAACATCGAAGAGTTGTTTTCGTGCTTACATGCAGTCCCTATTTATTGGGAGCAACTTTGCAACACCACTTAAAAAAGTTACCTCCCTCTATGCAGGAAACAGCTTCGAAAATTTCGGAATCCTTTTATATTGACAATTGTGTCACTAGTGTTGACAATGAAGAACAACTCAGTAATTTTATAACAGAGACAAAGTACATTCTCAGCCAAGCTAAATTTGACCTCAGAGGTTGGGAACAGAGTTACTCTCACTTCTCAATGAAACAAGATTTTACCTTAGAAAACAAAATTGTCCCAGTTTTAGGCCTACGAGGGTTATTACCCTCAGATGTTCTTTCCATAGATGTAAGGGAAATTAATGAAAACGATGAACCCATCACTAAATGGAAAATATTGTCGGAAGTTCACAAAATGTTTGACCCCATTGGTTATACCTGTCCGATAACTCTTTTCCCCAAAATACTGCTCCAAGAATTATTGGAAAAGAAAACAGCTTGGGACTCTGAATTACCACCATCGATTGCCTAAAAATTTCAGAAATGGAAAAAACAGCTGAGCTCACTTAAAGATATTGCTATACCGAGATGTTTAATCGACGATCCAGATAACATTAGCGATTTAAGTTTACATGTATTCTGTGACGCGAGCAAGGTAGCTTATGCTACTTGCATATATATATGAAATGTAAACTTAAAATCAACATAATGTCAACTGATCCAAGCACGATGCAGAGTAGCCCCGCTGAAATGTGTTACCATCCCAGACTTGAGTTCCTCGCATGTACGATTGGTGTACGTTTATCTAAAGGTGTTTAGTTCGACTTAAAATTAGAAAACCTTCCAATTTTTTTCTGGAAAGACTCTAGTAATGCGTTGTACTGGATAAAAGGAAGTGAAACTAGGCTCCATTCGTATACGATCGTGTTAAAGTAATTCGATTACTTAGTAATCCAGAAAATTGGCGCTATGTACCCGGAACTCTTAATACGGTATCTACCTTCCCGGAGATGTTCCGCAGAATCCCTTAAACAATCCCTCTAGTGGGAGGTCCCAACTGGTTGAAAAAAACCTCAAGAATTTTGGCCAAAATGTAGTATAAATCCCAATTTTGAAGTAATTAATTCGGAAAAAAGAAAGACAGTTGTCAGTGCAGTAAATATCTCTCAAACTCCAATTGAGTTATATGAAAATACATCTTCAGATTTGAAAATGATAAAAGTAACTGCCTGGATATATAGATTTTTTGAAAATATCAGAAAGACACCGAATGAGCGAAATTTAGAGAAAATTTTAACAATTGAGGAAATAAATCACGCAGAACACGTCGTATTGAAATATGCTCAGAGGTATTTATTAAGTGAATCTAAACTATGTTACACCTCTTCACAGACTTTTACTGATGAGCAAAGTCTAATTCGAGTAAAAACACGAATTTTTATGCGAAAAGATTTCCATTCTTTCCGGTATCCGATAGTTCTGCCTTCCGATCATAATATTACCTATTCGCTCATAAGAAGAAAACATATTGAACTTTTTCATGCAGGAATACAAATTGTAATGTCAGTTTTGCGGGAACTATTAAGATGCAGGCGTACAGTTCGAAAAATAATAGAAAGTTGCATGACATGCAGACGATTCACTGCCTCACCCGCTGAGACACCTACTGCCCCTCTCCCTGAAGAACAAGTCAAAGATGCTTCAATTTTTGAAATTGTTGGTCTAGATTTATACGGACCGTTATTTTTAAGGAATGGCTCGAAATTCTGGATAGTCCTTTTTACGTGCGCCGTATTTCGCGCAATTCATCTTTAATTAGTATCTTCCCTTTCAACGGAAAATCTTCCATTAGCTATGAGAAGATTTATCTCAAGAAGACGGAGACCCTCTATTATTATTTCTGATAACGGAAGAAGTCTAGTGAAGGCATCATCAGAATTGAAGTCGATAAATTTTGAAAGCTTGCAAAATTTTGCTATTGAACGAAAAATTCAATGGAAATTTAATCCACCTTCAGTTCCCTGGTGGGGAGGTTTTTTTGAGTGCATGATAGGAATGTTGAAAAGAATTTTACGAAGAGTTCTTGGAAAGACCAGCCTAAATTATGAAGAATTATACACTGTGTTATGTGACGCGGAAAATGTAATCAAGTCTAGACCGCTGACATATGTCGCAGGTGATGATGATCTTGACCGTCTTACCACCGCGATGTTCTTGCAAGATATCAAAGATTCGAGAGTTCCTGAATTTGACATAATTGATTCAACAAAAATGAAAAGAAGATTTGCTTATCAGCAAAAAGTCCGAGAAGATCTTAGAAAACGCTTTAGAGTAGAATACCTGGGGCAATTTCGAGAAAATTCGGGAAGAAATAGGGATACTGAGTTAAAAAAAAAAGACGATATTGTCTTGATTGGGGATGGTAATTCAAAACGAATTAACTGGCCTTTAGGCAAAATTGAAGAATTGTATCCTGGCAAAGACGGAAAATTTCGTGTTGCCAAAATTAAAACCAAAACGGGTACTTTTTTTAGACCTTTTCTTAAAAAACTATATTCTCTTGAAATCAACAATGAACTAATGCATCTTTTCAACTCTTTGTAAACTCTTAAAGTTCCTTTGAACTCTTAGTAGATAGAGTTCCTGTTTCTATAGACGACAGCTCTGTTCCTCCTCCTGAGCCCAAGTCTTCAGATCCTGTTTCTGTATTTGAACCTTTGGATGACAACTCAGTTCTTGCTTCTCTAGTTGAACCTCTGGATGAGAACTCTGTTCCTTCTCCTGTGCCCGAGTCTTCAGGTCCTACCTCTGTAGATGATCCTCTGGATATCACCTCTGTACCTGCTCCTGTGCACCAGTCTTCCATACCTGAGGATGACAATTGGCGATCTCGAGCTGGTAGAAAACTGAAACAGCCGCAGCGACTTGATCTATAAACTTTTGAGCTTCATTTTTCCTGAACCTGAAAGGTGGGAGGATATCGAAAGACACCGACCTCCATGGATATTTTCCCTTCGAATGAAGACTTTTGTTTTTGCCATTTGGCAACACTAACTTTTAGTTTAGAACTATCGAAGAATGTTTCTGAAATAAGATGCGGGGTGTTTTTCACCATCAAATAATAATTATTGCATACGATGTTGTTATTTTACAGTCCTGTACATAATGTATATATTTTTATGTATACGTCAAGATAATATAAATAATATAAAGCCAAGAAATCTTCCTATCATTTTCGAATCTGTCTTGTGAGTTATTCTAGTTACCGAATCTGTTCTTAACAGTCTAGAATTCTGACTCATAAAGAAGGCGGCCTACCTTGGATCAGTAAGTGTTGTTTACTTACCATTATAGTTTTCTATGAAATAATTTTGTGTATCTGACAGTAACCATGCCATATATTAAATTTTCAAAAATAATGTGCAGATATATTATAAAAATATTTTTAATATCTTTAATATTTTTAATACTGTAAACAATAGTTTGAATCCTGCCCAGTTTCTTATAAAAATACGGCAACAGGTATAATATCAATTAATTATATTACAAGTGAAATAAATGTTTTAAATAATCTTATAATCAAAATTAGGTTTAAAATGACGAAAAACTTTCCCTTGTGTATTGCTATCCATATATCATTATCAAATCGTTCTCGTAAAATACAGCAGCGCATAAAAATACAGAATTCGCTACAAATATGACATAATTTTTAAGAGTAATGCTTTCGAACATATTAATTTGATTAATTAAAGTTTTCTTTAGTTTTCAATATTCACGTGAAAATGTTTATTTCGACTGAAAATACATTGTTTGAAAATAAAATTATTTGGGCTTTTTAATATTTTGGCAACCATAAATAGAAAACAGCCATTTAAAAATTATGAATTGATTCTCTATTTTGATAATGAAATTTTAGTGAAAAATTCGGAAAAGCCAAAAATAGCCAAATTAAAAAAATATTGGATACTCCCCACCACAATCTAGTTAAGTATGTGCGTTCAAATGATGCTTAAATTGGTATGGGTAGTTTTTTTATCCTATAAAACTTGTGTAATTGAACTAGTTTGGTCGATTTCAATATTGGTTAACACTTAAGATAGCTCTTCGATATAAAAACGGATTACTTAAGCATGTTTATCGCACATTTCTCTGTACAAAGTTTTCATGTTTTTATACGCAATAGTTTTTAAAGAAAATACTGAAAAAGTGGAAAGGGCACAGTAGATTCACAACCGGCGGCTGCAGCATTAGTGACCTTTTAAAGAATAGAAAATATATATATATATTAAATAAATCAAGTTTTATTTTTACTTTCTTTTATATAAATAAGGTGCTTTTATATATCCGGGCTTTCCAGGTTACAGAATGTAGATGAAAACCATCATACATATTATTTATGACATTATCTTCTTTTCTCTTCACATACTAAAAGCAGAGCGATGAATGGGGTATTTTTCGAAAGGTTCTGCAAGCGGCTTTTAACATAGTATACTTATATATCGCTAAAAGACGTAGTTCGATAAAAAATAATTGCAGTTAATCAAAAATTAATGAACGTATCAACAAATAACCTCAAAGTTTGTGGTGCACTTCTGTTTTTTATCTTACTAGATTTTCTTACATTTAATATATTTTTTTAGAATGCTTACTAACAGCACTAAACATTATGTTTACATGAAAAATAGCAATAATATGTTCATATAAAGTTTTGAAATGTATTAAAAAACGATATTTTCATATTGTCCTCACGTCAGAAGTTAACAGCCGAAGAAATATCCATCATTTAAAATCGCTATTTACAATCAGCGATTTTGGTTCTGTTCATTTCAGTAGATTAAGCGCGAAATTCGATTACGTGTCTTAAATTTGTGTTTTATTTATTGATTGGTGAATGTTTTAATTTCGTTTTGGAATATAAGCTGAAATAAAATGATGAACTATTCATTAGGATGAGCAAAGCGAATCCTCTACTAGGCTACACATATTACATTTTGTCGTACACTTTTCAAAAAAACTATTCAGTATTTTGACTTGAAATTAAACATGAAAATAAATTATGATCTGTACATTTGTACAATGTTATTATTATTATTATTATTATTATTATTATTTTTTACAGAATAACCTTAAAAAATTATTATTTTAATTAATTTATTTTACATGTTTTTCCATTACGGGCGCATTTTTGCAAATAAAAAATGAAACACTTATATTTTCAGAAGAAAAAATAAATCATGGAGTTAGTAATTATAGATAGAATCATGATTAATTAAATAAATAAAATATATTTTTACTATGAAGCCAAAATATCTTAACCCCTTCGGGACGGGAGCCTTTTACGAAATTTTTAATCTTTCGTCACCGTTTTTTAAAAACAGAAATTTGTGTCTTCTTGAATCGGTAAAATGCGCTGATTAAATAAGGCAAATTTTACAGTAAAATTTTTCCGGTGAGGAAAAGCAAGGATTCAGAGCGCTTCATGCGGCTCGTATACGTGTCGCTCGTCCCCAAGGGGTTAAACTGTTCTTTAAATTTAATTAAGAAAAGAAATATTTTTGGACTTGATAGAAATAAAATATGATTTGTAGATTCTGACAATATTATTTTCTTATCGAATGATTTAACAAAAAACATTTTTTGTTATTTTGTTGAATATATTTTTCCATTATACGGATTTATTTTTGTAAACGATAATGAACCTGCGTATTTCTTGCAGTAAATAAAAATCATTAAGTCAGTAAAAATAAATAAAGTCATGAATGATTAAGTACGTAAAATATTATCGTTGGATCAAAATTTCTTATTTTTTAAAAATTATTTTAATAAGGAAAGGAACCTATATATCTGCATTTTGCGAAGACGAAATATTTTAAATGTTGAAAATAACTGCAGAATTTATACTTCAAACCGTAAAAGAACATTAAATTTTCTTATATTAAAAATGTAATGTTATTTGAGAGGATAATATACATTGTAATATAATACTTTAAGAAGACTGGTTGGAAATGGCGCATATTTTGGTGCTCATTCCTTTTAATCATATAACAGTTCACGATTTCTTTTATGAAATTTTAAAAAAATCTTTTTTATCAAAATTTTAGTATATTTTTAATGAATTAAAATTTGTGAAAATTCAATAATTTACATTCAATTATAAAAGTATTTTTCAGTGCTAAGAATTCAAATACAAAATTTATTCTTATTATGTGAAATTATTTACGCAGACGATGCTTACCCATTTTAAAAGAATTATATTATGATTTTTCTTTTAAGTGGCAACAAAAGAAATGTAAACAAATAAAATTAATTGTTAAATTCCTTATATAAAGTGTTATTCGATTTCGAAGGTTGAATAATAACAATAAGTTAATAAGTTAATAATTCTTAGTATCAACAAGAGCAGATTTCAAATGTTTTTCCGGAAAATCTTATTTGATTTTGAAGAAGTAACTTTATTCAAGCTCTCTTCGAATATGTTATTCTATCAAAGGATACTGCTATCAAAGATTATTTGATGCGAATTACAAAGATTGGAAACCTATTTAAAACCATTTGAGAAAACACCAGAGGCTATTGGAAAATTTAAAAACACCTTTAAAAGAGCTTTTAGTTGAAAATTTTGCTTCGAAAATATTTTTATTTAAACCAGTCATATCATAAATAAAAAATTCCGAGGAAATTCTTAGTTATTTGGCTGAATTTACATTTCTAAAATTAAAATGCGCCAAAACATAAAATAATGTTTTTAGCTTAATAAAGTTGCAAAAATAATATAAAAAATATATTGTTACTTTCAAATATTTATCTTATTAAATAATGCTTCGCGAATCCAAACAAAGCATGGCTTTTGCTAGTATTAATTTAAGTGCAAACGGATTTACCTTTCGTAATCGCCTGCAGGCGATAGAGATAGATTAGAAAAAAAAAATCCTGCTTGAAAATTAATTTAAAAACAATAAAAACTGAGTAAATTGCGATACAGTTTTCAAAAAAAAAAAAATATTGCGATATAATCTTCAAACAAATTGCATTTGAAAATAGATTTTTTTCTCGATTCGACTGTTTAAAAATTGAAAATGTGCGGTATACAGAAGTTTAAAAATTACAGTTTACAGTGATTTTCGATTTTAGTTCGAATTGCAAACAATAGATGGCGCTGCGATCAATAGACGCTAAATTCAGGCTCGATTTTTGGTACTTCGGGACCCACTCAATACATTTTAACCTCCTTTTTCCGCATGAAGAAGAGAAAGGCCAAAAAATCGAGCCTGTATTTAGCGCCTATTTCTTACAGCACCATCTATTGTTTGTAATTCAAACTAAAATCGAAAATCACACTAAAAAAATTTTGACCTTTTGCATAACCCTCCTGCAAGAATTTTTTTAAATATCTGTCACCGTTTGCAAGTTATTGAATTTTAAAATCAGTCAGTCCTTTTTTCCTTTTTAGGACACCCGGTAGATAAGAAAAAAGTTTTAGAATTGTAAAATCTTTCGACTTCCGTTTTTTAATGGATTTACATGTTTGGGGAATGTTCTCAATACGATTTGATGGTTTTCGCAAAATGTCTATATTTCTGTCTGTTAGTCTATGTGTGACACAAATTTTGTGGTCGCTTTATCTCAAGAACTAATACACGGAATTTACTCAAACTTCGTATTCAGTTAAACCTTGACACACATATATGCTGCTTTAGGCTTAAGCGTACACCGTCCAACAGTGGCGCGACTGCACTGTTAAAAATTTGCATCAAACTGTCCAGTCATTTGACCATTTTAATAGAAAAAAGTTACATAATCGTAACTTAACTGTATTGTGACTATAATATGCACAATAATATGGTCGTAACAGTGTTAATTTGTGCTTATGTAGCCGTTTTCTTGTAAAAACGGTGGAATGACTGGACAGTTTGATGCAAATTTTTAAGTGCATGCTGTATTTTTCACGATTTTCGCAATAGATACGTCTAAATAAATAATGCACAGAAACTGATCAGCCATTACTAACTTTGGCACAAGTCATTATATAAAACTGTGATTGATATAAATCAGCTGGTAATAATGTCTGCGAATTAATGCTATATTTAAAACTTTCTCAGAAGGTTGTACAGATACACAAATTATAACAAACTTTTTTTGACTACCGATATCAAGCATAAGTCATTCGGTCAAGTAGTTCAGGAATTATGTAGTTTTAAAGCTTGCAACCTTTAACGTTAAATACATTTTTAAGCGTTGCAAAACAGATTGCAAAGTGGGTGTTTTTTAAACATATCTCAAAGCTTACTTAACGGAATGATCTGTAATTTTGGATTCCCATATTTGAAGCTTCTAGAAATTGATTTAGGTTTTTAAAAATATTGGTTACAATTCTTTTTTTTTCGAAAGCTAATCTCGAAACAGTAGGGGAAAGTAGGGTAATGACGCTCAGAAGGGCAATCCCGCTTACCCAATACCTCTAAACAGAATAGAATTGAAAACATGCGATCGGTACCGGCACCTAGCGAACTTCATTGTAAGTTCCCAGTAAGGATATAACGACCGTCGGAAGGAAAGTATTTTTGTGTCCTCACGTTATTAGTTTGCAGTTGTTTTATTATAAAATTCTACAACATCTAACTTGACGGTAAGTGTGCATTCTTATTTTGAAATATTAATTTACTCATTATGTCTACAAAATATATACATTTAGCTGTACTTTCATGCTTTTATTTATTTTTGTAGTGCGTTGTTACGCCAATTATAATGCATTAAAACCCAACATGGCGATAGCGGGTAATGGCGCTCGCGTGGAATTCCAGAAGAAATGTTGCCAGTGAGCAACTTTTTTAAAATTCAAATTTATTGATTAGCACCACTTTTTTGAAATGGTAAAATTCCCCTGTTTTCGCCTTAATTAATATGTTATTAAACAAGGAGAATTTTACGATTTCAAAAAGTGGTGAAAATCAAAAAACCTCAAATTTGAAAAAAAGTAGCCCACTATATGTCTAACACAATATGTGTAAAGTGGTCGCAAAAAGTCTGCAGCGGTGTGAACATCCCACACAACTACATATGTGACTTTTGTCTTACTTAAATGTTGTATTTAAACTCTGAGCGCAATTACCCTACCATGTCGGGCATTACCGCTCAATCGATGGTTATTTAAATAAAACTATAAAAAAAAATTCCTTAAAATTTTATGCAAATTGGTTGATTGCAAACTGTTCCTTATGCTTTGGAGTTATACTTCGTTAATAAAATATTGATTTTTTTGCCTAAATCTGACTAGCTATTCATGTTTTCCCTTAAGTGAGCGTCATTCCCTGACTTTCATTACATACTTTGAGAATAATTTTCAAAAAGAAATAAGATTACTATCCCATAATTTTTTTAACAAAACGCGTAATCTAGAAGCTTCAGATTATGCGAATTCAAAATTACAGCTCATTCCGCCAACTAGGGTCTTGAGTTATGCTTAAAAGAATTCTGGCATTGGAAACTGTTTTGCAAATGTTAAAAATGAATTTAACATTAGCAGTTTCAAACTTTAAATCGACCGAATTTGATGGAATGACTTCCTGTTTGATATCCGAAGGTAAAATCGAGGGTAAAATTTACCGAAGAATCCAAATATGATGCCAAAATCGCATACGAAGTTTCCCATTTTTAAAAACTGTTACAATTTATATAAGTAGACGTACCCTAGAACAAATATTTTAGAATAGCATTAATTCGTAGACTCTAATATTAATTACTCGGTACCAGTCCCATTTTTATAGGATGATTTGCTGGAAAGTTAGTAAGAGGTTACCTTTTTTTCACAACTGTGCATAGTAATCGAACTTCGAGCTTTCGAACAAAATTCAAACCTGTGTTTCGTGATAGTATCAGTTTGATTCTCATGATCTTTGAATATCAAGAATTGAACAGTGCACTATATTTATAAATAGTATTTAAATGCATTAACCTTTAAATGCATCGTGTAGCATATCTGCACAATGTAAAAAATTGTGTTTTAATGACATCTGGTGGAGTTTTTTTTAACTAATCTATGTTTCATATTTGTTACATTATGTTTTCAGAAGGATCATTGGATCATTGATCATTTGCTCCAATAAATGTCAGTAGGGTTGGTATTTAATTAATGTGTTGGGAAGTAACAAAATACATCAGATATTCATAGAACTTACAGTTGAGTTTTACAAAATAAAAATTCATATAAAATAAAATATCGAGATTTATACTTTTTAAATTAATTACTAATTTTTCACTATTTTAGTTATGACAGTAGTAGTTTTTGAATACGTTGCATTTAAGCAACATTAATAAAAAGTTGACGAATTATACGAAAAATAAGGTATCGAGATTTATACTTTTTAAAATAATTACTAATTTTTCACTATTTTAGTTATGACACAGTGGTGGAAAATTGGCGCAGAGGAGGAGCCTATTGACACCGCTAATTGTTTATTGCATTATTCACCTTAATAAAAACTCAGGAATTATGTCATTAGATAAGCCGCAAAATACTACTAAAATTTAGTGGTGTCGATAGGCTCCGCCTTTGCGCCAATTTTCCACTACTGTATGACAGTAGTTTTTGCTTGCGTTGCATTTATCAACATTAATAAAAGTTGACGAATTATACGAAAAATAAGGTATCGAGATTTATACTTTTTAAAATAATTACTAATTTTTCACTATTTTAGTTATGACAGTAGTTTTTGCTTGCGTTGCATTTATCAACATTAATAAAAAGTTGACGAATTATACGAAAAATAAGGTATCGAAATTTATACTTTTTAAAATAATTACTAATTTTTTACTATTTTAGTTATGACAGTAGTTTTTGCTTGCGTTGCATTTATGCAACATTAATAAAAAGTTGACGAATTATACGAAAAATAAGGTATCGAGATTTATACTTTTTAAAATAATTACTAATTTTTCACTATTTTAGATATGACAGTAGTTTTTGCTTGCGTTGCATTTATGCAACATTAATAAAAAGTTGACGAATTATACGAAAAATAAGGTATCGAGATTTATACTTTTTAAATTAATTACTAATTTTCCACTATATTAGTTATGACAGTAGTTTTTGCTTGCGTTGCATTTATGCAACATTAATAAAAAGTTGACGAATTATACGAAAAATATAGCTGGGAGATTGTCAAAAGGTGGGATCATTAAACGTTAACTATATGTAATTTTTAAAATTTTCAAATTTAAGGCCAAATTTTTTTAATAGTATAGTATTTTGTTTATAAACATAATATATAAATATTTTAATAGTATGTCTACAAAATTATACACAAACATTAAAAGACAGCAACTATTCTGGAAAATTAATGATTAAAACATTTAATTAGCAGTTGTGTATGTTACAAATTTTGGACATTTGCAGATTTTGGACGTTGCTCTTAGTTTTTAAAAAATTCTTAAGACTAAGAATGTAGTAAATGTGTCTGTATACAGATATATATGTATAATTAACTTTTTGTTATCCAGTAATAATAATAATAAAATCAAATGCTTTGTTACGTACGTTACTTTCGTACATAACAAAATAAAGAAAAATTCTTTATAGAAAAGTGTTTCTATCTTCAAAAAAGCAATAAATCAGCCTGCCATCTCTTAACGAAATTATCAAAAAATCATCCGTTTCCTTTATGCATTCGTTGTTTACCATTAGAACCACCTGGAAAAAAGTTAAAACTCTTTTTCTTGGTGGTACATTGGAGCAGTTAACTTTATGAATGTCCGAAATTGGCCTCTTTAGCATAAAATAATAAAATTTTAAGATATTTATACGAAGCTTTTACAATATATTATGTCATTTTCTATCTCTGAATAGAATTAAAAACTCAATGTAAAAAAAAATAATAATAAAGTCAATGATAATTAAAGTTATTTTTGAAAGGC